>JARHVA010000545.1:1992500-2592500 GCA_037957365.1 Torreya grandis | reverse complement strand
TCTAAAAACATTCATACGATGTTAGTCTTTGTCTAATCTTTCATGGCTAAATCCTCATGTTGACTATGGGTAAATTTATCAGTGTGTTACTTTAAATTATGCATATATTTATACTATTTTATTTTTTGGCATTTTAAATTTTATATAGCCTGATCTATTTATTTTATTCATCCACCCTATTTTATGTAGTCATTGGTAACCAAATAGATAGTGAACTACCCTTAACCTGCTCAGATTTTTTACAATCTCCACTTGGACCATTGACATATGTGTTTTATATCTTTATATCATTAGAAACTAGGTTATATCAAAAGTTGGGAACTTTACAACACACAATCACTATGCCTTATACGTAGTGTAGTTAGACTTGTCTTCCTCATTACATTTGATACAAATGTTTTAATTGAACCATAACCATTGTGTCATATATACATGTATATGATAAATATTTGATTGTATTCCATTATGTGCATCATGTAAATAAACCCCACATGTTTCTATGCCTTCATACACTTTTGTCCCTATGTTCCTCTCCTCCATATTTATGGCAAGGTTACTCATCAAACCATATTATCAATACATGTAGTTTCTTCTTGATCGACATATCATAAATAAGGCTTGGTTGACTTGGCATATACATATAGAATATGATAATGGTGTATGTATGTCATCATATTGGCACATCTAGTTGTCTTTATATCTAGTATAATGCAACTCTTCACCTTCCCTTATTGTGATTACCTTTGGCTTCAAACTATATGAAGTTATGTTTACAAGTATTTTGATAACATCAATTTGATCGATCCAAATAGATATTATCTTGAGTCAAATGTTTAATTTTATATATTTATTTTATGGTCTCATATTGCATGCTATCCAAATAGATTTTACACATGTTAAAATAAAAAATAAATAATGTCAAAAGTCTTTTTATGTCCGTTAATGTTTTTAGGTGATCAGACATAGTAATATTTTTATAAATTAAGTTTGTTTTATTATGAATAAAAGTCAATACTCAAGTCATTTTACATCTAGATTTTTTGCATCTAACAATGGAAATATTAGTAGAAAAACTTAATGGTCTCAATTTTCCCACCTAGAAAGTCAAGATATAGATGCAGTTAATGAGCAAAAATTTATGGAGACTAGTAAATGGTAATGATCAAACACCAATAAGTACTAGTAAGTTTTTAAAATGGAAAGGTAGAGATGACAAATCCAAATCCATAATTGGTATTGAAATTTTAGATTATAAATTACATTATGTGGATTTGGATAAGACATCCATATAAATATGGGAAATTTGGAATAAAACATTTGGTGCTAAAGCACTTAATGCCAAATTTTAACTAAAATTACAACTATTCAAACTCAAAATGAATGATGATATCTTAATGTCAATTCATAAAAATGAGTTGGGATCTCTCATGAGACAACTTGTAAAATTCAAAGCTCCAGTTGATGATGAAGATCCAAAAGATATATTATTGAACAATTTACCTTCCAAATATAGAAGTGTTGTTTTAACTCTTAGACATATGCCTTCACGGTCATTAGAAGATATGATCTTAGATATTATATCTAAATAAAAAATAATTAAAGAAGATGATGAAGAAGAAACTACATTGTACTAGAAAAAGAACTATAATAAATCTAAAAAGAAAAAAAATGAAACTGAGTGTTTTTACAACAAGAAAAAGGGGCATACATCCTTAAACTGTAAAATTTGAGCTAATGATTTTCTCAAATTAAATCTTAATGAAGCTAATGTAATCACTAAATAATATCATGATAATGAAAACAAACCAATAAATGAGGATAGTGGGTATAATTCTAAATACTTATTATTCTAAAGTAGCAATAGAAGGAGGTTGGAGGCAATGGAGGAAGGAGATTTCTAGAGCCTCTCCTTAGTCACCAATAATGGGGCCCATATGCTTTTGTGGAACATTTGATTTTTAGTTTTTTATGTGGTTTGTTTTTTAAATAATAACATTAATACATTCATGTTCATATATTTAATAAAGTGATCAAAAATCCTACGTAATCTCCTAATTAGGAAATATTGAAGAGAGATAATAATAGTATTGTAAAATCATGATATTATGGTTGTTACTTAACAACTTGTAAAACCATCATGTGTGGTTGTTAGTTAACCACTTTTAGAAACATCATGTTGTGGTTATTGTTAATCTACATGAAAAACCATTTTGGAAGTTGTTGGTTTTACTAAAAATGAAACCATCCAGATCATCAGCACGTAGAGGCAACATTTGTAGTATGGTTTTATGTTCTCCCCATGTTCACATTAATGGGTTGAATGTTAGGATTTATTAATTCTCACATGGTTAAATTTTTGTATTAATTAGTAAATCACTAATTACTATGGTAATTTACCATGTGAACATTATTTAATCCTAAAAAATACCAAAGATAGATCATGATTCTTTGATTGAGAGGGCCCTTGCTCTCTCTAAGAATAGGACTATAACGCAATTAGATTTATATAAAATTCATAAAATAAATTTATCATTACTTTTGTAAAATGATTATAATGATAGAAAATTAAAAATTGATCTTACTAAACTTTCCTTATGTCCTTTATCTACTACTATATACTAAAATGGACATTGTTTATATATCACAGTGTTTTACAATAGCTTATCAGAATATATAACAACCTAAAAAGATGAAATATAACTAGGATCTTGATTATTCCAAAATAATATCATAACAACACACTTCCCTTTTTAATGGAAACTAGTGGAAAGCATTAAATTAGTTTCACATGTGATTCCATGCCTTACTATCATTTATAGATTTGTTTTCAATTATAACCATCTATCTTTTACTATGGTAGTAGATCAAAACATAGTACTTATAGTCACTCAAGTGTTCTTTACCAAGCTTCTTATAAGTCTTCAAATTTAGACTCAGCTTCTCCAGATCTAAGTGGTGATCGCTAGAGCCACTTTGTGATCTTTGAAGCCAGTCTGGAGGTTTTTGGAACTGATCTGGACTAGTCCTTAGGAGTCTTCTACCAAAAAAAGCATGCCCTCAAAATTTTATTACATTCTTATGACCTATACACACAAACCCAATGTATTTCCCATGTTAAATTAGGTAACAATAACTTACACATGATAACTAAGGTAGCATACTCATTTTATACTTCAAATTAGTAATGAGTACTATTATGCACATATAAATCCCCTTAAAATAAATATTATTAGAAAAAATGAGGTTATTACTTGGATATAATGAACCATTTTATGGGCTCAACATGTCCCCCACACTTTACTTCTTTCAAGTCCTCTTTAAAGTTAGGGTCTTCTATGTCCTCTATTAAGCATTGCATTTCTCAATTTTGTATTGAGGTCATAAATGTCATAGTATGTATCCTACATCAATTATGTTGAACTGATATAACTTTATGTCTCTGACCTAGGCCCTCCATTTCTCAAACTCTTCAATCTTGAGTTATTGTGTTATATCATAGGGATATAGGGTTGAGTATTAGTGGAGGTCTATACCTCATTACAATTCATTCTTATCCATGTGCCTTTTTAGACTACTAGATCAATTGTAAAATGGATTTAGCCCATCTAAAATCACCATTTTAGATTGGTGGGAGAAATGACCTCTCTTCGCTTCAATGGAATTTTCAATGTATCCCACCTCTTATCACATGAAACAACATCTATATTAAAATTGTGTTGTGTGTATTCCTCAAAATCAAAAATGAATTTTCTCAAGATGTGTGGATGTTTCTTCTTAATCCTTGGATTACCTAGAATATTTCAAATAAAATTTATTTGATTTTTTATAACAGGTAATTCAAGCCTCATGTATATTTCAATAGTTTTGGCTTGTTCAAGGTATCCATATATCTTTTCACTCCATGTAATATTATTTTTCAATCAAGAGGTGAAATTATTAATCTAAACTTCTCCCACAAATAAATTAATCAATAAGGAGGACATGTGTCCTAAAATAAAGTTATCAAAGTATAATTCATAAAAAATATTTTGTTGCTCATAGGTACTAGCATGATAACCTTCCATGAATTATTTTTCATCTTGTAAGTCTTGAGGAAACCCATATAAAATCCTCAGTATATTCCATCTATAAAATTATTCTCTTATAAAGAGGCAATACCCATTGGGAGTTTTTCTATAATCAATGAGTTTTTCTCCTAGTTCACATGTTATCTACAATGTGGATTCTACCTTTTCCTTTTGTTTCCTCTCTTTATCTATATCCTTCTTTAAATTAGTATAATATTAACCAAATTTCCTTAGGTTTTGATATGTTTCTTCCCAAGTATACATGATGTCATCATAATACAATGGGGTTTGCACACCATGGTCTACTTTATTTATTGGTACTAGTGTCTTTTATTTTAACTAAGCTATTTCACTATCTTTACTAAGAGAATGGTTTTTATTTTCTTTTAAATCCTAATGTAAAGATAAAATAACATCTTCTTTACCTTTTAACTTTTGCTTTATTAATTTTATATCCTCCTATTATATCATGGATTCTTATGTTCTTGACAATGTCATAGCTTGTTTCATCTATTCCTCTTCATCAAGAATAGAAGGCTACTTCTCTTATTTTATAATTGTATATTTTCCTTTGTCCATCAGTGGATTGGATGAATAAGGTTGATATAAATATTCTACTACTTCTACAATTGTAAGTCTTCTACAATATCCTTTAATTCTTCTAGAGTTTTCAATAGGTTTCTCTTAGCATAGACTACCAAGTATTTATACAGGATTTTCTCTTTTATCAAGATCACTATCATAAAAAATAATGACTCTTGTTCATCTTCATGTCAAATTTCTTAGTGGTGACTCCTTAATTGGATTATTTCTCCTCCTTAAAATTCTTATCAAGACCTTAGGATGAGAGATATATAGATATTCTTTTTCATCATTTAATATTTTTCCATGATAGTTATGTTTGTAGTAGAAAGCTCTAGAGTTTCCTTAGAGGTAGCTTTGGAGGTCTTTTAACTTCACCTTTTCTTATTTACTGGTTCCAAAGATGGATTCTCACTTGAAAATTCTTCTCTTAGGGTAGATATATGTGACATGGAAGACTACAATGGTATTATTTTTACCTTAGTCTTTTTATTCAACTTGCCTTAAAAAAATGCATCCTATTTTACCTCCCCATATACCTTATTCAAGAAATGATGTTCGGATATCAACTATACTAACCATGGTGTCTAATATTTACCACACCCTAAACATATTTTTATACCATAAATTTAATGGTACCATATATAAAGGAATACATTTTTATCCTCCATTTATGTTTCTCTAATCCATGTCTAAGATGATTCATAAGCTTAATTGCATCTCCTCCTAGTGAGCCATATTGTCTAACATAGGTAAAAAAACTTAATGACCCAATAGGCCATAGTATTCTAAGGTTCTATAAGACTCTCTCTCTCTTAATAATCTTAGTTATCCCTTATGAATGATTATTAACTTGGGCATGAGCTCCCCTACATGAAAAATTTGATCAAGTCTTGGAATGCATATTTATAAGATATTTAACTTCATGTCTTAGGAATCTTAGATAATTGGCTAATAGCAAATATATTGAATGGAAATTTAGTTCCTATTAATTTGGAATGTTCCCATTCTAAATTTATGGTTAACTCTTTAGCCAATTCTCATTATATATATGAAATTTATTTAAAATATCTAACCAACCTTCATCTTAAAACACTGTAGCCACAACTTCATCCTGTAATAGAAACTCTACTAATTCAACATCAGATTTATTTTTTTGCCCCATCTAAAAGGGGTGTCAAATATCTTAAAGGCTATGAATAACCCTTGGTAGGTAATTGAGAATGTAATTATTATAGTTTTGACAAAAAGCGAGTGTTCTTTAATTATGAGAGAATACAATTATCTTGAGAACTAGGGCAAGATGCAAGTTAAAAAGTCTGCAATTAATTTCTTGAATCTTAAAATATCCCAAAGCTAAATTGGTTATGAGATTAGATTGTTCTTTATAAAAATAAAAATTATTTTAGCATGTATAAATATTTGAGGTTCCTTAAATTTGTCTTATCTCCTCCCCCTCATGCCAATTCTACCTTTGTTCTTTATTTTATTTTTCATTGCGATCATTTCTTCATATCACAAGATTGTCATTATGATCCTTACAAGTACCTTTTCTCATGAATACTTTTGATTAAATCATCATAATGATATCATGTCATTTTAATGATGTGTGGGTATTTTATAAATGGTGTTTTAAATCTATACCCCTTTATTCCATTTTTTCAAACAATTATTTTATAAATCCCTTTTCTAGGAGACCCCCTTTTTGAAATATCTTCATTTGGAAGAATCTTTTTTAAAAGTGGATAAATGAAATTTTAAAACTCAAAATTAATCCTACTCGTATAAAAGTGAAATACAAATACCTTGAATTACCTATGGTTGTCCTTGTTCTTAATTTTTCCACATGTTCTGGGATAAGAAGCATATACAAGTCAATCTATAGTAATTATATAAGTCAATTAAGAGTACTATTTTTATTGATTTATTTCCTAGAAAAGTTTTCATTTGTTAGTTATCAAAATTTTCACCCTTTTTATTTTTATTTTTTATATATTTTATCATTCTTTGGGAAGAGGATCATCGTTTACTAATTTACAATCATCTTCCTTTATTGGACTTCAAATCTCATCCTTTGATTATGATGGAAGAACAAGGTTCTTTTGTATAAACAAATTCTACTTGAGATTAAATATGCTTGTATAATTCTTCCATTTTGGGAGGTTGATGATATAGCCTCAATGTGTCCATTTATTAAAAAAATCTTCTTGTTGCAATCAATTGGTATCAAATAGACAAATCCATTATTGTAGTCATCTAAAATTTCATTTGAGTGTAATGAGTGTCAATAAAGACCCCCTTGTCCTAGCTTAGCCATAAACCTACCTTAGGGATTCTTTTGATCTTTTTCTAGCTTTTGTGTAGGTCTAGTCCATTCCTAGACATATCAAAAACATAACTAATCCACCCCCTAGGCACCCAATCCCCTTATTCACCAACTCCTACCACTTGTACATTAGCACAACCTTTTGGACATAAACACACTATGCTATTGACCTAGGGACTGTGATGCTATAATTTTTCTCCTTTCTCCCCCAATAAATATCTTTCCATTCCTTAAAGCATTCCTAAGGTTATCCTAGACCTATTTCACATCTTGAAAATCATTAGAAAATTATAAATAGACCAATTTTATTCACTTATCCACTACATGGAAATCAAATTCTAATACTCGTAACCAAACTAAAAAATAATTGTGTAAATTAAGGTCATTTATCCCTATTATGCCATACTTATGCATAGACCCATATAAATTATCCATGAGCTTAAATCATTCTAATTTACAATCTCAATTCATACTCAAACTAACACTCATACTAGCATTCAATTGCACTTGCACTATCACTTAGATTGTCAGAACTACATTGGACTTGATCTCCTTTAGAGGTATTGGTATGTAGGCAACACTCAATACATAGGGTGTTGAAGTCACATTTAGCCTACCCTAATAATTCCACTCTTTTTTACTTGTGATCCTTAAATACCCTAAAAAACATGGATACCTAGGGTTTGGTATTTAAAGTAGTCAAAATCAGGAATAAATAGTCAACCAACATCTATGCACATAGGCATGGACTCCATAGAACTAGATGAAGGTACACCCATAAGTTTATTATCCCTTCTTGTAAAAGGACACTACTATGGTATAGAGGAAACTAGAATGGTGCACTAATATCCAAATGATTGTGTTATTATTTAGGATGGTTTCTAACCCCTAGTTCCTATTCATAACACATGGCATAATTCCTACACTAGTTTACAGCATGTCATTCATCCATCCCAGTCAATTTATAGCTAAGTACATATCTTATAATTCATTTTCTATTTATATAATAATTAGATAATTAAATTATTGTATAAATCAATGATTATAATTATTTATATATTTATTCCCTAATTTATTATTCCAACACTTTAGCAACCTAAGGTTTTACATTCCGTACATCCCTTAAAATTTAAATCATTTGATGAACCTGACTTACTTTGAAAATTTTAACTAA
This sequence comes from Torreya grandis, assembly GCA_037957365.1. Lineage (NCBI taxonomy): Eukaryota > Viridiplantae > Streptophyta > Pinopsida > Cupressales > Taxaceae > Torreya > Torreya grandis. Next base: position 2,584,351 of record JARHVA010000545.1, on the reverse strand, counting down.
AAACCCTAGTTTATCATTAGTGTTTCCCTTCTTACTTACAAAATTTTCTTAATTTTAGTTTTTATCCTTTCACCATGATTGTTATGATGGAAGCAATTTTATACTTTTTGGTCAAAGTTTGGTGGTTTGTCTTGCATGCTTATTACCTACCATTTGTATAATTATGCACATGTATGTCACTCCTCTCATGGATCAAATTCAAATTCAAATTATTTCACATGTTAGTCCACCTCTTATTGGGCTCCCCTTATATGGAGAGCATTATTGCATGACCAATTTTGATTTACCTCTAGTTACTACTCAATGACAGAGAGCTCAAATGACACCTTTTATTTATCCTCCACCTAGATTAGTTGATTATCTTCACTCTCATCCCACTTATATTACTCACCCTTAGAAAATATTAGATCATATAGTTCAATTTTTTACTATAGATAATTAGATGCTTCCTTAGATTATATAGGAACAATGTAATCCCAACATCCCTCTTCATCCCTAAAATAATGTAATGGTACCAAGGGATTAGCATAGAACATATGACATTGTGGATAAAGTGAGAAATACACTAGTTAATATTTATATATTAAAATTACTTAAAAAGGCAACCATATTCAAATATACTCTTTTCAAATACTTAATCATACATATTTACCTTAGGATACAGAACCAGATTATTTTACATCTATCATGAAAAATATCAAAGACATTAAAGATGGTATATATTTTGAAAATGATGATTTGCCCTCATAGATAGTTATTGATTAGAATATGCCACTTTTTATTTAGGCACAAATCAAAACCACCATTATTAAATGAGTTTTAATTGATAGTGGTTTAGGTCTTAACATATGTAACCTCACATTTCTATAGACCGTGGGAGTTGATATATCATCCATTCAAAAGACATATAAAAACATTCAAGGTGTTGATGCATTCCCTAATAGGTGTTGGGTTTTATTACATTAGATATCACATTTGTGCCAAAAATACTATCCACATAGTTTCAGGTGATGCCTAATCATTTTCATTATAATTTATTACTCAAGATACGTTTGATACAAGCCATAAAGGACGTACCCTCTACCTTGCACAAAATGTGTCAAGTTTTTACATGAGGGATATTTATACACTTGTCCAACTAATAACCAACCATTTAGATATTGTAGAGTAACCAACACTACTACCCTTAGTATACCTTTATATGGGACACCTCAAATTATCATATATTTCCCACCTCATATCATTCCTATAGAATGAATGTATACATATGATATCAGGAAATCTAGCACCACTTTTCCCACACCAGTTCTAAATCCTCCTAAAACACCATTATCTCCACCCATGTGGGAGAATGATCCTCCTATAGCACTATTACCATCACCCATGATGGAGACAAATCCTCCTATATCATAGTTATCCATGCCCATGATGGCTAATGAGATTCATATAGAACATTTACCATTACTTGTTAACTTATAGGAAGTATACATTAGAATCTTAGATATATATTTTGATACCACCATAGAGAGAAACATAGTACCCATGAATATTTATGATTATTTATGTGGTTTAAACTTTAAAAGAGTAGGCCCTAAAGAGTATAAATATTATTCTAGGGCACTCATACCTTTACCTACACATCCATCACCACTAGTTCACAACTCTATAGATACAAGCCCAAACACTTATTCATAGTTAGAGGTAGATTATTCTATACACTCAATACATATGATTACATCTATGGATATTGATCCAAATGTCTAAATTTAGGTAGGCACTACATAGGACAGACCACACCATATTTTATAGATATTGCTTGATAGAGGATTTATAGCACTAACCATAGTTTGACACATATATGTTAGTAGATTATCCTATTAGAATGATAAACCTTTTTGTCATTTTCATAGGATTACCAAACATGATACAGACACATGCTTAGCATTATAATGTAAGCTAAATAAACTCAAGGCTCAGGGCACTATCTAGATCACACAACCTCTACTCCCACTAGTACATGCACCATGATGGACTATTCATTAACACTGACATTCACAAAATGATCCCTTGAATATTCAAGCCTTCATCAAGGATAAATACATCTCTCATGTTGCTATAAATGATGATTCTAATCCCAACACTTATACATTGGAATTCTTATATCACATAAGACATTAGGAGACTGAGCTTCAATATGATATACATAGTTAGGACTCCTTATGACATATCACACTACCAATTACATGTGGCCTAAAGGTGGTTAACACACTAATATTTTTCATGATAATAGGCACTTATACATAGGTTACACTTGGTAGTACATCATTACAAGAAATGGGTGCCATAATTGATCAGATAGACAAATTCTTGACATCGAATTATGAGGGACACACATTTCACATTCTACATAATGGCATAGATGATAATCATAGATTTCATATATATATATATATATATATATATATATATATATATATATATATATATATATATATATATATATATATATATATATATATATGAAATCTATGATTATCATCTATGCCATCATGTAGAATGTGAAATGTGTGTCCCTCATAATATATATGTCATGGTCCAATGTGGTTTACCCTAGGATTTCATGGGAGATGTTTTACACAATAGAGTAACATGCCATTCAGATGCATAAAATATGGAATAACTCCAAGGATAAGGTTATATTTGTATTGACATCATGGTATGATGATCACTATGATGATGTTTTGTTCAAGTTTGGGTAGATTTAGTATTTGACATGGGATGACCTCCCACTAGATCTGTCATTTGACTATCCACATCCTATAGATGTGCTCTTAGGTCTATAGAGGCACTACATTTCATTTGTATATAATCTCATTTACTTACACATTATTTGTATATGGTTTATATTACCTTGCTCTTTATATTAGTTTCATTTTCATGTTATTTATACACATCGTTTACTCATAAAACACAAAAATAATATAACATACTCAAAAAATACAAAAACATTCAAATATTATCTCAAAAAATATAAATTTTAGGTTGTACACATTTCTCTATTTACATTCCTTACATTTACCAAGTACTACATATGATGTCTATGCTAGTCTAGATAGTTTTATCATACATACATGTTTTACTTGTTCTCTTTTATTATTTGTATATCGCTAAAAGATTCAGATCCTCTGCATAGATCTAGATTTACTATTATCTACCCATTAGGAGCACACACACACACACACACACACACACACACACACACACACACACACACACACACACACACACACACACACACACACACACACACACACACACACACACATATATATAATTGATACATTTGCCCATTAGGGGAATAATATTACACAACTTCTAGTTTGCTAGGTTATATATTTTTATACTCCATATCATAGATTTATCATTGATTATACCTTGATATTGATCATCCTATATGACTCATATGTTTTTTTGACTACCAATACTATAGACTTAGCTTATGTACATCTTTTATCTTACATAGATTTATACCACATGTTTATGCATACTTTAATTTATATCTTTCCTAGTTTAGATTTGATTGTGCCTCTTTGGATATACATATATTCAAGAGAATTTGAATATGCCATTGTTTTATGGCTCTAAGCTACTTCTTTCATTGTGTGTATGTTTTTTACATGTGTCCATGTCCTTGTGTGTGCCTTTTTTATCATGTATGTGGACATTTTAACATGTCCTTCCATGTGTCTCTAAGCCAAAATTGATTTATATATCATCTGTGTACTTTTTAACGTGTCCTTGTATGTTTTATCTTTTAAAGACTTAGTGACATGTGTCATGTCCCTTGTATTTTGGTCCCTTGGACTACTTTGTGTGTCTAATTTGTTTGTATGTATGCTTTCATGTATGTGTCATGGATATGACACTTGTCTCTTGCTTGTTAGATTCACATATAGTTTTTGATGCCATGAGGGACCTCATGCAACCCCACTTCCTCCTTAGGTGCCTTAATGGACATCATGCCCCATCCCCCTAGGTAATTACTTAACTTATACTCAAATTTTTCGTTCATATGCATGCTTACATTTTTATATCTATCTTGACAACCTTGTGATTTCTAGATCCAACATACATTGTAAATTACCATTTTATGCTCAAATTATCTTACATTTTGATCTCATCTATACACATTATATTGGTTTATCACATAGTTATCATATATTTTTAGGATAACACACATTATGCATATATTTTCTTTTAAGGATAATTATTACAAAAGTTTAACAACTCCCTTGAAAAGAGAGGTCATTCATAGGGATTTGTCATAAATATTAGGCCATCCTAATACACTCAGAACACAATTTTATCATGCAAACATAGAATATAGAGCCCAAATTTATGAAAACATGGTGAAAAATAGTCACATATAGAACAATCTTAGTTTTTCACACAAACAACACATTTGGTTAATAACATAGCATAGAAGACACTAGCATAGTTTATTATTGACTAGGGGACCACACTACTATCTAGTGGCCATAGAAATAGAAAATTTCAAAATTGATAGAAAAGTACATGAGGTACAGTCTAGGTTTGCATAGTTTTAGTTGTAAATTATCATACATGCTCAGTATATACTCAATTTTCACATAAATTACATAGGTATTACTTATATTAGGTCATCATGCATGATATGATCACTCATGTTTCAATTTTAGATACTCAGACATAGATTATTATGACTTAGTCTAGAATCTATATGTATAGATATCAAAGTTGGGGGCATGTGAACAACACATTATTCCCATATGTTAGTTTGACACCAGTACTCTTAGATGGAATGGTATCTCTATGTAATTCTCCATGTTATTACTCTATACATAATTTACACTAGTTTTTACACTAAATTGATGCCTTATTCCATCTTCAATAGTTGGCATTATCGATTAGTCCCTTAATTACATTCTTGAGTGCCTGTATGGCCCCTGAGATATTTTACATTTCCAAGTCACCCAAAAACCATCCTACATAGTTATAATTACATCACATAACTTTAGTTACATTATACAAATTTAGTTTTAGATGCATTTAATACACATGGGTAGGAAACAATGGAGTCATAGCCTACTTGAGTTATTGATCCAAATACATATGAGGGTTGGACAATACAACAGTCCAATCAAATTTATTCACATATTATGATCCACCAAGTAGGGGTGGGCAATGATGGATTCAAGGCCATCTTGAGTTCTTGAGCCACCCACACATGGGGGTTGAGAAAACCATCAGTTCAATCCAATTAATTCACCATTTGATCACCAAATACATGCACACACATGATTTCATGAGGTTTTAGCATTGGCTCACTTACCTAACATTGTGTATTCATTCCATTCCTCTCTTTCTCCTCTCTTTATTGATTTTTGTCTTTGTTTTTTATGTTTCTTAAGTAAGGATTAAACCATTCATGTTTCATTTACTAGGCATGCAATGGAGCATGCTTTACAAACTCAGACCTAGATTCATGGGCTTTGCCTCTTAGGTAAGTTCAGGTACATTTCTTTTCCTTTTATCATATTTATTTTTATTTGTTACATTTTTAGAATAAAGTGGGAATAAAGTAGGGGGGAGGTAAGTAGTTATCTAAAATATCATTTGAGTGTAATGAGTGTTACTTGAGACCATCTTGTCTTATCTTATAACGAGACCTATCTTAGGGCCTCTTTTAATCCTTTTCTAGATTTTGTGTAGGTCTATCCCATTCTCAAACATACCAAAAGTAGCACTAAGTCACCCCCTAGTCACCCAATCCCCTTATTCAATAGATCTTACCACCTTGATATTAGCATGGAACTTTGGACACTAATGCACTATGTTATTGACATAAGGACCATACTACTATCATTATTATCCTTGCTCCCCTAATGGATATATTTCCATTCTTCAAAGCATTCCTAGGGTTGTCTTAGAGATATTTCACATCTTAACAACTAATATCTAGACCAATTTCGTGTCAAGAACCTAGAACAATAAACATGCTCTGATACCACTTGTCAGGATCTTGCTCCACCAATAGAGCACATATGATTACTTCTTGTATTAGCAACTAAACACGGAATTTAACCAGAATCAATAAGTAACTAGAAATATGAAACAACACAAGAATATGAGAGACAATACACAATTGTATTAATAATCACTTAGAAGAATATACAATAAAGAAGATGCCACTTCTTCCACCTCAAAGGCTCGCCACACCTCAAGACCTTCTTCCCTCTCTCTCTCGGTCCCAACAATCAACTCCAATACAGAATTGATGTTCACCTCTCCAACCAGTCAGTAACACGCTGCCAGTACACCAAGCACACAACCATACTCCAAGTAGATCTACTCTCTGCTGCTACCTACAAATCACTAGACCTTACTCACCATTGTAGATCTTTAAAAGAAGCCATGTAAACCTACTAACTAAGATCATACAAATATGAAGAACCTTGCTGATTCTCCAATCCAGTACCCACCTTGGTACTATGGCACTAGGAGGAACACACCATTGCTCTCTTCTCTCAGAAGGAGCTTATAATATTGCTCTCTTACTCTCTAGCTACAAGTTTACAATACAGCCCATGAGTCCATATATAGATCTCATGCTTACAATAATTAGACTATCTTAATTACAGTAATTAGATGCGCAACTCAAGACTACGACTAGCCTTTAACATGCAAACTAATAGTCCAAAAATAGACTCTCTGAAATCAACATGCAAACTGCATGTTCACGTATAGGCTACCGACGTCAGCTCCTCCATGACCGATGTCGGCCGACAGGTGACTGACGTCGGTTGCTTCTCCATTACTAATTGACCAACATCGGTTGATCAGACTGATGCCAGTTGACCTACAACTCTCCACAACCTCTGCAAGCTCTGTGACTTCTCCTATTTGCATCTTGGTGAAGATTTTAGCTCCACAACCTAATAATCTCCCACTTGGAGATAAATAGCTACACTTGTACCTGTACACTGTCTAAATTATTCCTTGGCTTGTATCCCTCTTCAAGATCAATCTTAAAGACCAACCACCACACAACCTGTGATGCTACACCTATCATCCAAGTAACCTGCCACATCCAAACCTACATATCCATGTAGTGAAGACCTTGACCCTACATAACAAGAATCCCTGCTGCTGATCCCTCTTAGATACCTGAGAATCCATTGAACTGCCCTCCAATACTCCTTCCCCGAATTGGCTCCATACTTTCTGACAACTCCCACTGCTTGGGAAGACTCAGGTCTACACTAGACCTCATGTGATTTTGAACTCTATTCTAAGCTAAGCTTGAACTATCTAGCCCTTGGTGTGCTTTCTGATTCTACATCCTGCATCATGAACCCCGCCAACACCGTCTTCACATCAGCTCCCACTGGAAATAAAATATCCATGTCTCTTATGCCAAATAATTTCACTGCTCCAAATTCTTCCTGACATACCTCTGAACTAACCTTACCCTTAGCTCAGCAAATCCCTATATCTCTGAACCTATAACTAGTATACCATTCACATACAGTAACTGGATAATGTCACGACTCATCATCCACCTAGTAAGACAAAACCACAATAGTTACACTGACATTGACTAAAGCCATGCTTAGTCATCCACCTATCAAAACCTGTACCACTGTCCTACAGCTACCTCAAGACCATATGCCTTGGCCTTCCATTTCACGTATCCATCCACTCTCTTCTTTAACTTAGGAATCCATCTGTCTCTCAGTGTTTTCTTCCAGCTGACAACTCTACCAACAAATACCTATTTAGTTCTTCTCCAAGGACTCACACTCCTCATCCATGCCAAGCTCCCACTGTATCTGGATTCTACCTGCATTGCCTCTTCCATCTTCTTGGTTTTTGACCATCAATAAGCAATATAAAGAAGGTGAACAATGAATATGAGGTTCACTTACCCTTTCTGACCTCCATATGAGCATTTGAGACTTGTTGATAGCTTGTTGTCTGCCCAATATCCATTCCAGTGACTGATCTCGGCCATCTCCCATTCTGCTACTGACCGATGTCGGTTACCTGCACTGACCCTGACTGCCGACGTCGTTTCCCTGGCCGATGCCGGTATCCCTTCTACCGACGTTGATTCTTGCCTAACCAATGTAGGTCTTATTTCTACCGCCATCAGTTACTGTATGACTGATGCTAGTACCTGTGTTCGCCTGTGAGTGATAACTTTTTACTCGTGAGCTCTCCATGGATCAAAATCTTGTTTAAATAAACACAGCCCTGCTCAAAATAATTCAGTCTCCTCACCTGATCTTTGTCCATCATCTCCTCCATGAACACCAAGGCTTTCTAGTTCTTTAGCTTGTCAAAAACATCTGTCTTTTGCTTAAGAACCTGCATTCCCCTCCTACATATGTGACCAATCCCATAAGGCCACATCTCTGTAACAAAAGATGAATCAGTAATATAAGTAGATAGATAAAAGATACCTACTTTCTTACCACCATCTAATTCAAGTATATCTGCTGTGAGAGTTATAGTACATCTCTCATCACCCAAATTTCTTGAAGAAATTAGACTCATCTCCAAGACTGGTACCTGCATGACTTCCTTCAACCACTGTGTGTCATCTGTCTACAATTTCAGCTTCACTTCCCCTTCGTCAGTCATCTGACAAGGCTCTCCAACCCCTAAATAAATCTCTCCAAAGTCTCTAAAGATGTACCCATGAAAAGATGCTCTATTTTGGGCTGCATGGAAAGAGGCAAAAGAATTTGTAAACAAAGATTCTACTTTATCTAGAACATCCTGTGCAACATCACCTGCAACATATGCTTCTACACGTTGATCTTCTACCGACCAACAATCTCCTTTTACCTGCACTTTCTTTCCATCAATCAGACCATTCGTGCTATTCAGTTTCTCCATTTGTAGCTTACTATCTTCTACCATTGTTATACTCTCACTCAATCTGAAAGCCCTGCGAGTGACCTATAATCAAAAAACACTACCAGATCTGAACCACCTGTTAGTCAACCCAACCAAAAGCTCTGATACCACTTGATGGTATCAGCTCTTGAACCTACAACCAAGGCTCTGATACCATGTGTCAGGAACCTAGAACAATAAACATGCTCTGATACCACTTGTCAGGATCTTGCTCCACCAATAGAGCACATATGATTACTTCTTGTATTAGCAACTAAACACAGAATTTAACCAGAATCAATAAGTAACTAGAAATATGAAACAACACAGGAATATGAGAGACAATACACAATTGTATTAATAATCACTTAGAAGAATATACAATAAAGAAGATGCCACTTCTTCTTCCACCTCAAGGGCTCACCACACCTCAAGACCTTCTTCCCTCTCTCTCTCGGTCCCAACAATCAACTCCAATATAGAATTGATGTTCACCTCTCCAACCAGCTAGTAACACGCTGCCAGTACACCAAGAACACAACCGTACTCCAAGTAGATCTCCTGCTCTCTGTTGCTACCTATAAATCACTAGACCTTACTCACCATTGTATATCTCCAAAAGAAGCCATGCAAACCTACTAACTAAGATCATACAAAGATGAAGAACCCTGCTGATTCTCCAATCCAGTACCCACCTTGGTACTGTGGCACTAGGAGGAACACACCATTGCTCTCTTCTCTCAGAAGGAGCTTATAATATTTCTCTCTTACTCTCTAGCTACAAGTTTACAATACAGCCCATGAGTCCATATATAGATCTCATGCTTATAATAATTAGACTATCTTAATTAAAATAATTAGATGCGCAACTCAAGACTACGACTAGCCTTAAACATGCAAACTAACAGTCCAAAAATAAACTCTCTGGAATCAACATGCAAATTGCATGTTCACGTACAGGCTGCCGATGTCGGCTCCTCCATGACTGATGTCGGCTGATAGGTGACCGACGTCGGTTGCTTCTCCACTGCTAACTGATCGACGTCGGTTGATCAGACTGACGCTGGTTGCCCTGCAACTGATTTTGCAACTCTCTACAACCTCCGCAAGCTCTATGACTTCTCTTGTTTGCATCTTGGTGAAGATTTTAGCTCCACAACCTAACATTTCATTCACTTATCCACTAGATATAAATGAAATGAAAATTTTCATAAACAAACTCAGAAACCCTTATAAAAATCAGGGTCATCGATCCCTATTTTGAACTAATTTTATATACACCCATCTAAAATTGCCCATAACTTAGATTACTCATATTTATAATCTTAATTCACACTCAAACTAGAACTCATAATACCATTCACTTGCACTTGCACCAGTACTTAGATTGGGAGAACTACATCGGACTTGATCCCCTTTTGAGGTATTGGTATGTAGGCAATGCATAACACATGGGGTGTTGAGGTCACATCGATCCTACCCTACTAATGCCACTCTTTTCTACTTGTGTTCCTCAACTACCCTAACAAATATATAATCTTATGTTTTGGAATTAAAATCAATCAAAATAGGGAATAAACATAGGTACACTCTAGTAGAGATTCTAATAGCCATGTGAAGGTACACTCATAAGTTCATTGTCCATATTTTCAAAATGACATTATTGTGGTACATATGACACTAGCATGGTGTTTTATTATCTTAAGGATCACACTATTATCTAGGAGGGTTTTAGACCCATGATTCTTGTTTAAGACACTTAGTATAGTTCATACACTAGTTTTCAGCCTATCATTCATCTGTCTTAGTGAATTTATAGCTAAGCACATTGCTTAAATTCATTTGTTATTTATAAAATAATAAAAAAAGTTAATTATTGTAAAAATTAGTGGTTGTAATTATTTTTATTTTTACTACCTAATTTATTATTCCATCACTTTATCAACCTAGGGTTTTACATTCCATAAATCCCTTAAAATTTAAATCAATTATCAAAAATTTTTTCAACTTAGTAAGGACCTAACCATATAACATGGAGTTTAGCTTTGAAATGCCAATATTTTAAATCAAAAAATAAGGCCTAATCTTCTTATTTGAATCTACTTTATTTGATGTGATGGTCATTCACTTCTTTCTTCTTATATTGAATAATCTTTATCTGATGCAATGCCTCAAGTCTCATCTCATCTAGTTCATTCAATTGAACAATTATTTCTTTTTTTACTTTTTTAAAGTCCATGCCTACCTCCATTTTTGTTCTTAATGTCTAGAACTCAAACTCAATTATAAGTAATGGATTTTTACCATATATAATTTTAGATGGAGAAAATCCTATGATGGACTTCCATGTTGTGTTGTAGGCTCAAACTAATTCAGATAGCTCTTATGTCCAATCTTTTTTGTTGATGTCTACTATCTTTGTCGGTATGTTTTCTAATTACCTATTGGTGACTTCAACTTGACCATTGTCTTGATGGTGATAAGGTGATGAATATATGTGGGTGATTCGATAGTGTATATGAAATATTTTATCATTATGGATGAAAAATAAGGGGCTTGGTATGAAACTATTTCTCTTGGTGCTCTAAAACATTATAATATCATGTAGTAAAATATATCATCAACCTTTTCTTCATGAATGAATGGTAAGTCCTCAACTTATACCCATTTGGTGACATTATCAATACATATTAAGATGTTATTTATTTTGTATGGTGGATCAATGAGGCTAATTAAATCTAATCCCCATTTCTCAGAGGGCCCTAAAACCACTTGAAGATGTAGTGCATGTCATTATATAGTGTAGTTTTCTCCATCCTTTGGCAACGATCACATTACCAAACATAAATTTTCACACTCCTATAAAGTGAAGGCCAATAGTATATATCCCTAAGGATATTATTAACAGTCCTTTTGGATAAATAATTACCTCTTCCTAGTTCATCATGGCAATCTCTCAATATGTCATATATCCAATCTTCTCATACACACCTGCAGAGTATCAAATCAAGTCCACATTTGAATAATACACCATTAAACCATTTATAATTATCATTGTTTTCTATCAACTATTTCATTTTGTTATGATTAAATTCACAAGGAAACTTCCCTATGACTAGATAATTATCCATATTAGCAAACCATGGTGAGGGAGCTGAAATTGTGCATCACTGTTAATCTAGAAAATTGTCCTCTACTAGCTCATCTTCACTTGAAACATTTAATCTTGACAAGAATTCATCAACTACATTAACAGTTCTTAGCTAATCATTGACTATTATATTAAATTCATACAATAGTAATAAATATCTAATGATCCCACCTCCTACCACTAGTTTGCTCATTAGATATCTTACGGTTGAATGATCTATATAAATGAATATATTGTATCCAAGGATGTAGTGATGAAATTTTTTCATGGCATAAATGATAAAAAGTAACTCCTTTTCAATAGTTGTATAGTTTCATTCAGTGGGATATAAATTGTTTTTTTATTCAGGTTAAAGGGGGATTTTTTTGAACTAGGGTCCCTAGACCCTAGGATAAGTACAAGCACAAAAATATCAATAGTCTAACCAAGAAAAAAAAGACTAACTAGGTCCAAAAATAGCTAAGAAATAGCTTACAAATAACCATAAAATAACTAAAGAACTAGTCTAAATCTAAGCTACCATAAACATCCTCCCAATAAGCTTTCATTTTTTTGAGGTTCATAACAATCTACAATAATAAATTTTCATGATCCATGTCATATGGAGATATACTGATCTATCCCTTCTTGCCCTTCCCTTTGCTTGTAACACTAGGCTCAAAAATCTCCCTGAGGTGAGATCATAGGTTTTCAACATTTTTAATTCCCTCATGCATTTTTGCTTTGCTACAATAAACTAAAAAACTAATTTTATTATGAAAATTCTCATTTACTTATTGTAACAACTCCATTCTGAAAGCTAGACTCTGAATCTGATTGTCTTCCACCCTAGCTGATAAGATTTGAGTCATCTTTGCATTTTCCTATTAAATAACATTAACCTTTTCATTTATCTCTATGATATCACACATAAACCACTACATGATAGTTTTTTATAGGTTGATATCTTCCATAATTTTTTTAATCTCTCTTTGGCTTTGAGCAAGGTAACCAAATTGTTCAAATCCACATTTTGATCCTTGTAATTTTGAGAAATATGACCTTTCTATAGGTGAGTATACACAGGATCACTAATCCCATTATCCTTATCTACAATAATTAGATTCAAATCAAGTATGATTCCCTACTCCACTTCCTTCTGATTCTCCCCTAGCTCTTTAATGTCCTCTTCAACATCAATACAAGACTCCACTCCCCTATTGTTTTGCAAGTCTTAAAGACCCTGGTTCCCTTATTTTGCTTGTCTCCCTTGAGTGGAACCTGTAAGATTCAAATCACTTCACAGTATTTTCTTTATGTTATTTTTTTCTTTTCATCATCCTTCACACTATCATTTTCCACTAGTTTAATATTCCCAGAGACCTTACTCGGGCTCCCAGGATACTTTATCCACACTTTTTAAAATTTTATAATGTCCACATGCCCCTCCTCAAGTTTTTCCTTCTAGATAAATAGTATGTCTGACATGATTTGATTTATGCCTTTGAAATACTTGAAAATTAAGTAGATTACTCCCTCATGTCTAGGAATAGAATAATTTCCATGTTTAATTTTAAAATTGAAACCTTCATAGATTTCAAGATAAAAAAAGAAAGACTAAATGACACACCATGTCTGAAGTAATTTAAAATTCTAAGTAGGGACCATCTCACTACGTTGTACCTACCTTCTAATGTGACACTGCATTAAATAGAAAGCTACCTCTATAAAAGGTTTGGGTAATGATTGCCTCTCAAAGCCATTGTGCAACTACTCTAGTTACTCTCCTTCCTCAAGAAAATCCTCTTTGCTTAATTTGAAATACCTCAATGTATAATAGCTCCTCATTTACTCAATCACTAGTTTAGTCACATGTGAAATGAGTTCCTCAATAATGTCTAGAGTTGCTCCATTAATTGTCACTTTTTTGTCCTCCCATGCCTTTGCAAACAAGACTAAGAAATGCCTATCAAACCCTTCAATCTTTTTTATAAAACCCATAAAGCCACCAACTTATAGATTTGTCCAGACTCTTTCATTAATCCTAACTTTTATCTATAATTTTGGTTTGATTTTATTTAACAAACCCATCTTATTTGCCTCATAGCCCCTCAACCTATCCCTGTTATCAAAATTCACCCAAACAAACTAGAAGGGACCACATTTGGATGATGTATGTTGGCCATTTAAGAGTTGTTTTGAAGCATCTACAAGCTTCTCCTTCAAATCCATAAAATTTACAACAAAGTAAATGAGTCCCTAACTCACCTTAACACCACCAAAGACTCCTCTAGGAATTAATGGATTTGCCCATAAGCATAAGATTAACAACATTATTATTTCCTTCATTTTTATCCTTAAATAACAACTCCCTAGGGAGATTCTCATGGCCTATGTAAGTTATAAAACCCACATTATTAGCTCCCTTATTGGTGAACCAGTCAGCTATACCATTCCCTTCCCTTTAGGTATGATGGATGCTTAGCTTCTAAAAATAGATCAATATGACTATAGATTCATCTATAACATGTTTGATAGATCAACTACTGGCATTTTTCCTAGACAAATAATTCATAATGTTCAAAGAGTCTCCCTCCATTAATAAATTTTGAACATTCAGTTGCTTGGCTAATTTGATGCCCCGCAATGTTGTCAGGGCTTCCACCCAATTATTTAACATCACCCCCATGTCTCTTATATATGTAGCAATCAAATTTACTTTATGATCTCTGATAATTCCACCTCCCCTCTTTGTCCTTGGGTTTCCTTTCTAAGCTCCATCAAAATTGAGCTTCAACTAGCCCTCGAGAGTAGGCTTCCACTTCCTTCTTTTCCTAATTTCATCCTTAGGATGTAGTTTCCCTAACTCAGAGGAATATAGTTGCCAATTAAGAGCTAGGATTTATTTGAAATGTAGAAGATTTTTACCTTTTTTTGATATGAATAGACCTATAATTTTCTTTAATAAGATTAAAAATTCTTGTTGAGATTGCTTTGTTGCTACTTCTCTTCCCCTTAAAAATAATATTAATCCATTCTCCCCATATCCCCTAAATTATATGAGGGAGAGTCAAGTTTCAAATATTTTTGAGATGAACATTTTGGAATGGACATCTCCAATACTACCAAACTTCCATAAGGGATCCTACTTACACCCATGAGATATTGAATTTTTCAATAAAATAGATCCAAATTTGCTAAGGGGAAACTAACCAATAAATGAAATACAAATTTGTTCTCCTCTTCACACAACACACATCTATTGATAATATTTCAACCTATTTTCCTAAGATTATCAACTATTAGGATTTTATTTTAAATTTCCACCCATAAAAAAAACTTATTTTTTGAGTACGTTATTTATCCCAAACACTTTCCCAGCTTACATTAATATATGGTTCTTGAGCAAGTGAATCATATCCTAATTTTACTTTATACTGGACATCAAATGAATCCATCCAAACCATTTGGTCTTCTCTAATCACCCTTGGGATGTGAAAACTTCATAAAAAATTGTTCAATTTAGCTATCTTCATAGTGTCTTATTGGTTTAAGTTATCTAAGATTAGATTTTTCCATATTTTAACTCCCTCTAGCTCTTGCCAATAGTCAACCACCGTGTCACCATATTTTTGCTTCATATTCTCCTATAGGTGTAAACCTATATTGCTTTGATATAGTGGTGTATCATAGCTCCATTTATCTTTCCAAAATTCAACCTTGTTACCATTCCTATTTTCCATTTAGAACCTACATTTATCAACTCCTTGTTAGAAATTAAGAAGTTTTAGATGTGCGATCCCCTCACAAATTATTCCCTGGCCAAGATGGAAATTGGGTATCTCCCTTAAAAATATTTAAAAGATAACATTTTATCCCAAAATGAGTTCGTTGAGATGAATCTCTAGCAAAACTTAGTAATGAGGGATTTATTGATCAGCTGTAGATTTTTTATACCAAGCCCACCATACCTTTTTTAGTATAAACTTTACTCCACACCACAAGGTGAAATTTATTTTTTTATTCTGTTCCAGCGTACAGGAAGTTTATTTAAATCTTTATTAGCATGTCCTCAACTCCTTTAGGCAAATTGAATAATGAAATGATGGACATTGGAAGAATTTGTAAAAGACTCTTAATTAAAACTACCTTGTCAACCTAAGAAAGAAGCTTACTTTTTCATCCTATGAGATTATTTTGGAATCTCTCTATCAAAGGATTCTAGGATACCACCTAAAGTTGGTTGCTGAAGAAAGGTATTCCCAGATAAGAGGAGGGGATTTCCTTAATTTGACATCTCAGAAGAGTAGTTATGATAGCTTGTCTAGCTTCTAGAGTATTAAATAAGTAGACAAAACTCTTATCAAAATTTATTTTCTTGTTAGAAGCCTTTTCATACATAACCAAAATCTTTTTAATAGTTCTTATTTCCTACATAGAGGATTTAAATAGTAGAATAATGTCATCCATGAACTGTTAATGGGTCGTTGGGTCTATAAACCTAGCCAGTTTAAAACCTTTTAATTATGAGGTAGCCAAAGCCTTAGATATGTATCTACTTAATGATTCTTCCATAATGATGAACAATAATGGGGATAAGGGGTCTCCTTATCTCACTCCTTTACCAATTTTGAAGAACCCTTAGGCCTCCCCATTGACTAACACTAAAAACATGCAAGTGGTTATATAATCTCTAATGTTTTTTCTAAATTTATCACTGAAACCAAATTGTGCCATAACTCTATCCAGAAAACTCCATTCCAATCTTTCATACACCTTGGCCATATCCAGATTAAGAACCATAGCTACCCTGTGACTTTTTTCCATTGAGTGGATGGCTTCATGAACCACAATCACTCCATATTAAATTTGTCTGCCTAGTAAAAAACCTCCTTATTGAGATTGAATATTTTTTTCCATGCTTAATTGCATCCTCAAAATAATAAGTTTGGTAATAATCTTATAAAAATAATTACACAAGCTAATAAGATGAAAATATAAAAAAAATTATAGCATATTACTTATTAGGGATAATAACTAATAAATTATAATTGAATTATTTAATCAAATGCCTAGTTTCTAATAATTCATTCACTATTGCAACCACATCATCCCTAATTATGTCCCAAAAAATTTTGAAAAAAGATTTTGGTATTCCATCCAGTCCTAGAGCCTTATCTAGATTCATCTTAGAGAGAATGAATTTTAGATCTTCATTAGAGGTTAAAACTATAAGCATATCATTATCCTACTAATTAATTAATTTAGGAGTCCCATATAAAAATTCTTACTCAAAACCAATATTCTTATTGAAATCATTTTTTTAGAAATTCTTGTAAAATAAAACACTTGCTTGGTTAATCTCATCAGCATCAGAGGATAGTTGGTCCTTATTATTGATTATCTCCTTAATAAAATTATGTTTCATATGCCTTAAGGTATACAAATGAAAAAACTCAGTGTTTTTGTCACCCTCCTTAAGCCAAATGTTTCTAGATTTCTACCTTCATAGAGATTCTTCCCTGGCTACAATAGTGTGATAATTACATAGTAATTAGTTTTCTCTATTTTGAATCTCTAATTCATACCCCTTATCTTCAACCTCCTCTTCTATCTTTAATATATCTAATTTGAGGGACTTTTTTTTCAAATGAACATTCCCAAAAACCTATTTATTCCATTGCTTGATCTTATTTTTTACCTTTTTGAAATTCTCTACAAGATTAAACATAGTTGAACCGCTACCATTCTTTATCCACCACTCCAAAACTATCTCTTGAATGTCAAGCTGAGTGAACCACATATGATACATATGGAAAGGATACATATTTTCTTTGTCCTTTTGATCTGAGATATTCAATTCCAATGGAGAATGATCTGCACTAATCTTAAAAAGAATTTTAACAGACATATCTTTGAATTATAAGCATTCTAAAGATATAAAGACTTTATCTAATCTTCATTGAATATGATTATCACCAAACCTCTATTAGTTCATGTATATTTATATCCCCTAAATTATAAATCCATCAAACCTATATCAGTAATCAAAGAAGAAAAATCATCCATGCTTTTTATACAAACCAAATTTCCTCCTTTTTTATCCCTTGAATGAAGAAGAGAGTTAAAATCTCCCACAAGAATCTAAGGGATATATTTATAATTACTTCTAAAATATCTAATATCCTCTCATAATTTTTTGTGCATAACCTTAGTTTTAGGAGCATATACATTTGAAAAAATCCACTGCTTGTTATTTATACAATCAGTAAATAATATTGCTACATGATGTTGAGTTTTGAGGATGGGTTCACCCATTAGAAGTTTAGGATCCCAAAAATTTATTAAACCTCTTAAATCTCCTATTACACTGATGTAAACTACTTCAAATTCACTCCAGTACATTTTTTTGTGGTTAAAAAAATTAATTTTCCTCTATCTTAGATTCTTAAATGGCCAAAACAACAAATTTATTAGACTTTCTAAAATCCCTAAAAACTTTTTGCTTACCTATATTGTGCATCCCTATGATATTCCAAGAAATAATCATCATAATTAACTATTGGGAGTAGATATACCTCCTTTAAGAGGGAGGGTTTTTTTAAATCCATCTACTATGTCTTCTTGAGTGCATTTAATGAAATTATCTTTTTTAGATAATTTACCTACTTTGGGAAGAGTTTTGAAGGTTCGTCCCTTAGTACCTCTTCTTATAACCATTGATGACACCACTTTAGCCTTTGTAGTATTCTTAGGCATAACAATTTCTTATTATGTATCCCTGATTTCTTCGCTACTCAAGGCCAATGCAAAATCATTATTCTATGAGAGTCTTTCTAAACATATCCCTTTATCTATTGCCTATTTCTTTTATACCTCTTGATCTAGTATTTCAAATTTGTTCTAGGTTTAAATATTTAAAGATTGATATCCTTGTATTTCCATAGTATTGATTTGATGTATGATTTCATCCACCTCCATAAATTCCCCTTTCATGTTTGCCTACTTCAATATTTCTACCAATGAGAATTATTATGAATGTTTCTAGTTTTCTCCTTTATCTGTCATTATTTTTTCTTCCATTTCTATATGAGATTAGATTTTGAGACATGATTTTTAGTCCCTTCTAACTCCACCTTATCTCCTTTCTCATAGTTTGAAATGTAAATTGTTGTGTCTAATTTTTGAGGAGCTCCTGGACCTAAGATTGAGGACTGAGATTTAATATTTTTTTCAAAGGAGACTCCTCCTTTTCTTTTCCATGCTACTAAGTTAGGGCCTATACAACACACATTTGATAAATGGCCCAATTTGTGACACTTATCACAAATCATGATATATTTTTCAAATTCTTTTTTGGTGCTCTTACTCTAAAAGGAGTGTGTAACATGACTGATTTCAAAAGTTATTAATTTACAAATGTGCTTATGTAAAACCTAGCACAAACAAGCATAGATCTTGCCTTGGTCACTGAATCCAGAGCAATGAGATACCCAAAATATTTGGTGAAGCTAAAAAATAGATCCACCTCCCAAAACTTAATTAAAATACCTAGTAACCTAACCCAAATGGGAATATGATTGATGTTCTCCTTCTCAAGATCGAAACTTGGTTGCCATTTTTTGAGAAAAAGTCCAAATTTTCCAAAGAACCACATACCCCCTACAAGGATGTTGATGCTATATTCAAGGTTATTGAATCTAATCATGAAAAATCCATTAACCATTTATGGGATCTCCATGGGTCCTTTTGGGCACCTTTTTTCTTTTACCCAAGATCTGAAAGAGTCTATGTTTATCCTGGATCCAATGAACTTTCCAACTAATGCTTATTCCATCCTTGATGAAGCATGATTTATAATTAATGGAGTGATTTGAATATGGATACTTTTTCCATATTTAATGGTTTTAAGATATTCAATAGGTTTTTTCTCCTTCTTTCCCATTGACCCAATAATTATTTCACACCAGGATGACTTATTTGGCATCTTATTACCCATTGTTACTAATGTAATAGATAGAATACATATTTTCTTATTAATCTTTCTATCCAAGAACTACTCCCATGGCATTATTAGAAGCATTTGTGTGTATGTGAAATGGATGCTCCCAATTAGGACCTCTCAAGATTGGAGCAGAAATTAACTTTTCCTTTATTATCTAAAAACTCTATTGACATTTATCAGTCCATACAAATTCACTATCCTTGGTGAGCAAGGAAAACATAGGTACAACAATCTTACTGAAATCCTCAATAGCATGCCTATAGTATCCTGCATGACCCAAAAATATATTGATATCAGTCATATTTTTTGGTGTAGGAAACTATGAATTGACTTCAATCTTTTTAAGGTCAACCTATTTTCCTTGGATTGATATATGATAAATTACAACAATTACTTAATTTGCCATCATCAAATTTATTCATGATTTAGTAATAACTAATGTTGTTCAGACTCGGTCAAAACTTTATCTAGATTGGTTAAGGATTCATCAAAAGATTCCCCATTTACCATAAAATAATCCATGTATACTTTAACACACTCATTATTAAGATAAAATATATATAGCAAGGACTACTCTTTAAAAGGTGGTTGGTGCATTACATAATCCAAAGGGTAAAACTCTATATGAATATGTCCCCCAAAGATTAATGAAAGTGGTTTTATCTTAGTCTTCAAGAGCTACTCTTATTTTATCATAACAATTGAATCCATCCAAGAAGGAAAAATAATTATTTATAGATAGATTATCTAAGATGTGGCCTATAAAGGGCAAAGGAAAATTTTATTTCATAGTTTCTTTGTAAAATTCCATATAATATATACATATCCTCCATTTTCCATGTTTTTTAGGGACTAAGTGGTGAGACCCATTGACTCCAAGATTGGATATATGAATACTACCTGTAATATTTTTCTATTTCAATTTTGACCATGTCTCTTAGTGTTAAATTTATCCTTATTTTAGGTTGTCTAACTAGTTTAATATTTTATATATAAATGTGATGGGTGCATAAACTTGGATGGATGCATTTCATGTCATTATATTCCTAAGTAAAATATTTAGTATGATTCTTTAATACATCAAATATCTTGGTCTTTTATTCATTAGTTAACCAATTATTATGTTTAGCATTTTGCTTGGTTGTGTTTCAATTTCTTTTATCCTTGGATAGATTAACTAACTTGCCTAAATTATCTCATGAGAGATTTAATGGTAAAAAGATGAGGTTACAATATTTGGAATGTGGTTATGTATTTAAATAAGGACTCTCCTTTTGAAATCATACCTACTAATGGGCAATGGAAATTTGAAAGAAAAGATTCCTAGCTCTTTTATGCCTAGCTAACAACACTCTACTAGATTTCATCATGAGTGTCCTCAAAGATGATTTGATAACCTCTTAGAGGTTTTTTGACACTGTCTAGCTCTAGTCTGATGATCTTTCAAGCTAGATTAAACATCTCTATAGCCAAACTATCTTCTTCCATATAACATGTTAATTCTTCCTCTATCTCTTTTGTATCATTTTTAACTACCTATATTTCTAAAAAAGAAATACTATTTCCATTTTTATCTAGTTCATCTACCCATAAGTGATCTAAGGAGTTTGGAGATTTTTTTTAGGTGGATATAAATAAATATTATTTGCTTTTAATCTAATAGAGATTATCATACATCTAGACCTTCAATCTATGAATGTTACAAATTTGACTAGCCATGGCCTTCCTAGGATCAATAGATAACCTAATTTTTGAATTTTTAGGTAGAGTACCATAAAATATATAGGATATTCCTAAGACTCTACCATTACTAAGATATATTCTATAATCTCTCTAGCTTCACAATGGATTGGTCAGCGATTTTCAGGACTGTACTAGTTTGTTGTACCCTGGTTAGGGAGAGTGACTTCAAAGTGCCTAATGTCATGACATTGATAATGGATCTTATGTCTACTAATATTTTTGATATTTCCTTATTTCCTATGGCTATGGTGATGAATATACTTTCAATATTTCCATAATTTGGTAGAAACAACTTCCCTACTAAGAGGCTAATAATCTTACCATCTACTTGTATGGTTTTGGGATATTATTTTCTTCTCCCTAGAGTTTTGACACAAAACAATTTGATGATTTTACTAATCTCAAGGATGTCTCTTATGGCTTACAGTATTGGTATCTCAATGCTTAGTTTTATTATTTCTTGGACTAAGTTAGATTCACTTTTGTGTTGTTTCTTTAAGTATTTCAATAAATGGAATTGGTGAGGGAATAGTAGGAATAGTAGTTTCTTGAGATTTTTATTTCTCCATAATGCCTTATTTTTCCTTGAATTTCTCATTAGGAATGCTTGAAATTTCCTTTTCATTAGGAATTTCTATAATGGTGAGTGGAGAAGGAATAATCAACATTTTTCCTTAACATAAATGAACATTACTATAATCTATGGCATTTACTCCCATAGTTCATTCTTGTTTAGTTCCATAAATAGGGGTTGTTTATATATTCTTCAGTTTTACTATTTATTTTACAGGTATTTGAAGTTAATTTACTTATCTATTTGGTTGGGGTTGGCTAGTTGGATCATGCATCAACACTTATTGGGGTGAAAACCTCCTTTATTGATTGAATGTCTTTTAGGTACCCATTATTTTCTTTGTTTTTGAAATCCATGGTTGTTGGTTTTGTTGTGAAACCCATGGTTTTGGTGATGTCCATTCTTGTGGAGACTAATTTGGTGGTCTCTACATTTTTAGAGGTGTTGGTCTATTCTATGGCATCATTCATACACTAGAAGGAACTCTAGGAAAAAAAATTATTTGGGTTTTGATTATAAGAGAAGTTATTCCCTTGTCTTTGTATATAAATGAGATCTTCCATTAGTTGGGTAATTTATTTGATTTTTTTCTTAAGGATAGGAAGGAGGATACATTTTTTTGTGACATGGTCATTTACATCACAACTACCACACACATATTTATTTTCAAGAGTATTCTCAAAGGGCATGCTTCTGTTTCTCTTAATTTCCACTCATTTATTAATTTGGAAGCAAGTAAGAAACTAGTAAAAGGGGTGTGTAAAGGAATACCTGATAAAAGTATGCACATGATCTATATGATGATGGGAAATAATATTTATCTTGGAAGGAATAACTTTCACTTAATAAAGACACTAGAAAAGGGATTATTATCAATATAGTTGAGTGGACTACCTAGCATGAACTAGATCTAAGAAGCATATGCTTGCTATGAGATTGGCAATCCAATGTTGATAAAAATTAAGTTGATATATATGAAAAGAAATAATAATTTCATTCAATAACATGAAATTAAAATGATTTTTCAAATAAAATGACTAAATACAATAAAATTAAGTCAATACTCATGCTAAGATGGTTGGGTTCAGGTTTAGAAAATTAGGAAAGACTCTATGAATAGGAAGGAACACAAAAAATATGACTTAGTTGAGATTAAGGGGATAAAAATAACTTGTTTTTATTTTCTACCACAATGACCATTGGTGGTTAGGATGACCATCAAATTTTGGGAAACCATCGATGGTTGAGGTGACCATCAACAATTGGGCTAACCATCAGTGGCTGCTTGTGTGTTTTTGGAAATGATCAAAAAAGGGATTAAAGGTTGGATAAATGGTTAGGTAGGGATTTGAATATAGGTATAATTAGAGATGGGAAACTAGGAGATAATTTTGATTAGGTTAAGAGGGTTAGAAATGGAATAAAACCAAGAAATAAGTACAAAGTTACTTATAACTTGCTAGAAAGCTAATGGTGGAAGTCTGGAGCAATTTGGCTAGAGTGACAATACTTTGGCCTCGAGAGCAATTCAGATAAAGGTTAAGATCTCAATTTCTACTGCTTGATTGCTTAAGGAAGACTGGATATCTATGTGTAAGTAGATTTGATAGCTTGGACTTGGATCCCATTCTGCTCCTACTCTTCTCCTTTTATAAGATGAAGTTACTAATTAGATAGGAGGAAGTTGCTAATTAGATAAGAGGAAAATTTTTTTATTTATGATGATTTATAGTTGGTTGGCATCAAAAAATGTGGACATACTAATTATTGTCATGTTTATATAGTACATAGCTAGTAATACATTTTAAGAGGGTTGAGGACACCATTAATGGTTAGGCTAACCATTGATGGTTAGACTGACCATCAATGGTTGAGTGTATAAAGTAAAATCAGTGAAGATAAGTTAAAAAAGGGTGATTTAAAGGGTTAAGTTAGTAAGTTGAGAAATGGGTGAGCTTAGTTATCTAAGTAGCTAACTAGACTCAGGATCAAATAGGGGTCTAAGTCATTTTGACATCTAAAACTATCATGTGTAGTTTTGAGTGTCTGTATTTTACCCCTTTTGTTATGTGACTTTTAACAAGTTACAAAACAAAATGGATTGCTTGGTCAAAGGTATGATTTCCCTATGGGAGGAGGTTGTCCCCCTCAAACTGGGAGTTGATGAGGCAAAACCAAAATTAGGTCAGGGTTTGATAAGTGGTAGATGGTGAGTCATGAGGTGGGTGACAAAAAAGGGTTAGGCATTTGAAACACAAACACGTACATAAAATGTGACTAAGTATGATAGTCAAGATCACACAAAGACTAATGTTTTTAATGTTGGTAAAAATAAGTTTGATGCTAGAGAGATGTATGATAGGGGTAACCAGTCCATAGCATTAGTCATAGTTGATCAGGGCATTCCTAGTAATTTATCTACATAGGGTTAGTGTTATTCATAAGTATTCATCATAGGAAGTGTTCCCTTGAAAAAAACAAATGGTTAGGTCATGCATAAGGTGGTGCAATGTTTAAAATTTCAACATGGTAAGGTTGTTCGATATGATAAAAAAAAGGCCAAGTAAGGTCATCATAAAATAGGCAAATAGTTTAGGTGAAAAATGTCTAATGTCAAGGTAGACATGGTCAAGCAGGTAGTTAGAGAAGGGTAATCTTTGAAAGTTCAAGTTTTAGTGGGGTGGAGATTAGGTGATATCCAAAAGGGAGTACCTAGGTTAGGTACTTAAATTTTTGAAAATGTGAGGGACCTTGACCATTGATGGTCAGGGGTTTCCAAGGGTCGATCATCGATGGTCACCCTGACCATCGATGGTCAAGTAAAAATCCTAAAAAGTGGAAACACAAAAAGTAAAAATGCAAAATCATTTTACCATTTAACATTGTGATCATCATTGTTTCTACTCTATCATTAGTGCATTTTGGAATTTTACATTTGAGCTTGCTAAGGTGGAGGGTTATGAGTGGTAAAGTGCATGTGTCTAGGTGATTGAGGGTTAACTACATGGAGGGTGGATGAGGGCATGGTTGAGCGGTTGGACAAGGGCTTTGACCATGTCAATGATCATAGAATGAGGTAGGTGTGGTTTTTAAAATGATAGTATAGTTGAATTTTTGGTTGTGTAGTTTTTATTAAGTGGAATTTATGAAATTATCATGGACCATGATGCATTAGTGTTTAGGTTTTTGGTGAATTTATGAAAATTAGTGGGGGAAATAAAGATTTGAAAGGTGTGTTGGGTGTGAAATTGGTTAGGGAATAAATTTAGGAATTTTAATTTATGAATGAAGGTGTGTGGTGGAGTGTTTGGGTCAAAAATGATGTTAGGGTTTCACTGCTACTATTCACACATAGTGACCATCGATGGTTCAACCCGATTGTCAATGGTCGAACACTAGGGTAACAAGACCTCAGAGGACCATTGATGGTTCAATGAACCATCTATGGTCAAAGGGTTAGGGGGAGGTGAGATAAAAAGTGGTATTCAAAGAGTATATCGGGGTGAATGTTTTAATGCATTAGAAAGTTGTTAACGGATTTTGAAAGTGTTGAAAATGTGTGAATGTTGAAATGTTGATGTTTTGAAATGGGGTAAAGGTTTGTAAAGTTATGAAATTGTGTGAAATTTTTGTTAAAGTGTTGTAAATTTTGTTATTTAAAGTGTTTTAAAGGTTAAAGTGTGTAATAATAATTGTTTTGTGTTAAAGATGGCAATTTTATAAAGTTTGTAAAAGTGATTGAAGTTTAAAAGTGTTGTTAAGGTATTTTTAGAAGTGGTGAGAGTTTGAAAGTGGGGTTAAGGTTTGAAAGTTTTTTTAAATCATTGAATAGTTATGTTAAGTTGTGTAAAAAGGTTGAAGGTAGCTTAATAGGATGAGTCATTTTTAAAAGGGTCGATAGGCACAATTAGGTAGAAGAAATGTGAGGTATGTAAAATAGTGTGTTAGAAGTGAAAGTTATGTGGAATGGGGAAATTATTTGTGATAGAAGTAGTGAGGTGTTGTATAATTTATGTGGATAAAAGTAGAGGTTTGGCTGATTAGTAGAGGTAACATGGTAGATGTGATGGGATAGATTAGAATAGGTTGAAAAAGGTATGTGTAGGTTGGTAGTGAGCTCAATTTATAAAAACTAAGTGTGCATGCTAATGTGATTATGTTGTAAGAACGTAACCATATTCAGATGAGGGACCAAGTCCCTAAGATATTTTTAGAGGTTTATGATGGGATGATTGATGATGAGTGAAGATTTATGGAAGAGGTTGGCGTAGGGGCCATGAGATATTATCAGCACCTACCATGAGATGTAGCTATGATCATGGCCCTCATTAAGAGATGGGATCTGACCATGAACACATTTTTATCAATGAATAGGGAGATAAGCATCCTACTAAAGGATGTGCACAATATTACATGGCTAACCATTTGAGGATAACTAATTTATCATATAGAGAGTGAGGAGAGGGACTACCGCATGGATCTGATATATGGAGTAGATCGAGTCTAGGCTAGGTATCATGTAGGTGGTGTTTGTTATGGGCCACTATACTAGAGGGCTCTAGGGGACATATGTTTATTGATGATGATGGTGGAAATGTCTTGCTTAATGGTACCAAATTTGAGTATTGATTCATTTCCATGTATGTTATTAAGGGTGATAATGGAGATGATGTTAGGTAGGACTATGTTTCAGTGGGCCTTAGTGTTATTGGTCTAGATCTAGAGGGAGTTATAGGCATTTAGAGCACATAGGCAATATGTGATCAATGTTGATTTCATGCTCCATTATTGGGTATATGAGCACATACAAGGTTTAGACCTTTGGAGCTACCATGGGATGGTTATGCTATAATGGACTATAGAGTGGGTTTCTTGAGATGGAGAAGAGATTATGTGTTGATAGGAGCTAGTGGTGGTACCAGGGACATTGATTGATTTAGGGATACTTTAGAGGGTTTGGTGGTGGGAAACATAGTGTGGAGGCCATATGTGGGCTAACCTAGGTAGGCCTAGTATATTTACCAAACTCTGTCACTTCATAGATAGAGATGGATATATGGGAGGTGGGATGGTAAGACTGAGTTGATCTTATTTGACTGAGTTTGGAAGTAGTTTGGCCTTATACAGGGGATTCTACTAGATTTATTGATATATAAGAGGGAGGATGTAGAGTTCTTTCTCTCAGAGCCATAGCCATAGGAAATTATGTTAGACCATGAGGAACTATTGGTGAGAGCTATGATAGATGATGTAGGTGTTATGAATGGTTATGTAACATGGTGCCAAGCTTGATATGTAGTGATTAATTTTGGATGGGGTGATGGGGTTTAGTAACCCATAGTTGTGGATCCTACTGGGGCACTAGCATAGGGTGGTAGCTAGGATGGGAAGGCATAGGCAACCATTATAGTGGTACAAGCGTAGATCACCAAATTATAGGGATAAGTGGCCACTTTATAGGGCTAGATTATCATTTTATAGGGTTAGATAGTGATGATAAAAGGAGAGAAAAATCATACAAAGATCTCTCTTGGGTTAGTGACTCAAGAGAGATATTCACTAAGGTAGAGGGTAGGAGTAGTGGTAGTACTAGTAGGAGGACCTAATAAAATTCCTATGATATGGTACGTATCCATCATTGAGGACTTGAGATATTATGAGGTGATAATACTGACATAGTTTCCATTAAAGCTTTGATATGGATAGTATAGGGCCAACTTAGTAGGTGGTCTGACTAAAGCTACTCTTGGACAGTGGACCTCGATAATGAGTCAAGTAGGTAGATCATGGGGACCACCACTAGATGGTAGTTTAGGTATAGGTGTGGGAGTAGGTATAGGTATAAGTGGGGCCAATAGTAGTGGTGCCTTAGGGGCCTGATATATGAGATTATATGATGTATATGTTTTTGATTTTGATATCATCCTACATGTCGATGGCACGATATGTATATGAGAGAGAGATTTATACATTACTAAATGTATTTTTATTTGATGGACATTATGTATAATCATTAACATGTATTACTTTTATTATGATGTAAATGATGATTATGTTTTTTGATGTTCATAATTATAGAGATGATGATGATGATGATGTTCATGATGTGGTTATGATGATATAGATAATTAGTATGTTTATGACGTGGTTATGGTTATGGATTATGGATGACATGTTTAATGTTTTACGCTTATGATATATGGACTGTTTAGCTTAGACATGTGATGATGTTCATAGAAGTTTATGTATGTTTTATTGATGGATAGGATGTCGATGATCATGGATGATTTTATTATGTTATATGATGATGTGATGATGGGATTGAAACATGATTGTGATGAGATGTTTGATCTTATGATGAATATTTTAATATGTGCATAGTTTAGGTGATGTTTGGGTTTATACATAGTGGGTGATGTGTTTTTTCATAGATATAATCATATACATGTGATTGATGGTTTTGATTATGGTGTGTTTGATGATGTTTGTTTATATGATGATGTGGTTAGAGAGAGAATTTTATATGATGATGTAGTTCATAGATAGGAGTATGGGTATGTCATGGTTGTTTAAGATATGATGTGATGATGGTTTGAATTTTTGTTATATTTATGGTAAGTAGATATATGATATGGTTTATGATATTTATTGATATGATGTGGTTTATGTTGTTTATGCTATAATAAATGATGATTATTCTAATGATAATGAGGTTATGATGTGATTTTTGATGTTTTATGGTTTTGATTTTTTATTCATGGATAAGATATGGTTTATGGACATGGGTCATAATGTTATGATGTATATGGACTATTGCATTGATGAGAATGATGTTTTGAATGTTTTGATATGATATTTAATATGGGTATACAATGAAAGCACATAAAGTAGGTTTAGATAACACATTAAATGTAGGAAAGAGAGAAGAATTATGAGACATATGTCCATAGGAACCAATGAATAGAGGGTAATAAAAAGGCATGAGGTGTTCATTGGTAAGGGCCTAAAAAAACTAATGTATCTTAATCACTATGTGTCAAGTAAACTCATAGTCCCTTTTTTAGAGAGGGTATGAAGGGAAAGTAGGTGATAATTATATGGTTGAATGGGAAATGGATGGTATGATAACTTGATATGGGTTAGCTTGCCCCTTCTATAGGTGACCAAAAAAACATAATAGATAAGTCCATGTCTTAATATAATGTGTAGACTGATCGATGTAAAAAGTCTACTAATGCCATAAATAAAAGTTGATTGTGGCATGCTTACTTTGATTTTGACATAGTATTATTTGTTGATTTGGTTGTTTTGATAAAAGTGGTGAAGATGATCAATGCAGGAAGCTTAAAATGATTTCTTTGACAAACTTGACTTAGTCATCCTTCAAGAGAGTGGTCTAAAGTTATATTTTTATAGTTTTCCTTCAAGGGAGAAGTCTATCTTTAAGAAACTTAGTTATTGGTTAGCTATCATTCAAGGAAGTATTCTAAAATGCTATAGATATGGACCCAAATGATATTTTTGTATCCCAATTTTATTTTGAATGCTAGGTTTAAACATGGACAAGTCTATTCAGACTTAGAGGTTTATCTTTTATGGAGGTAATATTTGTAGCACAAAAGGTGAATGATAGATGAAGGAAGGTGGTTTGAAAGACAAATGATCATGGGATTCCATCTGATTAGAGATGAAAAGTATCCATAAGAACCATGCCATGGGTAGAGCTATGGTATCCATGCTTAGGATTAGACTATAATTGTGATGTATAATCACATAGTTCTATGTTGTAAGCAATTGTCCCTAAAAGGAATAGGGTGAATGTGTAAAGAAAGTGTAAATCTCATAAACCAAGATATGAACTTAAGTTAGACACAAAGGTGAATGTGATCCTAATTTAACAAAAGAAAAGACATAGATGTGAAGTGTTGAGAGGCTCAAGTTCTAGTTTTCCTTTGAGAGAGGACAAATGAAAAGCTCCTGATCCATACTTATGGGTTATGATGTAGAGTCCAAGCTAATTAAAATTAAACTTGCCTCTTTTAATTTTATTTATATTAGTTACATGTTATTTTTCCTTAAGGATGAGGTTTCTAATATTGAATTCCTGCTCTTTCAAGTGTTTTTTGTAAGTGCACTTGATTTGTTCTCGATATACATGAAGATGGTTAAATGTAGTGAGGTAATGTTCATCAAGGATTTCAAGTCATGTGAGATTTTCTTGATGATAATTTCTCTCAAAAAAGATCTCATGCAAATATGCAAATAGAGGGGATTTAGACTTTGAGAGGCAAGATTACCTCTAATTTGAAGACTAGATAGAATTAGGTAGCACCTGTAGAGGTTCAAATGCTAATGCAATAGGCCCATAAAGTGAAAGGTATGTGTAGGTGCCAATATTAACCTAAAACACTGACTACTTTGGTTATCATTTTATTGAGGGTTTTGTTAGAGGCTTTCATCCATCCATTTTCTTATGGATGATAGGGTGAGGAAAATCTCAACTTGATGCCAAAATCATTGTAAAGACCTTGGACTTTCTTATTTTGAAAATATTTGTGATTGTTAGTGATGATCTTATGGGGAACATTGAAGTGGAAGATGATATGGTGATTGATGAAGTTGATAATCTTTTTATCTTTGGTTGAGATAAGAGGAATGAATTCCACCCACTTGGAGAAATATTCAGTGACAGTAATGATAGATTGGTGTCATTGTGAATAATGAGGATTGATTTCCCCAATAAGATCGAGCCCCCACTATGAGAAGGTCCAATATTATATGGATACTCAAAGGCCATGGGTAGGTGTGTGATGTAAGTTAGCATGATGTTGAAATTTGACACACTTCTTTATGTAATCACAACAATCCTGATTGAGGTTTGGTTAATAATAGACAAGTCAAAGGATATCAAAGTGATAGTTAGGCCACTAAAGTGTCCCACATAGATTTCATCATGTGTTCCCTTGATAGTGTGGGAAGATTCATAGCTACATAGATAATGGAGAAGGAGATCATCAAATCCATCTTTGAAAAGGATTCCCCCTAATATGGTGTAATGAGAGTTACTCTAAACAAACGCTCTTTAGGTATTCTTCAAAATGTTGGTAGGAATAATGTCGAGGTTAAGGTAGTTAAAATTTTGGTCATGCCAAATGTTAGAAGGAGATGATTCCACACTACAAATGGTTGTAAGCTCAAAACTAATTTATGAGGGTGTGATAAAATGATGGATGGTGACAAATAGTTTAGATTTGGTAGGTTGAGATGGAATTTGGGAAGCAAGGGATGCCATCATATCTACAAATTTTTTGGTAGATTGAGGAACTAACTGGACAAGGTAATGGTCGAATGATGTTAAGAGTATGTCAAATAAGAGTTTCTACTTTTTTAAGACATCATTTTACATTGATGAGATTTGTTGACCTAGTTGACCATAAGTAGGGAGTCACTAAAGATACTAATTGTCTTGACTCACAAGGTTAGAGCAATTTAGAGAACTATGACTAAGGCTTCATACTCAGCCATATTATTGGTACACTTGAAGTCAAGTTTAAAGGAAAGAGGAAGAGGTTCACCATTAAGAAGAATAAAAATAACTCTAGCACCCCCACCACATTGGCATTTGGAACCATCGAAAAACATGTTCATTTGATAGGTGGTTTCTTTTTGGGAAAGAGTTACAATGGACTCATTTGGAAAAGAAAGAGGAAGTAGTTGATTGTCTAGTAGCTTCATCCAATTGGTTGATGATGACTTGCCATTTAATAGACGTTTGTTAAAGTAACTCAGGATCAAACTCAGCTAGGAGCATGAGCCACTTAGCCATATGTTGATTTTGGTATGGTTTAGAGTATATGTACTTGAGTGGGTTAGTGTTAGTGATGATATAGGTTTTGTGATTAAAGAGGTAGTGATAGAGTTTGGAAACTAAAAAGATGAGTCAAAGACAAAGTTTTTATGGATGGGTATATCAATTTTCAAACTCTATAAGTGTGTGGCTAATGTAGTAGATGGTTTTATCTTTGTTATATTCATCACAATGAGCAAACATTATCCATAAGGAATGGTCTGTGGAAGATATATAAAGGTAGAAGCAATGATATCCCCTAGGGGGAATAAGAATAGGTGAAGAAAGGAGGTACTCCTTGATTAAATCAAAGGCTTATTGATAGTCCTTGGTCTACTTAAAAGAGGTGTCTTTCTTGAGGAGATGGTGAAAGGGTTAACATCTATCTGATAACTGGGAGATGAAGTGATAGATGGATTGAAGTTTGCCCTACAGGATGTAGAGTTGATTTAGATTAGTAAGAGAAGGCATCTCCAAGATTGATTTGAATTTTGTAGGGTCCACTTTGATTCCTTGAAGATATATGATAAATCCAAGAATATTTCTTGATAAGACCCAAAAAATGCATTTCTTAGGGTTGAGCCTAACATGATAATGAATTAGTCAGTCAAACATGATTGTGAGAATGGCTAGGTGATCCTTGCGGTGTTTGGATTTCCCAAGAAGATCATCCACATAGTCCTCTACAATTTTATGTATAACATCATTTAAAATATAGGTCATGGCATGTTGGTATGTTACTCCAATGTTTTTCAGACCAAAAAGCATGACCTTGTAACAAAAGGTTCCCCATGGAATGATAAAGGAATTTTTATGCTAATCTTTGGGGGCAATCAAGATCTGATTATATCCCAATAATTTGTCCATGAGAGATAACATCTCATGGCTAGTTTTAAGATCAATAATTTGGTTTATGTTTGGAAAAGGAAATTCATCCTTTAGGCAAGTGAGGTTGAGGTCATGAAAGTTGATGCAGAGGTGAAGTAATCTTGTGGGTTTGGTGATGGGAATGATGTTATAAACCCATTATGGATAGTTTATGTGTTATATGAAGTCAATAAATAAGATATACTGAAGCTTTTCTTTGACTATAAGGGTGATGTGATGATGCATCCTGCAAATCTTTTACCAAACTAGCTTAACCTCAGGATGGGTAAAAAGGTTATGGAGGGAAATCAAAGGGTCGATTCTAGGCATATCTTGATAGTATGAAGTAAATGTTATCCTACAGTCATGAAGGAAATAAGGGTAATCTTTTTGATCTTTAGAATTTAAGTATTGGACAATCTTGATGATACAGGGTTTATCTTGAGTACCCAAGTTAATATCGATAGTGGATTCATTCTGCATAGTTTGTTTCTCAAGAGGGAGAGATTTATGAATAGAAGAATCCCCCATATTGAGGTAGGTGAAAATGGAATCATCATCTTGATGCTGGATGGTATTGATGGTATGAGAATCATTTTCTACCATTTCAAGATGAATGAGAGGAAGAGTTTTAGTTTGGTCATCCTTTTGATAGGTTAGGGGGCCCAAACTAACAATATTGATCCCAGAAAAACTATTAGATGGGATGATATCAAAGTCTTCAAAGTTTGGGTGAGATGGGGTTGGTGAGGATGAAACATCTTCATTGATGGTGGCAATGGGTTTTGGTGAGGTGGGTTCTTATATTAGTACTAACCCAAGGCCAAATAACTCATGAGGTTTCTGAGTTTTAATTATGGGTAACTTATGAGGTCCCTATTCATAAAGGCCAAGTCTAAACCCCTTCAAGCACACCTCTAAAGGTAAGCTTTGGGAAAGGCTGGTTTGTTGAGATAAGAGAAGTTGGAGGTGAATGGTTAGCTAGATGTGGTAGTGGCAAAAGTTAGAAATGGCTGATCAAGTCCCCCATGGATGAATTTTTTTTGATGGTTAGGGAGCTTAAATGAGATGATGGTTTTGATGTTAGAATAATAGGAATGGTCATGTTTGAGGTTCCCATACTCTTTTGTATTAGGGAAATCATCCAAGGTTAAAATTCAATATTACCTAAGGGAGAGATGTTGAAATGTGGGTTCCAAAGGGTCCTCTATGAAAATCTAGGAACAAGGGACAAATGAGCTAGTTGAAGCTTCATCATTGTTATGGGTGAGAGCATTATGGGGTTTAGTTGGTAGTGAGGTAGTGTTGTTAGTAGTTGATGGTGAGGTGGATGAGGGAGGAATAATAAAATAACTAGGCCAATATGTCATATTTTAAGAGGCAAGAGGATTAGGGTCAGCTTTGATGGTAACAACTTGACCTTTGTGCTCAAATTTGACACATCGATGCAAGGTAGAAGGGACACAACTCATGGCACAGATCCAAAGGCATCCAAGTAAAACATTGTATTGAAACTCACCCTCTATAATATA
Source organism: Torreya grandis (assembly GCA_037957365.1). NCBI lineage: Eukaryota > Viridiplantae > Streptophyta > Pinopsida > Cupressales > Taxaceae > Torreya > Torreya grandis. Next base: position 2,549,710 of record JARHVA010000545.1, on the reverse strand, counting down.
AAATAGTTTAGGAATGGTATGAGGTCCCAAGTAAATATGAAGGATAACTATCCCTAAGGTAGTGGGGTATCATTGAAGGAGTGAAAGACTGATGTACTTTCTAACATGATGTTCTTGGGCAGTTACAGTTGGTCATAAGCATGGGAAGAGATAATATTTATGATATCTCCTCCATCAATCATCACTCTTTTGATGTAGGTTTAATTAGTGAATGCAATAATAAAGAGAGTAAGATTGGAATCCTCATGATTAATGTGAGGTATTTCAAAATCTTGAAAGGTAATGAAGGTAGAAAGTTGGAGGGCTCTAACAAAGGGTGAAAGAGGTTGAGGGTTATTTGATTAAACTTTTATAGATTGCAAAGCCTCTATTAGTGCCTGGTGATGGTGAAGTGAGGTATTGATTAGTTCATAAAGGCTCATCTTCACCAGTGTCTGGTGAAGTTGTTTCAACATGATACATTGGCTAGATTCAGAAGGGTTAGAGGGAGAGGCTCACAAAATGGACACTTTGGGTTTTGGTGGTTGTGAAGGTGAGGGTAAAGATGTTTGAGTTTGATTGGAGGGCTGAGGGTTTAAAGGGTATGTCCATGGAATAGCCACTTTAACTTTTTTCTTATCCTTCTATTGGGCCTAAGATCAGGTAACCATATGAATGTGTGGATGAGGGGATTTGTTGTGATGGATGGTTACTTCAGTTCCTGCTCCTCACTCTTGGGTGAGAGTGGGGGAGTAGGTAAATATTAGATAGGCTGAGTTGGTGGTTGGATTGGTAATGGGGGTAAAATAAGTTCATATAATAACATATAATCCTCATCTATAGGCTATGAACAAGTGCTTGGAGATCTTTAAAGCTCTCCATGTCATGTCCAGGTACCCTATGGTATGTATAGATCAATTTATCATTGAACCAGGAGGGTTTGGTATTGGAAGGGTAGAATGGCTTGACAAGTGGTAAGCTGAAGTAATAATATTTTAACAACCTTTATAGAATCATTGAATAAGATTCATCAAAGGTGTTAGAGGTGATGGGTTTATAGTCGTAAGGGTGGGAGTCTTCTTAGAAGTAAACTTTACCCTAGAAGTTGTAGGTGGTCAAATGGTTTTAGTTGGTGGTTGGGATTGCTTAGTTATCATTGGTTTTGGGGTAAATGATTTAAAAGTGGAAGATTTGGATGATGAGGGATTAGATATAGGTGGGAAATGAGAGGTAGATAGGTTAGTTAATAATGATGGAGAAATAGATGATTTGATGGGTGTAGGCATAGGCAGAGAAAAGGGGGATGGTCTACTAAAGGAAGAATAGGTAGTTGGGATGGTAAAAGGATGGGGTCCTAAAATATAAGGTAAGTGGGAAGGAGGTGGTATGGGTCTAGTTTGAGGTAGAGGTTTGGGTAACTCTACCTTCTCTATTAGTTTATTTGGAGGTTTCTTTGGTGGATTAGATGGCTTTAAGTCCAAGTTCAAAGAAGGGTGAGTGCAGCTAGGTGTGGGAAGGATTCCTAGATTATTGATAGGTTTGGTAAAAGAAGAATAAGGTGATTTGGAAATGTTAAATAGAGGTGGTTGGGATGGTTCACCTATGGTTTTGGAAGAAGACGTGTTCAGTGAAGAGGTAATAATGGATTTAAGGGTGGATGCAAGGGAGGTTGATGATTTAGATTTATTTTGGTAAGGGAGCCCAAGATGATGCCAAAAGGTGTCTCCATCAATGTTTGGTTGATAGGTGAACTCTAGACTTTGTACTAATCTATAAAAGGGCTTGTAAATGGGTTTGGTTCCTTGGTCATTGGTTTCAAAGGTTAAGCCCCTCGGTGGAGGAGAGGGAATGGTTCCTTCATCTTTGTGTCTAGTTGAAGGTTCTAAAATTGGTGGTTGGGTGGATGAGGTAATATCTTCATTTGGGATGGTTCTATGATAGGGGAGGTAGATGTGGTGTCCTCGAGTGAAATAACATGCATTGTTTCTTCCTTTATTTGGATGTTCAATGGAATAGTGGGCAATTCTACCACTTCAATGGGTGGTGTGGACGAAGAAGAAATGGTTAAAGCAAAGGTTGTCTCCTTTGGTGTTTCCATCAAAGGAGATGTAGACAAATCTAAGGTTGCATCAAGTGAAGAGAGAGGGGTGGTTGATTCCTTCATTTAGGTGTCCAAAGGAATAGGAGGTGAGTTTACCACTTCCATATGTGAAATGGAGGAAGAGGTGGTTGAGTTTATGGTATCCTCAATAATGGGCTTACTAATAATAAAATTTATTGTATGTGCCTCATGAGAGTGCGATGATTCTAGTTTTTTGTCATTGTAATGGGTAAAAAGAGCATGAATGGGAAAAGGTTTGCAAAATATGTCAAGGGACCAAGTAGGAGGTGTATTGGGATTATCAAATGTAACTTCTCCACTATTAATTAAGCTTTGGACCAAACTTGTGAATGTATTTCATCTACTAATGCCATGTCTAATAACTCAGTGAAAGGCATAATGGTGATTCTCATTGTACCAACCAAGCACAGGGCAAGAAGCATCAAATTTTTGGGGTAGTTTGATAGGGGGAAGTTAGATGATGTTGCCCTTGACTAATTTATCCAAAACTGATCTATAAGACTCTCATATAGGGGTATATTGTTTTAAAAGAGCTTGGTTTTGGTTCCAATTTTGTTGGTAGGAAGGGTTGGAAGAATTAGTTTGATGGGGTTGGTTGATAGTTGGTGGTGGAGTAGTTTTTAGAACAACTAAGTTTGTAGATGATTTTATTTTGTTAGTGGGATGGTTAAATTGGTTAGTGGTTATGGTGGAGTAATGGTCATTAGATTTAAATCTAGAATTTTTATTTCACATTTTTAATTTTCCTTTATCAATGGCTTGGTTTTCAAGTTTACGTGCCATGGTGTATGCCTCATCAAAAGTCTTAAAAGTTTGAACCTAAAGAGTGGGGGAAATATTTTTGGCACAACCACGAGAGAAGATCTCAATTAGTTCAGGTTAGGGTAATGAGAAATAAATTTGGTTGATGAGACCTCTCCATCTAGCTGCAAAATCAGCAATTGATTCAACATTAAATTTACTAATAGAATAGAGGTCAATAATAGAAACCTTTTTAGATATATTTACAAAAAAATTCTCTAAAAAGATTTGGGCTAGTTGGGAAAATGAAAAGATAGAGTGCTTGGTGAGAGAATTATACCAATTGAGGGATAGTCTTGATAAAGACATGGGGAAGGTACAAAGGAGGAGAGTATCATCATATGGTAGAACCTGAGTAAACTTTGTATAGATCCATGATTAGAAGTTTTTTGTACTCTACTACTTTTATTCCTAATATCATGCAAGTAGTGGGTCTTTTAGGAAGGTTTTAAGATGACCCTAGAGAATCTCACTTAAAATTAGTCAAAAGGATCTTGAGATATCTCAAATGCATCATAGATTAGGGTTTATGGTATACCAAGAGTAAAGAATTATCTTTGAAATTTATATTGATGCATATTGTGTAGGTTGTGTGGATGATAGGAGAAGTACCAATGGTGGGGTCTTATTCATAGAGGAATTCTTGGTGTCTTGGATAAGCAAGAAGTAAGCCTCAGTATCTCTATCAACTACAAAATTTGAATATATAGTGGCTACTTCTTATTATATGAGAGTCATATGGATATAACAAACTTTGGAAGATTATAAGGTAAGATAAAATATACCTTATTCTATCTATTATGACAACACTAGTGTAATTAGTATCTCAAATAATCCTATTATGCACTTAAAGACTAAGTAAATTCCTATTATATGTCATTTTTTGAGAGAACAAGTGAATAATCAAAGTGTTAAGTTGGAGTATATGCCTATAAAAGCGTAGCTTGTAGATATTATAACCAAACCATTATCAAAAGCTACATTTGAGTATCTAAGATAAATCTTGGGTGTCATTTCTTTCTCTATGAATCAATATAAGGTCTTTGGTTAAGGAGGAGTAAAAATTTCATGAGCTTTCTCTAGAGGTTTGTAAAGAAGTTATAGTGTAGATGCAAAATTGGTGGTCATGGAAGTGTCTTGATAGAGAAGGCTAGTAAGCCTGCATGGTGGTTCTTCATGGTGTATGGATATTTAAAGATGATCAAGTGGTTAAATTTCTTATAAATATTATGGGGAGTCCCTCTCTGATGTTTTTTGGTGAGTTACATCAGATTTAAGTTCTTTTGTGTGTTCTTTCTTCATTGGTTGTAGTGCTTGGTTGAAGAGAGTGTTGGCATGGAGCAAGAGGAAGGTGTCAAGGCTAGAAGAGATAAATTTCTCAAGGTAAGGGGAAGTTTATATCATATTTATAATATGGTCCTCTCTTATTGGTGATATTTTCAAGTCCTCAAGATTAGTTTATGCCCACTTTGTCATTACGTCAAAGGGAGAGAAAAATTCATATTATGTGAGTGCTTGAAGAGAGAGAAAGTGAGTTGAATGATGTTTGTTGACATCAATGATAAAGGGAGATATTGTTGGAGAGTTTTAGTGATGTCATGGAGGTGTCATGGTGAATGGATGAAGTGCCTTTATAATTTAAGTGACAATGACAAAGTGTGTAATGTTCTTGTTCTAGTATGCTTGGTTGATCTTTTGATTTGGCATGGTTAGATATGTTTAGGGATGAGTATAGTGATTTTATAATGTGAAAGGGATCCTATCAGTGATCTAGGATGATTGGAGTACTTATGTGCATAAGTGGAATTCATCTAGTTGTCCATAATTTTCATTTAAACACTTTAGGTCTAATGGCAAAAAATATGAGTAGGAAGTTAGATGATGTCACCATTATCATGTGTGGAGAGTCAGGGGGAGTTGTTCATATGTTTGTGATCACATTAGTCCCTAGTTACTATGTGCTAAGTCTCAGGTCATGCATAGGATCTAAAAGTGACTTAGACCTATTTAAAAGTGTATTGTGCTTAAGTGTGACCCATGTGAGATGATTTAAGGGTAAAGGCATTTATTGTGGCCAAGAGGAAGTATTTTGATCTTGTTAATTTATGATTTATCTATATATAGTGAAATCAAAGATGATGATTTCTATATTATGGAAAAGACTTGGTGAGGAAGATTTGTGAGAGATACTTGTGCAAGGTAGATTTGAGAGTTGTGAAGTGAAGGATAGGTAGTGTGCATGTTGGTTAAGTTAATGAGTAGAACAGTTCGTTGAATGTGTGTATGACCTATAGGTCATGTTATTAATGTTAGTATAGTGCTCTTAAGGTTTGAGGTTATGTGAAGAGGTTTGAGTGTGTATATGAGGACAATTTGAGTTAAGGGGAGAGTTTGTGGCATGCCTATGTGAGAGGCTTATATGAGATAGATAGAGAATTTATGTAGAGGTTATAGATCCATCATCATGTGTTGAAGACATTAATTTTAAGGTGGAGGTGTTCACTTCAAGGGGGGTCTAAAGGACTTGATCTTCCTTAGGGGTAGTTGCTCCTTGTGAAATAGGTGTTTCACTAAATACCTTTAGTCAAGAGGACATGATCAAGGTTTGTTGGTCTAAAGGAGTTGATCAGTCACTTATTTGTAATTTATTATAGGATAGTAGTCCATGTGTTGCATACTTGAGACTAGGTTTTATTTCCCATGATGGTTTCCCACATGAACTATTTGTTATGTGTTTGATTTTGTGTATGCATTGAATGAATGAGCTCTCTTGTTAAAATTTCTTGATCAAGTTGATTATTGTTGATTAATTAATAGTTTAAAAGGACATCAATTATAATTGAAATATTTGGACACACTAATTTACCCATGTCTCATCGATTGTACCTCTAACAATGTTTTAGTTTAATTTAGCTTGCAATCTTATTTTCAATAGCATAGTGTTGTGTTTTAGGTTTATTTTATATTTGTTTTAGTTTGGATTGTTTTTATGTTAAATAGTTTTAGAATAAGGGAAAAATAATGAAAACACACACAAAATGAAAATCCTATATTAATCAAGTAGGAGTGTAACCAAATCTTGACCCAAAAATTTACAATGAAGGTACATTATGGGTAGTCTTAAGGAATGTTATTTTCGTAGCACCACTATGTGATTATGTTGAATGGTTCCTAATCTAGGTTTACACAAGGATAATTTGTAATTACTCATTATAAATTTGAGTACATGAGTTCCAAATCTAAGAGACAAGGTTGTTGTTGAAGACCTGGGTATTTGTGGATAACCACCTCACTTCACAAAAAATTAGGTAAAACTAAAATTCCACTTAGCCAATGACTACAATAGATCATTGGAATTTTTATCACCTATTAGAACATAGGCTATGGCTAATTATTTTTAATGAATTCCAAGTCAATAGACCCATATGAAAGAGAAAATAAAAACATTATCCATTTTTAAATTTCCAACTTCGCTTTTAAGCATGACAAAAGAGAATATGCAGACTAGACTTGGATATGGGAGGAACACAAGTAGTTGAGTCATTTTTTATTCTCAAGATAACCTTTTAGCATAAGATAATAGCATATATGATCCCAATTACACACACAATGAACATAAAACAAATACAAAATCAAATAAATTAGTTTTGAGATTTAATGAATATATGATTAAGGTTTTTAATTTTTAGTATTTAGCAAATGAGGTCACAAGACAAACATTAGTACTTTTAATTTCAGCCTTTCTCTCCATTGACAATATTGTTGGGTCTTGGGTTTTAGATTCAAGGGATTATTTTCATGATACACCATATAGGCATTATTTTATTGATTATGTTCAAGAGGATTTTGGACATGTTTATCTTGGTGATGAAGAGCCTTGTAGCATAGTAGGAAAAGGAAGTGTTTAAACCAAGATGCAAAATGGGAACACTTGGCTACTGAAGGATGTCAGGCATGTGTCTAAGTTGAGATAGAATTTGGTATCTTTAGGACAAACAGGAAGTAAAGGATGTATGGTGATATTTACTACAAATTCTTGAAAGGTGACCAAGGGTGCTCTTATGTAGCAAGAGGTAAGAAGGTTGGTAGGCTATATTTATCAAGTAGTGTTGACTATTGTAATTTAGTTATTGTAGATGCAGATGCAAATTTATGGCACAATAGGCTCGATCACATAAGCCAAAAAGGTATGAAAATTTTTAAGGATCGATTACCCATATTGAAAGGGTTTAATTTAGATTTTGTGAAGACTGTGTGTATAGAAAATAGAAAAGGGTAAAGTGTATCAAGGTTAAACCTACAAGGAAGAATAATAAGTTGGATTTGGTTCATTTAGATGTATGGGGGTTAGATCAAGTATCCTTTATTGATGGGTCAACTTATTATGTCATTTTTATTAATGATGTGACTAGGAAAGTTTATGTGTATAGAATTAAGAGAAAATTTGATGTGTTTGATACATTTAAAAGATGGAAAGTCTTGGTTGAGAATGAAATAGGTCTCAAGTTAAAATGTCTCAAGTCAGATAATGGTGGGGAATATTTCCCATGTAGTGGGAATAGTAAGTAGGTACATGAGTGATCTAGGTAGAGAACACTAGAAGGTAGTGAAGTGGATCCTTTGGTACTTAACAGGGACCATGGGGATAGTTTTAAGCTATGGTGTATTGGACACCACTTTGCATGGTTATGTAGATTCAGACATTATTTTAGATTTAGATATTAGGAGTACAATAGGATATGTATTTACTGTAGGTTACACAGTGGTGAGTAGGATTTCATGATTATAGAAACTTATGCCTTTGTCAACCACAGAGCTTGAGTATATTATTGTGACAGAGACAAGGAAAGAAATTATTTGGTTACAATAATTTATTGAAGAGTTGGGGCATAATCAGGAGGAAAGGAAGCTATATAGTGATATTTAGAGTGTTATAAATCTAAAATGCTTTCCACTCTAGGATGAAGCATATATAGTTGAAGTACCATTTCATCAAGATAGCTTTGGAAGAAGAGAAGTTGAAGCTAGAGAAGATTCATACCAGTCAGAATCCTAAAGACATAATGACCAAGGTGGTCACAAGGGAGAAACTAAAGCTATGCTTAGTTTCGGTTGGCCTTCATAGTTGATAGTGAAGGGTTGAGAATCTTGATCAGAGGAAATCAATCCCCAAGTAGGAGATTGTTATGTTGTGAAGCCTATTTTTAAATTAAAATTTATTTCAAATAATTTACATTAAAAATTTACTATATAGTCTTTATGTATTATCATCGGGGTTTAGGGGTAGTGGCCCCCAAAAAAAATTCTGGACCCCCTTAATGTGGAAATATTTTGGGTTGACTTGGCCCATGGTTTTGGTACCCATTATTTTGTAAAAGTGATGTGTTGATGTATTATGTATATATGGATATTCATTAGGTAATACATCATGAGAATAAGTGTTTGATAATGAATAATAGGTCGTGTGAATTCAGGTGCAAATCTATGAAGGTTTGTTGAGCGCAACTCCAAACAATATTTTATGCATTGTAATTGTGAGAAGACAAATCTAAGAGTGGATTGTACTCTTGTGGCTTGTAATAAAATCTGACCAAGTGGTTCTTGGTTGATGCAGCCCATATTAGGTGAACCATGTTAAATTTTGTCTTCATATTGTGCATTTTTATTTTTTTCTTTATGCGTCTTTATTCATATCTCTTATTATTTTAAATCTATGAAATTATTTTTGCATTAATTTTTTATTTAATCCTAACATTTATTAATATGATGGATGATCAAGAAAGATTTCATATATTTGAAACTCTATATTTGGATGAAGCTTTCTTAGTTAGTTAACATGGTATGTTTCCATTTGGAGACTCAGTTGATTAGATTATTGTTAATTTGTGCAACAGTGATAAGGAGTTAATTGATTTAATTTTCTCTTTGTGTAAGATTTAACTAATTTTTTTCCTCTTTATATATAGAGTGATGGGTGAGTCAATTATTTGTTTCCAAATGGATACAGAGCTAGTTAGTTGATGGGATGTGCACAATAATTTCCTACTTTTGAACTTGGTGGTTCATTGAACATTTACATGTGATGGCATGAAGTGGAGAGGGTGAGGATATTTGTATTTTTTATTTATTTTAAATAAATATGTGCATGGATTTTATTATTGGTTAATTAATTTGGATTAATCTATATGGGTTCATGGTGGTATTTAATATGAAGTTGATTAATTTTCCATGGGTTTCACATCATTAGGGTGAATTAGTGTGAGGCAAATATGGATGTGTTGATGATAAGATTAGGATAGGTTAGATAATGATGAATTAGACAAGGTTGATTGGTGATGACATTTTTAGTGTCAAAATTAGGGTCTGTATATTAGGCCTTAATGTATTTTTTGAACTCATATTCTTAGATTCCCTGGCCAAGGGACTCTCATCAATAATCAAAGACATGGATTCATGGAAAACATAAAAACCTTACAAACTAATATATGGATTCATATTTAATTTTTTATTGGATCTAAATAGTGATACTTCTAATTTAAAATATCTTTAAAAATATAAGAGGCTTAGTTGTACATTACACTAAAATTGATATGTTATTTTTAGACATTATGATTGGTGTATTGATGAATTATTGTTTGGTATATAGTGGTTATATATAATTATCTAAAAAATGGTACCAATATATTCATGAATAGTCTTAGTATGAAGGCCCATTCAAGATAGTGACATCTAAAAATGAGGCTAAAACAATATTTGATGTAAATTCACAACCTAATAATAAGCTTATCCTTCTTTCTCCTTAAGAGAGATAATTTACACAATTATCATAACCTCCTCATAAGGTATTGCAAAGGTTACTTGAATGCAACCCCATACCCCTTCCTCCATATATGGTTATTGACATGGAAAGGAAATTCAAAAAATAGATGCTTTAGTTTAAGACATAATATTTAAGAACTGATTGAGAATAAAACTATTGAGATTAATGATAATATCCCACCTAATAATGATTCAATTACATAATCTACTACAATTATTAATATGTTTATTGATTAGTTTGAAAAACATGAAGTAAAAGAAACCAATATTAATTTCAAGGTATATATGAATTACAAATCACATCCTCCTCTAGTCTCCTATGCTCCTAAAACTAAGGAGGCTCATCCTATAGATGGAATTATTGGTACACTTACAGATAAGGAAAATGACCTATGATTATGTTTGAAAACCATTAAGTTATTTATGATGATTTTACCAATGCACCTTTATTCATACATGTTTTTTACTCAAATCCCATACAAAGTGTTATGGTGGACAACAAATCAAGTGAATACATATGCACTATGACATTACTTACTAATTTTGGGTACACACATAGAAACATGATTAGTAAAATAGATAGTAAAAAATATAAATGAAAAATGTTAAAACCCTCTTGGGGGCATTATGTTACCACTTATGGTATGAAATATAATTATCGCTACTTATTTCTTATCTTTTCATAACAATAGCATAATTAGCATGATATTAGAACAACTATGAATACATAAAATACATTCAATCCCATCTTTGTTACTTTTATACTTCAAGTATATCCATAATAAAAAAAATGGTTGTAGTTATACGTGTTCCATATGAGTACCTTATCCATCCTAAGAAAATTTCCCCTATTATACTACAATAGCCTATTATGTAACCTGCATAGGTTCTGATTTCGCACAAAAATGTGTATTCTATTTCAATGAAAAGTGATTTATTTTCCTTGATGACCAGTTCTCCAACATCTTCTACATCAAAAACCTATTTGATTTTATCATAAATTACTTACTCCATCACATCTTATTAAAGTGTTACAGTAGTCTTGTGTGTGTTCCACAAAGAACATTGATGCATTCTCATAGCATACAATAAATTCCATAGGTTATTCTAACTACTAGAGATATGTGATATATACATGATTATGTTGAAAATACTAATAATTATGGAGATTTTATAGCTTGTGATAATTTTTAAAATTCATATAGTGATATACATGCTACTCCTCATCTATAATGTCTGACATTTACACCAATTGATATATAACTTCCACTTGATCATCCCATTGATGGGATCATAGGTTAGCTTAGATAAAGTTTAATATGCATAGATTATTTTTTATTGCTTGATCACCATATCTTGAGTTTAATTGTTGATTCATCCATTATTTTATTTGGACTTGGACATGTATGTTTTCTTTTATCGTTCTTCTATCCCATAGATTTTATTTGAGTACTATGTTTCTTTGGACCTTGCCTTTTGATTATTTACCTTTGTACATAAATTCATGCTAGCTATCTGATGATGACATTTGAATATAAATACTCTAAAAAAATAATCTTATATTATATTCTTTGAGGCATGTTACTCCTTGATGTAGCATATTAATTTCATACCTTCTCCATAGTTATTAAGTATGCTTGTTATTTAATATTACATTTGGTGTAAACTATACATTGACTTATGTTGTGGACCGCTCAATCCCTCCTATTGTTCTATTTTGAATCTTTTCCCCATGGCTTTTTTCATTAACTAAGTGATTTATTATATAAATATTTAAAAAAGGTGAAAAACATTTAAATATTCATTAAAATAAAAAATCGATAACTATACATGAATTTATTTGATGGTACACAAAGCTTTTTAAAGCAAATTTCCATATACATGTTGAGTTACATATCCATTTTATAGGCACATTATTTCCATGATATACATGAGTTAGATTCAAAACATATAGCTTAAATATGAGATATGGATAAACAGATGCATGACATTGATCACACCCATGGTTAACCTTTCCACATTGGGAGCATTCCCATATTGGGGGCATTTTTTCACATTTTTTTAGGTTATATATTTTTATGCTAGTCCATTATTTGTATTGAGATACATAGACTATTTATACAAGACTTGCTCTCATTCATAATTTTGGAGTGTTATTTCCTATGTATATTATTCATTCCTATATTAGATGTGTCATTAATGTATTATATAGACTAACATTGTTTTTTATGTGTTTGATTATTTCTAATGGTAGTGGCATTGCTTGATCATTGACGAGTTCTATATTTCTTACTCTAAATTTAGTGGGTACATTAGTCATGTCTTGTCAAATCATGTGTTAGTTGTGTCATAGGAACCTCTATTATATGCCATGGCCATGTCATCTTCATGTTACATCATGTATTGTATGTATGTTTGCTTCTTGATCATGATCTATATGTGTAATCATCTAAAATTGACACATGAGTGCAAAGAGTGTTACTTGAGACCACCCATCCCTATTTGAGCCATAGACCTATCATAGGGCCTATTTAGATACTTATCCACCCTTTGTACAAGTCACATGCATCCCTAAACATCCCTAAATTAATCCTAAACCCTCACTTTATCATCCTAGCCCCTAGTTCCTTAGGTTCTATCATTTGGACAATGGTGTTAGTGTCCTTGTTTGGGAACCATTGTCCTTTTCCTACCTTTGGCCACCAATGGATATCTTTTCAAAACAAAAATCACCTAGGGTAGTCCTAGACCTCTTTTAAGACAGGCACAATCACTATAATATTATATATACATGAATTTTAGCCCATTATTCACTAGATGGAAACTAGATGCAAATAACACAAATAAACTAAGAACAAGTTGTGCACAATGAAGGTTATTAATCCCTATTATTCACTACTTCTATGTACATCCATATACAAAATTCTTAAGCTCATATTACTAAGATTTTGAGTCTCAAACACACACAAAGCACTCAATCTAACATTCATACTAGCTTCACTTGCACTTGTACCAGTACTTAGGTGGGGATAACTACATTGGGATTTATCCCTCCTAAAAGTATTGGTATGTAGATAACTCTCATCATAGTGGGGTGTTGAGGATGTCCAGCCTACCCCAATAACATCACACTTTGATACTTATGCCAACTAAAAGCCCTAAAAACATGGAGGTTTAGGATTTGTATAAAAAATTAGTCAAAATATGTCACCTATAGGTAATCTAAACTCATGCATATAGGAACAGCATGGTAGACTCAAACATAAATGCACCTAGAAGCTTAGAATAGTTTTGCATAGATGACACTATCACCTAAAGGACACTAGCACCATTAGTGCTACTATACAATTAGGGTGATACTATCTAAGAAGGTTTTTGACACCTAGATCCTATCTACAACACTCAAAATAGATTTTATCCTAGTTTTCAACCTCCATATCTCCCATCTCAGTTAATTTCAACATAAGTACTTGTTTACATCATTTATTGCTATCTTAAAAAATTTCAAATTAGGTCAATTCTATTACAAATTAATGGTTGTATTTATTTCATATTTCTACCCTGATTTACTATACTCATACCCTTTAACAACCTAGGGATTAAACTTTGTAACTCTAAAAAGTTAAATCATTTGGTGAACTTGACTTACTTTGAACATTGCACAAATCCTATCCCTAGACTACCTTTAGGGTTTTCTATTTCTAAGATTCTAAGACCCATATTCAAATTTCATATCCATATATATTTTAATTTTTATTTGGTATAGTCACGATAATAATGATATAATAAATTTATCAATTTTTGATGTAAATTCTAATACTTTCATTTGCATGCTTGTTTCCTTTGATTCAGAAAGAACTCAAAGAAGACATAAACACATGTGTACATGATTATTTATATCAATTAAATTATATGTCATGTTTCATTATTTATTTATCATGTTATTTTTATTTTAAGTGGAATTCAATTAAGAATCAAATATTTAAACACGTAGAGTATATATTGCATAAGATACCAAATACATTACCTAAAATTAACAAGTCTCCTTTAGATGCTTTCTACTCTTTGGTTCACTTTGATTCCTTACCTATCACTACTAGACATAAGATAAGTTTAGTGGTCTCTCTTATCCCTCATAATTCTCAACCCTATACATCTAACTACTATCCCACCTCTATTACAAACTATATGCTTAGAGTAGACCCTACAGTCCATGATATGTTGTTCACATGTGGTCTTGAAGCATGGCAAGTTAACAAAACCCATGGCCATAGTTTTATCGACCAAAGCAATCTTTATTCAGCCATAATTTCCACTTTATAGCTTCTACAACATTCCAACACATATAAAGACATTTTGTATGTAGTAATTCATGATATTAAGGTACCTCACACAACAAATCCAACTTATGTTGCTTCCATAATTAATACTATGAAATTGACTTAAGAGCATATTTCATTCAAAAAATGAGATCTTCCACCTCAATACATTATAGATCTACACCTACCTATCTACATTGCATTATAAATTAATGAGGTGGGTATAAAGCATGTTTAAGTTGACAATGGATTAGGGTTGAACATTTTTAATTTCTCTTTTCTCCATATTCTTAATATACGTGTTAAGGATTTGGATCCTTTTGTTATGAACATCTTAGGGTTTGATAATAATCCAAAAAATAGTTTGGGTCAAATCACACTAAACCTTACATTGGGACCTATAACATTACCTATGACATATCAAGTTATGCCTAATGATCTAAACTAAAATATCTTGCTTGAAATGCTTTGGATTCATGATATAGACATAGTTCTATCCACTTTACATGCATGTATAAAATTTCAGCTATAAAGGTCATATCTACACATGCCTTATGGATCAAGGACCATTCAAATATTGTCAGCATACAAAGCCTTCACCAATTATATTTCAGCTATAACACCCCTCTAGTCTATTATTTAGAGTTCACATATGACTCCCCTAGACACCTTCAGATCACAGGATAATAAATTCATTTCTCCCTTCACATTGAGATATTTTCAAAAAATAGGTTACACAGGATAGGACCTCATAAAACATGACTAGGGAATCCTTAATCCTATTAAGGCATATGATCAACAAGGTAGACAAGGACTTGGATATAAAGATAACACAACTATGCTTCTTAGGATATAGTGTTTTTTCCACCCAGTTGATGAGTAGATAATAAAAGAAATCATGTTTCTACACTTTTAGTTTTTTATCCCAATCTTATTGGTGATACAACTTTTCCATAGTTAGTAACTTTGAATGAATTTACTAATGATGAGGCTTTCTTATAATTCCTATGGGAATATGAGGATATCTATTCCTTCTATCATAAGAAAAGGTTTCCTCATTCCATAAATGTCTACGCATACTTTGGTGAGTGTTTAGGTAATTCTGATGATATTTCACTTGACAGGATGATACTATCCCTATATCACCATACACTATTGATCAATCTATGTTATTTAATGAAGAGATAGTCAATTTAAATTATGGCATTGATGTTGATCCTTGCATCATATTTTTGGTTTTTTCCTTGCATAAATAAGAAGATAGATATATTCTCCAAATTTTAAAGGACTTCCTAGAAGTTTTTGTTTGGGCCTATTTTGATATGACCGACTTTGATCCCTCAATCGTGGTACACAAGATTACACTTTATCATGATAAAAAGTTAGTTAAATAAAAAAATACAGACAAAAGTTGTTCTTTTAGTCAAACATGAGATCCAAAAACTCCTTTATGTTAATTTCATTCAACCAATTGATCATCCCTAATGGGTTACTAACATTTTCATAGTTATTAAACCTAACAGCCAGATTCGATGTTATTGTGATTATAGAGACTTAAACAAAGCATATCATAAGGATGATTTTCCTCTACCCAACATCCATATGATAGTAGATTCCACAATATGCTATTGAATTCTCTTTTTTACAAATGGTTTCATCGATTGTAATCAAATCAAGTTCGCTAAAGAAGACCACAAAAAAACTTCTTTTACCACACCATGGGGCATTTCCTACTATATAATCATGCATTTTAGATTTAAAATGCATGAGAAACATACCAATGAATAATGACCCATATATTTCATGATCTCATTCATAATATAGTTGAAGACTATGTCAATGAATTGCTTGTAAAATCAAAAGAGTGTTAACACCATGTAATAGATTTTTGATAGATTTTTGAAAGATTGAGAAAGTACAATGTACGACTAAATACTAAGAAGTGCATCTTTGTGGTTTCATTTGATAAATTCTTAATATCCCAACATGGTATTTAAGTTGACCTAAATAAAGTCAAAATTGTAATGGACAAGCCTCCTCTTACCAACTTAAAACAACTTCACTCCCTACAAATCAAGATTCAAGCACTACACCACTTTATGGAAAAATTAGTAGATAAGACTCAATCATTCACCAATAAAATTAAAATGGGATATCACATGTCAATAAATATTTTACACACTCAAACAATACTTACTGAATCAACCCGTACTAGTGCTACCAACACCTAATAAGCCACTTCTCCTTTACCTCTTAATAATAGATCATACACTCGGTGCACTCTTAGCATATAATGATGATCAACATAAAGATAGATTTATTTAATACATTATTAATACACTTGTTGACTATGAATAAAATTATCCAACAATAGAAAAACTTTGTTTGACACTTGTATTTGCTACTCAAAATATCTATCACTCTATGATTAACAATGAGACATAAGTTATTAAAAAAATTGATCCTTTAAAGTTTCTTATGTCAAAACCACATCTCTAAATCTGTATTTTAAAATGGGTCATGTTACTCACATAATTTCATCTCAAGATTATGTTTAAAAAATAGTAAAGGGACAAATAATTATAGATCAATTGGTAGCAACCCCATTATTAGACACAAATCCTATCATTGATTATTTTTACGATGACTTCATAGTGTATAATACCATTTTCAACACATGGACGATTTACTTTGATGATTTTAGATGTGAATTTGGTCCAAGGGTAGGAATTATTTTCATCAACCCACTTGGGCAGGTAGTAACCCTTGCTTATCGACTCAATTTTTCATGTATAAATAATAGCATAGAATATAAGGCCCTTATCCTAGGCCTTCAAATAGCTCAAGCTCTCCAAATTAAATCAATTGAGGTTTACATGGATTTACAATTAATTATAAATCAGGTTACAAACATCTACTAGACCAAACAATAATTCCTCATTCCCTACAAGAATATGGTTTAATATCTACAAGCTCAGTTTGAAAAGTTCTCTATTGAAAACATTCCATGTAAAGATAATTGTCATGTTGATTTAATGTCTAGTGCGACATCATTGATCCCCATTGACATAGATGAAGACCAAGATATATTCACTATCAAATGATTAAAATTTCCATCGATGTCCCCTGCTGACCTTATATCTCAAACATTTTTAGTCACCACATATAGTACAACATTTGAATGGTTTTCAGATATATACAATTTTCTAGACAAATCTATTACACCAAGCACTTTCAAAAGGAATGATAAGCACAAACTATAGTGAAATTCCATTTGATATGTCATTATCAATGGGGTCTTTATTCAAATGACATTTTGAGGAGAACTTACTCTGATATCTGACAACTGATGAGGCTAATTTGGCCATTAGACAAGTGGATAGAAGTGAATGTGATAGCCATTTTAGTGGTAAAGCAATGTCACACAAATTACTTAGACAAGGTTAATATGGGTCAACCATGGGACAAGAATATCAATAATATTCCAAGTTATGTGATAAATGTCAATGCTATGAAAACCTACACCATGTCCCTTCATATAAGTTACAACCCATAGTATCTCCATGGGTGTTCATACTATGGGGCTTTGATCTAATTGGTAAGATAAATCTAGAATTTGTAGGAGGTCACAAATTCATTATCATATCTATAGAATACTTTACAAAATGTGTGGAGGCCATTCCATTATAATTCACAAAGGAAGAAGATATGTGTTGTTTTCTCATGTCCAACATTATTTCCTAGTTCAGTCTCCTAGCAGCCATCATTATAGATAATGGAACATATTTTAAGAACAAAATAGTGAATAAATTTTGTGTTATATATAAGATCTAGCACAAATTCTCTACTTTTAACTACCCAAAGTGTAATGATCAAGTAGAAGCTACAAACAAGATAATTAATAGTATCCTTATCAAAATTGTTACCAAATTTGGTGATGATTGGCACAGTCAGCTTTTTTATGCACTTTAGGCCTACCACACCAGTATTTGCACACTAATAGGAGCTACTCCTTATTCACTAGTATATGGCATAGCATTAGTTATCCCAATAGAATTAGAAATCCCATCCTTATGGGTATCCTTAAAAGGGCTTATTGTAGATGGTCAATACATAGAAATATGTCTTCATGAATTACAATAGTTGGATCACACATGCAATCAATCTGCATAACATCTCAGGAACATATCAAAAATGAATCCATCAGGCCTACAATAGCCATGTTCACAATAGAGAATTCAAATTTAATGATTTGGTTTTAAAATAAAGTATCAGAAATGTTAACACCAAAGAAGAGAAAAAAGAAATTCAAACCAAATTATTTTGGCATGTACTTAGTCACTAGAAAATATTGGCCCCAAAGTATATCATCTAGCTTCACTTGACGGCAATGCAATGAAAAACCCATTGAACATCATGCATCTGAGGATATTATATATATATATATATATATATATATATATATATATATATATATATATATATATATAATTTTGTTCATGTTGTTTATACATAGATTATATACAAAAAATAAAAAATGATATAATATGCTAAAACACAAAAAAAATTCAAATATTTACTTAAAAAATATAAATTATAGATTGTATGTATTACCATAGTTACACTTATTATATTTTTTAGACACTACACATGCTATATATCTTAGTATAGATGGTTTTTATCATACATACATGATTCACTTGTTCTTGTTGAGTGTTTGAAGATACTTACAAGACCTAGGTCCACTACACATATCCATATTTGCTACTACATACCCATTGAGGGCATATACACAGATACACAAGTTCCTCATTTGATATATTCACCCATTTGGGTGCATCCTATATGCAATTTTGATTATCAAGCTACATATTTCTAAACTCTACATCATAGATTTAGCACAGTTATCTCTTGATATTGATCATCCTAAACCTACTCATATTTTTATAGAATACTACTACTTTAGACTCATCTTATGTACATATTTTCTCTTATATAGATTGATACCATGTGCTTATACATACTTTCATTTCTATCTTTCCTAGTTTAGACTTGATTGTGTTTCTATGCTTATTCTATTCAAGGGCATTTTAATATTTCTGTAATGAACCATTATACCAAAATCTTGGATTTTTAGTGAATCAACCCACCAAGATATTAACATCCCACCATGCTTATGATAATCCTATCTTTGGGATGGGTGTGTACCCCCATGCATATAAAGGAACTTTGAATGAACACTACCATATCTACATTACCACTTGAGACCTAAGACTCAAACATGTTTGGATGCTTTGATACCACATGTAATGAACCATTACACCAAAATCTTAGACTGTTAGTGAATCTACACACCAGGATCTTAACAGTGTCATTGCTCTATGGCTCTATACTACTTTTCACTATATGTATGATTTGGATGTGTTCCCATGTCCTTGTGTGTGCCTTCCTTATTATGTATGTGGAATTTGAACATATCATTCCATGTTTCTCTAAACCAACTTACTTCTTATTTATTGATGTGTAAATTTGAATATGACCTTGTATGTCTTTTTTTCTCAAATTTAGTGATATTTTCCCATGTCCCTTATATTGTGACCAATTGGACTACTTTACATGTGTCATATGTGTTTTATGTACACTTTCATGTATGCATCATGGTCATGACACTTGTCTATTGATTTTTTCACACTCCAAATTTAGATGTCATGAGGGACCTCATGCATCTCCCCTTCCTACTTGGGTGTTATGATAGACATCATGATCCATCCCCCTAGGTAGTTACTTAGTTATTACTTAGATTTTATATTATTATTATTATTATTATTATTATTATTATTATTATTATTAGATATTAGCATCCTTGTTAATGTTATATCTAACCTACATTGTACAATACAAACTTATGCTCAGACTATCTTACATTCCAATGTTATGTATGCACATTATATTGGTTTTTTATGTAGATGTCATAAATTCCCCAACTAACACATATTTTACAGAGTTTTTTCTTTTGAGGATAGTTCTTGCATAGGTTTAATAACTCCCCTCAAAAGAGGGGGAATTCATAGAGGTTTTTCATATAAATCAGGCTATTTGGATACACTTAGAGTATAGTTTTTAGCACATAGGCACAAGATATAGAAATCAAATTTAGGAAAACACAATGGGAACAATGACATAAAGACTAATTTTAGTTACATAGAAATTATAAAATTTGGACATTACCACCAAAATTAGGAAACTAGAACCACCATAATTACTGTCAATATATGGCACTACTATCTAGTAGCCTCAATTTCAATAAATTCTAGATTGGCTAGAAAAATAAATTAGGTGCAATCCAGGTTTGCACAAGTTTAGTTATAGATTATTAGTTTTAGATTAGTTTAACATAGATTCATACTCATTTAAGTAGATTATGGGTATCATGTGTGGCATGATTATTCCCATTTTAGTTTCAAATACTTAGATATAGATTATTACAACTCAATCCATATACTTAGATATTAGATTTGGGGGCATGCGCATGGCACATTATTTTCATATGCTCACTTATGCACTAGTTAATCAAATGGAATGATAAAATCTATGTCATTATCTATAATATACACACTAGAAACCATATTCCAAGTTACATACCATATTTATGCCTTATTCTATCTATAGTGGTTGGTATTCTCAAGTGGCCTAGAGTTGCCTAATATTCCTAAGTGGCCCAAAACTATTTTACATTCTAGAGTTCCTATTGACCAAATTTGACTCCAAGTCAAATTTGGTTCAACCCCTACTATTTTAAACTTTTAATAAGGTCCCCATGTATCTTATAGGGTATCATGTTGATCTATTGTCTTACTCATCTTCTCCCTAGCCCTTGTTGAAGTCCACCCTCTTTGTGTTAGGCTAGTCAACTAAAGTCAGAGGTTGGTCAACCCTGGTCAAAGGTAGTAAAAGGGTCAAATTGTTTTTAAATTGTATTAATTTGGTCCTTAATATGTTTTAATATGTTTACAAGTCATAATTTGGTTATAGGTTATGTCTCATGTGGAAAAAGGGGCCTTTTGGTCATATTTTAGCCCATTTAATGACTTGTATGGATTTTCATGCAATAAAATTTGACACAAAGGTGATTTTCAATGTGGATCTTATTAGGATCATGTCATTAATATTTATTTATTAGAAAATAATTAGTTATGTTCAATGGATGGCAATTTTCCCTAAAAAATAAGAGTTTTTGGGCACTTGTATGGACTTCCCAAGTCCATCATCAACTAAAAACATGGGAAGATTAAATCTTAACCTTAAATAATCAATTTCAACACCTGGTTTTCAGTAATAATACAAAAAATTTCATTTGCAATTTTTTTCCTCTATTTTCACTTGGCAAGCAAAGAAGGAGCAACTTCATGCACTTGGCATGGGGTGTACATGTGGAATTGGGAGGATTTATTTTGGGGATGGATATTAATCTAAGTGAAATTAATTTTCATAATAATAAATTAATATTTGGTGCATCCTCCTTTATGAATAATTAGTTTTATTCCATGTAGTTTTTTATGCATGTTCAACCATGAGGGGGTCACTGTTTGAGCTTGTCTTAGAGTTTATTGTTTTGGATTGATGGATTTGTGTGTTGCATGTGTATATACATTATTTTTAATATATTTTAATGTTTTTTATTATTTTGGAGAGTTTAATTTTTTTAGGAAGCCTCTTCTAGGCTTGCAAAATGTCTAGTTTACATTCATAGTCATCTCAATTTTTTTGAAAATGTTTCCTCCACATTAGATATGATGTTTTTTTAGAAATTATCCTAGTGAATTTTTATAATTAAAGTGTTAATAATTCCTCTTGAGGTGTTTTGAAAGTATTCCTTGCATGTTTTTTGCCATTCCATGATTTCCATGTATGTCACAGTCAAAAAACTCCACCTTCAGAAGCATAATGATGTCACAAATGTAAGTTTTAAGATTTGACATGGTAATTAACCACTTGGTACTATTAATGTGTATTCAAATGTTTGATGGAGGCATATAAACACTACAAACTTGTAAACTTGGAGAATGGTCTCAGTTCTGTCAGTATAGAAGAGATGATCATCTACAGTTGTTGCCATAGATATGCCTTCCAAATGTTTCCAAAAATTGATCAATCCAATTTGAGGCTCCTGTTTATGGAAAGGCCTAGACAAGCCTCTTGATAATGGTAGTTTGACAAAGGATAGTATAAAAACATCAAATGGAAGGTTGGACTATATTCAGGCCCTTTTACTCTAAAAATAGCAAATAGAGGCTTGAGGGGTTTTCATAGGCCTTTTAAAGTACACCTATAAAAGGATTTGAATCCTATAATTCGGTGGAGGTATATTATCTAGACCAAACAAATATTTCCCAAAGTTTGAATAAGAAATGAATAATGGAAGGTGGTCATTTAGACCCCCAAAAATGGCTAGAAAATCACTAAAATAGGGTAGTGTTATCTACAAGATATTGATCAAAATTTGAATTTGCATCCCATTTTGATGATATTAGACTATGCCATTAAATTGGAATGATGCCAATTGGTTCAAAGTATGCCTACAAGCTAATAGGGCATGAAAGAAGGAGAAATCTAATGTCTTAAACCCTAATACATACTCCTCTAACTGTACACAGGACTATGAGGAATCACCTTTAGGTAGAAAGGTTAAGGTTTGTGAAATAGGTGTGGTCATGAAAAAGTTGATGAGATTTCATGGGTTGTAAGCAAATAAATACTTCCATAAAGGACAGTAAATTAATTAAATTCCTAAAGGGATAAGATGCTAGGTCTGAAAGATGGGTTCACATTGGCATATGAAGGTAAGTCAAAAATAACTATATAACGTTTTGAAACCTTGGTCAAAATATATAAATAAAGGTACATAAAAGGAGATATCATGTTCACTATCACAATTAGACATGGTCACAAGCAAGAAAGGGACATGATGAGAGTTTGGTGCCCCAGGAAGGAAAAAGAAGTTTTAAACAGTGTGATATGGATTCCTCATGATCAAATTAAATAAATAACATATTCAAAACATCCTCAAGCCACCCAAATCCTTTTTCTCATATCAAAATGGACTCAATCCCTATAGGGAAGGTAGGGAAAGTCTTGTTTCAAGAGGTGAGTTTGGGGATTCCACTTAGGAGAGAGGTTTTGAGTGGATCCATAGGTTCAAAAATCATGAAATTAGGGTAAGTAACATGCATGAACAACCTAGATTCATCAAATATGTTTGGAAGGAGCATCCATGAGGAGGTTTGGATAAGAACATGTAAAAATAAGGTTTCTTAACCCTTTTTTGAGAATATTGAGATGGTTAGACCCCCTAACCATGGAATAAAACAAAACCATCTGGAAAATTTTGTCATTATGACCTTGTGGAGCTTCTCAAATACTCACTTTTCATAAATAAATAGGCCTAATACTCTCTATTTTGTCTCCAAGGAGGGGCAGTCCCTTCAAGCACAAGAATGGTAGCTTTGGGGAAAAGTGAAGAATGGTGAACTAGAGACTAATTGGATTAATCCATAAGGTTTAAATAGTTTGGGTACACATGGATGAACCTAATAAAACTTTTTATAATGATTTAGATTAAACTGATCACCCTACATAACAAGGGTTACAATCAAGTGTGAAGGAAAGCCTTAGGGCTAGAAGCCAAATTCAAGGTCATATGAATTTTCAACCTAATATATGATTTTTAAGTGATAAATTAATGTTTAAAAAGGTATTGTTGGTGTGTTAAATCCATGAAATTTCAAATAAAACCATTGGAGGGTCAAGAGGAGCTCAAATATGTAGGCAAACCTATTGACAAGGTCTAAGCCTAAAACTAAGCAGGGGTCAATTCCCATTTCAAGATTTTGGAAATCAATTATAATGGTTGGAGGAAGTTTTTAGAGTATATAAAGAGATTTTCCAACCCTTGGTTTTCAAATAAATTCTCCAAGAAGCCATTTTTGGCTTAGGAAGCATTCAGACCCCACCAAGAAGCAAAAAATGAGCTCAAATGTCAACTTCAAGTTCTCAGAACTTCCACCAAGATGTACATGGGACCTTAATCCATTAGAGGAATTTTAAGGAGGTATTTTAGGAGACATAACTTGCATGTTATCATAATTCTAATGTACCCTAGCTACGAATGAATGCTAAGAATGAAATACACTTCAAAACTCTTATAAACCCTCCATAGTGACCTAATTGGGAAGATGAGGTAATTTTCGCATCTAGAAGTTATGGAGGTGACATGAAAACACTTTTATGATTTAGATTACTCTCCATATATTCTTAACATGTGACTTAGGTGTACATATCTATACATAATAGGGGAAAATAGGACATATTTTGACCATTTTTTGAGTTTTACAGGCATGGTGAACTTCCAAGAGACTAAATCACTTTTGGATGAAATTTTAGGACTTTTTATAATGCTTAATGGTCATGATATCAACTTTATAAGCTCATAATTGTGCCTAATAGTTCTCTCATTTCAGCCAGTCCAGTGAACCAACTAGGGAAGACTTAGAGAAAATGGTGAATCTTCATTTGGAAATCCTTTTAAGGCTTGTTTATTGTAAATTATGCCATAAAAACTTGGGACACATGTCATCCATCATCTTTTATTGATAAAATGGTAGGTTTTTAGAGCTTGAAGGTGAAAAGTGTGAGAAGTGAACGGAAAAGGGCTATTTTGAGACTACCAAGTATGATCATGCATGGCCAAAATGATAGGAAGGGTCAGGAGCCTCCCAAATGCATGTGAGGGCTTATTAGTAACCCATCCTACTCAGATTCATCATCAAAATTTATCAGCTATAGAGTCAAATTAGTTTTGTAAGGCCAATCATGAGGGGCAGTTTTTCATTCATAGAAAAGGAGTTTGTTGACTATTTGTAGGTCTTGGATGATTGAAAATGACATTTATAAATCCTAACATGATATGGCTCACCCCATCCCTCTCTATAATTCATTTATAACTAATATTCACATTAGTGACACATGTCTTTGTGCCTCTTCAACTTCTATTCTCTCTCTCTTCCTCAAAGTTCTATAAATTGAGCCATTTTGGCCATTGTAAGGGAGACCACAATTGGTATGTCAAATCCCTACCAAAATGGCATTACACTTTGCTTTTTAACATTGAATACAAGTATAATTCTGAGTTGTGAACATTTTTTCTAAGTGTGTGATTGATGTATAGTTGAGCTAAGTGATAGTATCATCCTTACTCTCTTTATCCTTCATGTTTAAGCAAGAGTTCTAATGTTAATAGGTCTTGTGAAGTGTGTTGAGTGTACTAAGATCTCTTTCAAGTATGAAATTGTCTTTATGTTTTTCAATCTACCCCTAGGTCAAGTATCTTATTGAATGTCTCAAGTATGTTGCCTTCACATTGAAACACTATGTTAGGATCCTTCAATGCATGGAATTGGTCTTGGAAAGAATTGTTACTTATTATAAGTATGATAGTCTATGAAATATATGTTTTTGGATCACTTCTCTAATATGGTTTTCATTTTATACAAACTCTTAACTCTTTTCATGAACAAACATTAGATTAGGTGATAGGCACTTAGAGAGGAATTCAGGGAGCTAGCACTTTCAATCCTAGAGATTTATCTCTCTTAAAAGTTCCCACAAACTTTATAGATGATTCAATGTTGCATAAAATTTTATGAGTTTCATAAATTATCCTAGGGTGCACAATTTGATGATAGCAGTTCCCAAGTGGCCACAAAGCCAATTATTGCTCAATCTTGGCCTACATACAAAGCTTCTACCTAAATGAATGAGTTGAATAGAATTTTATATGGAATGAGAGGACTAAAATTATGAGAATAAGATCACAATTTGCTTAAAAATATTTTGAAACAATTTAAGTAAACTTAAAGTGAAATTTGTTGATCTTTGGAAAACAAACTTGGAAATAGGTCTTGGATTGTAAAGTAAAAAGACCAGCAGGTTCTCATGATGTTTTAAGCATTCAAGGGCATGAATCAAGTTGAAAAAAGTCTTAGAAGTTTATTGGAGCCTCATTTTGAGCCTTGAAAGTTCTTGCATGGGTCCATAAGTACCAGACCATCATAAGCACATCATACAGAAACAAATGGGTCAATCTAATTTCATTAAATACACCTAGGGAGCCTCTCAGGATAAAAGATTATATGGACATGAATTTATTCATGCCACTATCATCCTCTACAAATTTGGTGTCTTGATGAGCTTTTTATCTCAAGATATAAAGCTTCAAAGTTAGACATGCAGAATGATAAATTCCTAGGGACATCAAGTTAAAGTTGTAGTAATTAACTATTTGTATTAAAAAATACTTAAACATGCATGTAGACATCAAATTTGAGCCTCATAAAATAGATGTTTGAATTCAAATGATAAAAATCAATTATCGGTATTTAATCATACCATGAAGATTAATGGTGAGTGAGCAAGGACAATGTTAATGGGTCCTAAAGATCTAATGGAGAACGTTTTATTATGCACCCAAGATCAAAGAGTGAGCATCAAGTCAAAAGGCTAGCAAAAGCACAAAGTGAAAAAGTGCTAAGATCTCAATTACCTAAATAGAGATCTAATAGTATATGGTGATTGATAAATCCAGTGAACCCAAACAAATCGATAGTGCATTATCTATTATACAAAGCAAATCTAATGATAAATAATGGATCAAAATGTTAATGAATCTCAAATATAAATGCATGGATGACAAGTGTCTCAACTATATTAAACTAATATAAGATCTATAGCTTGTGTCTATTCATATAGAAAAAGATTAAAGTGTGCATGTAAGTCAAGAAAGTAGATCTAATAGTATGCAATCAAGCTGATCGATGATTGAAAGCTAAGGGACTTCAATATAGATTAAATTTAACTCAAGTTGAACCAGGGTAAATACTTCAAGGGATGTCATTAAAGCTTGGTTTAGACCTCCATTGGAGGATCTAAAGCATGTAGACTTGATTTTTTTATGTCTTTAATGTCATGTACATAATTCCTTGACTCCCAAAAGTTTTATAGGTAGAATAAGTCTATTTAGACATCATAAAGACCAAGAAGGAAGCTATGTGACCTGTAGGCTTTTCAGTGATAAGATAACTATATGAAAACTAATAAATTGGATTGGTTTTCAATTTATAATATAGACCTATGTTAAGATTTTATAGTAGGGGCAGCTATGTGATTATAAAGGAGTTTCTTATCTATCTACATGGAAACATCCTCAACAAACAAGTAACCATATCCACTCAATGTATACATGGCATGGATCTATACAGATTCAAGGTATGAGGACTTTGTCCTTACAATAAAGACAAGTGGGAGGTGGTGTAAAAGTTTAAGAAGTAATTTTGGGGATTGAAGAAGTATAAGTGGAGCATTCAAGTATTTTATAGAGCCTTTAAAGTGTTTTATTCATCAACATAAATCATGGTTTATCACCTCCAACAAGTTCTTATCTTCTAGTATGTCTTCTAAAGCCAATGAAGGGCTTGAAGTCATTTGGAGCTACTGAATGGCTAGCTGGGAAGCAAAATTAATGCTAATAAATCAAAAGTGGTTGGGACCCCATCTAAGTGATTGGACCTCATTTAATGATCTAGGATGGTTTGCTCATTCTCTCCTTACCCTTTCTCTATATCTTTCATTTTTTGACACATGAAAACTCTCTTTTGGATTTTAGAAGGAGACACTCTCTCACTTTTGATAATATTTATCTCTCAATTCTAGAAGAGTAGAGACTCTAATTTGATAAAGTTAGACCCTATCAAAACTTGTATGAAATACCTCTTTAAGATAATAAAGACTTTCTTTACCTATCTCTTGCTTTTGAACCTTGTTTAGTAAGCTTGTGCATGATTGCATTGTGAAGGAGAATCTTCCATCCCCATTGTCCTCCTTTCTTGACTATTTTAGGGTGTTTCCTAGTTTATTACAGGTCTACATTTGTGTTCTTTCTACCATTAATGTAAGCTTTATGTGAGTCTTATAATTCCTCCTAGCTTTATTCATTGTTTCTTGAACCTAATGTATGAAATACTTATGCAATTAGCTAGATTTTGAGATTGTGTGAGCTAGTATTATCTTATGCTTCTTCAATGTATATTTCATGCTTGTGTGAGTTCGTATTTAATTTGGTGTATCACCTTGTTAGATTTCTTAAGATCCCTATTTACCCTTTCTAACCCTGTTCCCAATGCACACATTAGTATAGGTGATCCATCAAGAGGAAACTGACCTTATCCAAAGGTCCAACCCCACCACAAGTGACCCATAGCTTGGGGTTGTTTCAATAGTGTAGCTCAATTGGAGAGAGTCTGAAGAACCCTCTCCAAGGGTATAAATTTATGCTGCAACACCAAAATATACATTTCTAATTATAGTTACACATATTCAGTTACATTGCACAATATATTTATAGATTCATCTACTACACATGGGTGGGTAATGATGGAGTCATACTTTATTTTAGTTTTTGAGCCACCTGCATTAGAGGGTTAGACACACCATTAATCTAATCCAAGCTATTCACAAGTGATAATCCACCAATTAGGGGTGGGAAATTATGGAGTCAAAAATGGATTGAGTTCTTGAGCCACCATGATGCAGATCCTTAGGCCTGTAAGTCTTTATCCCATCAAAACCAATCTATAATTCATAATTTTCAAAGTTGCATTATTATGACACCTCACTATCTTGACTCTCTTCACTCTATGGCTCTTTACTATTCACTAGGATTAATAACCTCCTAAAGGATAACCCTATTCACTAAGCACCTCTAAAACCTTCCTCGCTATCCTTAAAACCTTTATCAACCTTTCATTCATACATTCATCTCATCTCATTATTTGACTCATCTCATTTCATGTTACACACTCACTAGTTCCACATGAGTTCATACTCAAGGCTCAAAACCTCAATTATTATTCTAGACATTAGCAATAGAATATTCCATCATGGATGACCTCTCTATATAATAACATACTTTATTCAACCAATTTCAAACTCTGACTCATTCTTAACTACCTTCTATGCTTCTCAAGTTTTCAATCAAAATCTCCTCCTTGTAGCCTTTTTTAGGCAAATTTCCTTAATCTAAGAAATATATAGTTAATCCAAAAGATATAATCCTATATTTTGGTACTCTCTATCTCCATCTTGCTTTCCAAGAAGTTTGACAACTTAACTCCTTATACAAATACCCTTTCCTTTGTAGATTTTTCACTAATTAAGCCTGTTAAAGGACAAAGCTTCTTAGTTTAACTTAAATACAGAGCCTCCATGCAAATTAATCCCACATTATAGTACCTTTTTCCACTCAATTCTCAACTCTTTGGGCATCCCCATTTTCTCATTACCTCTACTAGCCTAATTAGGTCTTTATGACTAATTACCTTGACATAGGCTGGCAGACCCTTCGTACATGATCATACAGTTTCAAAAACATTGTAATATTCTGACCCTTACCATAATACACCTAAATACCAATTTTTAGGATGGTTTAAACTCATTATATTTTCCTTTTTTCCAATTTTAACCCTATCCTAGGGTTACATAGATTGCAACTAGCCTGAGAGGCTTTAAATGTGTTTTAAATGAGCCATTCTTGATTTTAGTTCCTCCAAAAACCTAAATAATGTTCTTAATATATATTCAAACCTTATTCAACCCATGTCTTGTCTTGAATAACTCCTAAACACATTCTAATCATTGATTCTATGTAATTTTATCAACACAGTCTGCTCCAGAAAGTTCATACAAGGTTTAAGTGCACATTTTACTTGAGGTTTTTGAATATTAAATAAAGAGTCTAATATAATATTTTAACCATTTACATCATCTACATACCACAAAAATATATATCCATACATATAATTTTTTATTAATATCACACACTTGTTTCTTGATTGTCTCTTTTGGACAGTGCATGCACAGACTATTATCTTGAACCCCTGTTCTCGTTGGAGTCAAAAAAAATATTATATGCATGAAAGATAACTTAAACAGATGGATTTTCCCCTGTAGATCACCTTAATACTCACAACACTTCATTTTAAAATATTCATTAAACACTACTCTCTTATTTTCAATGAACATATATAAAATTCTTATCAATAGACCGGTAAGAGATAATATTTTGTAACTTAAGTTCAAAATATTGTTAGAAGGGATTTAAGGATTTCAACATATCAAATACATTCACAAAATTAGATCAACACAAAGGTACATAAGTACATATTTAAAACATGTTAACCTTTTTTGCTTCCATCCCTTTACACTGTCAACTCGATCACCATAGATAGAATATAGGGTTCTTCTCTTTTTTACTCATTTCTTCATTCTCCTCATTACCTCTACCTATTATAAACCTCTAACTAACTCTCTTCATGAGTATATTTCTTTCCTTCTCCCAAAATGCATTACATTCTTTCATACATATAAGATAAACTACCTTACTATTATGACAACTACCAAGATGTGGCTAATAGATTCAAGAATCTTGGCCTATGCCATTCTCCTCATGATGTATATGTATAACACCTTCTAGTACACTCTTAGACCTATGAAAGACCTCACACTAATTATTTTATTATTGTTTGGAAATTAATGTTTAGTTCCTAAATAATAATGGGTCTGGAGTAAGGGGAAAAATCTAGTTTAATATGGCAAAATATAGATTTTTATCTAATACTTTACATGAGGAAGAGAAATGAGCTTATCTAAAAATGGACTAAAATGAATGATTCACGAGCTAGAAATTGAGGTGCCGAACTAGGACACTGTCATGAATCTAGATCTAGCCTTTATTTGATGATTGGATAGGATTGTCAAAAGTGGATAGGAGTGGCATTGGCACTATAGTCTACCTCTATTGCTATTGTCTTGAGGATCTAAGATTTTTGGGTTTTGTTCATTAGGTTTCTATGACCCTATATATGAATTTTTAGTAGTTGGAAGTCTAAATAACTCATTATAGATACATTTCAATCTCTAAACCCTATATCTATCTACATACATGCAAACAAAAAGTGCATCAAAGGCAAAAGGGGGAAAAAGTAGGTTAGGGGAAATAATGATCATATGATCTAGAACCCCTACTATCATGATCACTGCCTACATTAACCCTTAAGCTAGGGTCTCAAATAAAATGTGGTTCTCCCTTAAGGAACATGCATAATCAACATGCATGGTAGATGTAATTAGGCCCTTCTTTCATCAAGCATGCAATTCTATGTGAGATGCAGAATGCTTAGCTATATTATTGACTAATTTTTATTATGTAATGTGCTAAAATAGTAAGTGTTATATATAAAATGCCTTATGTAGTCCTTTATATAGGAGATTCATTATTTAAAATTTGAGAGCTTTATTTGCATTTGGTTGACTTGGGAAAACTTAAGGACACAGTTAAGAAAAGGGGTGGGACTCAAATGGCAAAGGAAACTAGCCATTTGGGGTCAAAATGACCTTGGACAAGAGCACTAGAAATGGACACTAGTAGCACCAGCACTATAATGCAACCCCGGTGCTCCTATCCTATAGTCCTGAGACCTAGGGGATGGATAAAGGATAGAAAACCTAACCTAGATAAGGTGTAATGACTATTTGATAGGCTCAAGATGACCAAGAATAGGCAAAAAGGTGACTCAAGCATAGAACAAGACCCAAATGAATAAAATGAAAGATATGGCTAAATGTGAACAAAGCTCATATTCTCTAGTTAAATTCTCCTATGAAAGGACTGTGAAAAGACATGATATGTTTGGTTTCTTGACCAATTTAGGGTGTATACATTTTCCCCCTTTTTAATCTAGTGATGCAACGAAATGAAGTACTAGAGTAAAATAAAGAAAAGAAAATGCGTACCTAAACCTACCTACGTAGAGATAAGTGTGTTGAAAAAGGGTCTGACTTAATTTTTAGCTCTGAAAGTAGATGGAGATTTTAATAGTGCTTAAAAAAAGAAGGAATCCCTAAAATGGATGCCCCCTGAACTGAATCTAAAAGTGGAATCTGTGTAATCATGAAGGAGGGTAATGCTTTCCCTTTATGTTGAACTTGGCTAAAAATGAGAAATGCTAAGAAGCCAAATACCAATGTCTACCCTCTATCCCACATAAATTCATGTAAGCTAGAATGTGTGTATAGAATATGTATACTATGAAGATAAAAATATGTCATGCCCCACACTCTAAATAATCTAAACTAGAATTGAGAAGTGATTAGAGGCCCAAAACCAATGTATACCCTCTATCCCACACAAACTTGTATAGTCTGGGTCTGGATAATGCTATATAACAACCGTTTCAGATGATCATATGATCCAACTTGGTGAAAAATTGGGTATAGCTAGGTGTAATCTAAAACTCTGGTAAATATGCAAGAAGAGAATGGCATGTCTTTCCATTCTAATATGTATAATCTTGGATGGTGAGGAACATGAACATCTGTGCCATGCCCTCAAATCTGGTATGTGAGTGATGTGTATGTATAATCTAGTAATTTATATAACCACATGTGATATGACCTATCATTCCATGCCCCATGTGTAAAACTAGAGATCAAAACATTGTATTCTACACTATGTTTATAATCTACTATCTAGTCCTGTAACTGTGTCATGTTGTATGAAGTTATATGTGTGAGACATGTAGAATGCACATGCCCCTAAATTTGGTATCTAAATCTGAATCTATATCTAAGTCACTATGAATCCATATGATCTAAACCACTATATTTGAATAGTCTATATATTTGTAAGCCAAAATTAATATGGATCCATATGATCTGAACCATTGTATCTGAATAGTCTATGTATTTGTAAACTGAAGATATATCCCCCTAAATGTCTTGAGTAATGTTGAGTGTCCCATATAGTTTGAATCACTGTATATCTTGACTAGTCTGAGCTAGATCTGATAATCTGAATATCGGAGGTGTATGAGCCATGGTGTATCCATCTATGAGAGTCAATAGGTATGATGGATAAGTGTAGGAATAGGAATAATTAGAATGATGCCCCCCTTTTGGGGAAAGGGATGAGATCTATGATAAAGGAGGTTGAGCCAAAAGTGATGACTATTGGTATAATGATAGAGATAAGGTTTGTATAGTGTGTAGATATTGAAAGTTTGTTTGATTGATTAGGCTGAGTTGTTTGATAATTGAATGAGTCATTGATTAGTTAGGACCAAGTTGTATGTTTGAATATAAAAGAGGTATAGAGATGTGTGTGCCATAATAGTCAGATGATGTATTAAGAGATTAAGGCTTACATGATGTTGAAGGTATCGTTATCACTATTTCATGGAATAAAATAGTTTATTAAATAGAGCTACGGGGTTCTAGTTATGGGGAAAATAGTATTTTGCTTTGTATGCAAAAGTTGTTTGATGTAGAAAAATTGGATTGATTCTTGATTCATTTGTGTGTTGACTAGTTTTATATTTGGAGCTCTAGATTAAGAGATATGCCAAGGAGATGATCACCTGCCATGACCCAATTTGAGTAGTTGGTAGCCTAGGTTGAGGCTAGTGGGGAGGTTACCCTAGTAAGTAGGTAAAATGTGTAATTTTTGCTGATTTAGAAGCCTATTTTTTATGTTTTTGAACTATTTTGAAGTGTTTTAGGAAATTTCCACTAGTTCTAACACTCATGTCTAGGATTTAGCACTATTGTCCAAGTTCTGATGTTGTTATCTAGTGCTAGTGTCCTTTTGCAATGTTGTTGTCCATTGGGGTTAGTTTTCTAATTTTTTTATTTGTAACCTATTTGTTGTATAGCTTGGTTGTTGATTTGGCATGGTTGACTAATATATATATGTTTGTGTGTGTGTGTGTGTGTGTGTGTGTGTGTGTGTGTGTGTGTGTGTGTGTGTGTGTGTGTGTGTGTGTGTGTGTGTGTGTGTGTGTGTGTGTGTGTGTGTGTGTGTGTGTTGTTTGTTGGTGTTTTGTAGGGAGAGGTATGCATGAGGGAGTTTTGTAGAGGTAAGGTGATGGAGACACTAATATTGTTACCTTTGTAAACTAATGAGAGAGATGTGATGGATAAGGCAGGATTGGGTCATGTGTGTGACCTAGGCACTATGCAATAGGATAGGTGTCTAATTATTGCGTTATGTGAGAGGTGGAATGTAGACACATGCAATTTTTGGCTTCTTACTAGATATATTATGATTATTCAAGAGGATGTGTACCATATTTTGCATTTACTAGTTAGTGGATGGCATGTGACTTTACAAGATGACATGGGTGTTGATGTTATTGATCATATGTCTTTATATTTTGTTGGTGTGCTTTCAATCATACATAGGAGAGGTAGTTATAGAAATGTATTACTATAAATTATTGTGTTGTCAAGTTTTACATGTCTACATAAGTGGTTGGCCATGTTTTTAGCTTCATTTATTACTATGGATGAGAGTAGGGTGTCAATTGCATAAATGATGCATAGGACCGTGCACAGTATAGAGGTGTATGGTATTGTGTTCTCATGGTGTAATACTATGCTTGTCCACTTATATAGGGACCTTTATAGGTTTACATAGGAGGTATTTGGTGGTGGGGTGAGTGCAACTACTTTATTAGATTATTGGACTTATGAGCACATATCTATTATGCGTCCAATAGGATTATCAAGGGAGAGGTGGGCACCTCCACATCTATTTGGAGAGATGTGGACGAGTATGTTGGCTATCTAATCTCCTAGGATTGATCATTATAGATGAGTTTTAGATAGATTAGCGGCTCAAGAGGTCATATGGAGGCCCTATAGAGGATTCTCTGGGTGGCCCAAAGATGGAGTGCAATTGTGGTATATGAGGATCAGTTATTGGTTACATGACCATTGGGTTGGAGTGTATAAGTGCTTTCAATATGAGCACATGATTAGATAGTTTTGGATACCACAGGATGTGACCCCTACAACATGTATGTGGGTGAGGAGTGCATGGAAATTAGAGAGGGAAGGAGCTTGTGGGAGGCCTACTGAGGTTGAGTTAGCACCATTACCTTTGGATACATGAGACATGGCTATAGATATTCCTGATGTAGATGATGTTAGATGCACAGAGGCATATACCACATGGTGTATGAGGCATTGGTGGGCTCCATTGTATCTTCTTGACAGATGGGATGGCCCTAAGTATGAGGATCCCACTCTGATCTAAATTATGGGAGGTAAGCATTGATTATATTTGAATTATGTACAAGTTTGTGCTTGTTTTAACTTGTTTATAAAATGTATATCTAACTAAGTGTTGTACTATTATGTGTAGGTATAATGGGAGGTGCTTAGGATGAAGCCCCTACTAGGGGAGGAGGTGGAGATGATGGGTTTTGGGATCTAGTTTATAAATCTAGGGTTTGAGCTAGGGTTTTAGAATTTTTGAAAATTTATGCAATACTTTTAAATTTTAAAAATAATTTTGAATAGAATTAATGCACAAAAATTTATACAAAAAATCAAAAATTTGAAATTGAATTTTTGCACAAAATATGAAGGAAAAAACCTAAGGGTGCCTAGGGTTATAGATTTGTTTGAAGTAAGTTGGGTTCACCAAATGTTTTATTATTTTTTGGAAACTAGTGTTTAGTTCCTAAAAAATAAAGGGTCCAGAGTAGGGGGAAAATCTAATTTAATATAGCAAAATATAGAATTTTATCTAATAATTTACATGAGGAATAGAAATGAACTTATTTGAAAATGGAATAAAATGAATGATTTAGGAGTTGGAAATTGAGGTGAAAAACTATGACACTATCATGAATCTAGATCTAGCCTTCATTTTATGATTGGATAGGAGCACTAAAAATGGATAGGAGTAGCACTGGTGCTATAGTCCAACTCTACCATTGTTGTCTTAAGGATCTGATCTTTCTAGGTTTTATTTGTAAAGTCTATGTGACCCTGTCTATGAACTTTTATCAATTGTAAGTCTATATATCTCATTGTAGATCCATTTCAATCTCCAAACCTTGTATCTATCTATACACACGCAAATAAGTACATCAAAGATAAAAGGGGGAAATTTTAGGTTAGAGAAAAGAATGATCGGATGATATAGAACCCCTATTATCATGATTTTTGCCTTCATTAACTCTTAAGCTAGGGTCTCAAATCAAATGCAGTTCTCCCTTAGGGAATGTGCATAATCAATGCACATGATAGATTCAATAATGACATTCACATAGGCCCTTCCTTGATCAATCATGAAAGTATATGTGTGATGCAAAATGTTGAGCTATATTATTGACTAATTTTTATTATGTAATGTGCCAAAGCAGTAAGTGCTAGATATCAAATGCCTTGTGTAGTCCTTTATATAGGAGATTCATTATTTTGAATTTTAGAGCTTTATTTGCATTTGGTCAACATGGGAAAACTTAAGTATGAAGTTAAGAAAAGGGGTGGGACTCAACTTGGGAAGAAAACTAACTATTGGGGGTCAAAATGACCTTGGTTAAGAGTGCTAGAAATAGACACTAGTGGTACCAGTTCTATAGTCCAACCCTAGTGCTCTTGTCCTATAGTCTTAAGACCTGGGGGGATCGATAGAGGATAAAAAACTTAACCTGGCTGAGATGGAATGATTGTTTGATAAGCTCGAGATGACTAGGAATAGGCAAAAATGTTACTCAATCATAGAATAAGACCCAAATGAATAAAATAAAAGATATGGCTAAATATGAACAAAGCTCATATTCTCTAGTTAGAGTCTCCTATGAAAGGAATATGAAAAGACATGATTTTTTGGTTGCTTAACTAATTTATGGTGTATACATTAACATCTTATCAACCTTAGATTTCATGACAACTGTCAAAACACTCTCAAACTCTCATACAATATTCAAATATTTAGATTGGTCTTTTTGGTGGGAAAATGCCAATGGCTACCAAAACACTCCTAAAGACACTTTTGATGATTCAATCATATTATAATGGAATCTAATATATCCCTCATATTCACTCATCACCTAAATAATTACGCATGACTATATTTTCATTTTTTTTTGTTCCCCTATGTCATACTTCCCTTGAGGGAAATATTTGAGCTCTAGCTCAAATAGTTTGACTATCTTTCTTCCTTTCTTTCTAATTCTTGATCTTCTCTTTAATTTGTCATTTCTTGTCTTTTTTATTCTCTCCTTCTTTGATTGTATCCAACTATATTCTTGATCTTTTCCTTTTACTCTTCATCTTGTCTTACCTTATGAAGTCTTCTTCCATCTTCATGTATTGTATCAATTTATCTAAGTCCTAATCTGTTGTATTTTCCATGGCTTGTACTCTTGTTTATTTCACTTCATATGAATTTTTCTTTACTATTTTCATCTCAGTTGCATATACTTTCTTGTGACCTAACTCTTCTTTGGCCACTTGTTGATTTATTGAAGTCACTCTTTACCAATGTGTCTCTACACTTTGTTCATGTTCCTCTTCTATACCTAAATTTTTCTTTCTCCTTCTTGAAATCTTCTCATATATTTTCTCATTTTATTGGACATACATTCTCCATCATTACTTGTTTCATATTTTCTCTCTTAGTGCACATAGACCTCTACTTTAAGACCACTTTTGTGAGCTTCTTATCTTTCTTTACTTGCCTTCAAATATAACCAAGTACCTACTGAAGCTATCTAATTTAATGGCCTTAATAACTCATCTATCAACTATATATTTTCTCTCCAAGAGAGATTTTATATCTCTTCACTTACCTCATCAAATCTTGGCATTGTTTGCCATATTATTCTATCTTTTCCTTTTTCAATTACAAGCTGCTCCTCATCAACCTTTTGTCCTTTAAATAATTTTTGTTACCTTGGAAACTCCCTATCAATGTTCTCATATTCAAACATTAATTTAACATCTTCTACTAGTTTCACATTAGTATTTTCAAACATATTCTACCATTTCTCATCCTCTCTAACCAATAGCTCATTCAATGCTTCATTATGTAAGTCATTACAAATAATATTCTTACCTTTTTTTCTCTTATACTCCTTAGGGTCATGTCTTCTTCACCATGACCGATTGCAACATAATTTTCTACTTCCTTTTTGCCTTTGGGGATCCATACTTGACTTTCCATGTGTTTAGCTTGCCTTTGACTCCACTGACCTAGTTATTCAAACTAAAATTTTCTTACCTTCTTTATTCATCCTTTGCTTTTACTTATACCATATGATTCTCTTTTATGAATACCTTCTAATCTTACCTCTATAATTGGTTTTTTAAACCATAATGGCATCATATATCCATGATCCTTTTCCAAATTTGTAGGATTGCTCTTGTCCTTGTGCCTATCAAATTGTCTATGTATCTTTCCATTAGCCTTTTCACTATCAATAACAAAATTTAAACTATTATATACCTTCTCAATAAGCTGTAGCATGATTTTATTTTCCTCCATGTTGTTTTTCTTGACATTTTCTCTCATAGGTTTAGGGTTTAATCCTTTCTCCTCTATGCTCTCCAAGGCATAAAAATTTGTTGATTCAATTTCTATCTCTTCATAAACTAGTTGTAAATCTCTCACACTATCATATTCTTCATTTATGACCTACTCATAATGTTTTCCTTTCTTATAGACAATAGAAACTTGTTCCTTCTTCTTTGCACATTCAATTTTGTGCATGGGTACTTTTCTTGTCTCACTTCTTACCAACACCTTGCTCATGAATGTCTTCATACCTACATATATATACTCAAATACAATGTTAAATGGAAAAATAAGAGACCACAATGCCCCTTTGAGTGCTTCCTTCATGGACACTCTCCCCTTATTTATGTTTTCTTCTTCAAGTGCTTCCTTTGGCACTTATATCTCATCTTCCTTCATGTTCTCCATAATGAGAACTCTTTTCACCTCTTCTTATTCATGTTTCTCATTTGGAAACTTACATTTATTCAAGTCTCCATGGGCATTTCTCTTTACCTTCTCTTTCCTAAAGGTATTTATCATGTGTTTTCTCTCTCATGAGTAGATCTATTAGACACTTCACTCTCTTTTTCTTCATAACCCATCTAATCCATGGGTTTCTTTCTTGCTTTTGAATCTACTTTATCATGAGTATCAATTTATCTATACTCTTGAGACCTTACCTCAAGTCTCTTATCTCCTTATCTATCATTCTCTCTCTTCTATATTCTTTCATATTCTTTTCATGGAAATTTTTCTTGGCCATGTCCTTCATTTTGAGCTTTGCATTCTTATTTTTATCTCTACAAGTGTCTTCTACCTCACCTTAATCTATTTGGTACTTCACTTGAGTACCCTATTTAACTACATTAGAGACATTTTCATCTTTTATCTTCATTTGGAACCTTCCATATCCTCTGCCCACACTTAAAACTTTCTTCCTCTTTTGAGCTTCTTCTTGATCTCTCTTCACACAAGCCTCAATTACCTTAGTCTTCAACTTACCTTTTGATAATATCTTCTTAATTTTCCTTTTATAGAGTCTAATTTACTTCA
This sequence comes from Torreya grandis, assembly GCA_037957365.1. Lineage (NCBI taxonomy): Eukaryota > Viridiplantae > Streptophyta > Pinopsida > Cupressales > Taxaceae > Torreya > Torreya grandis. Next base: position 2,510,160 of record JARHVA010000545.1, on the reverse strand, counting down.
AATTCAACAACTTTACTCTTTACTAAAATCAACAAGTATAACATACCTTGACTTGAGTCATTATAGTCTTTGTCTTTGCCTCTTGGGTTTTGATGTCTCCTATATTCTTGTTACCATTTATACTTTTCATTTTCCCCTTAAACATATTATTAATTTCATACTCTCGCATACCTTTATATCTCTTTTTATTGTGTGCTTCTTTCTCAAGAATCTTTCCTACAATGTTACTATCTTCTATTCCATGCAATTGATAGGCTTTTCTAGCTTGGAATCTATTTAACTTCCACCTCTAAATGTATTTCCATTCAAACTATTTCAATTATTAGTCTCAATCTCTATCACACATTTGTTTCTACCATATCCTTGACATCTATTCCATTTCATACAGTCATTAACAATAAGAAATAATCAACATGCCACATACCTTTATTTTTTCTTGAGATTTGTTTTTTCTACTTAAATGCATAATCTTTCTCTCACTCTAATACTAAAATTATGTAGAGCCTCAGGCCTGCAACTCTTTCTCCCATCAAAATAAATCTATAATAACCTCCTAAATAATAACCCTATTCACTAAGCACTTTTGAAAGCTTACTCTCTATCCCTATACCCTTTATCAACCTTTCATTCATCTCATCTCATTCTTTAATTTAGCTCTTTTCATGTTACTCACTAGCTCCACATGAGTTCATACTCAAGGCTCAAAAACTTAATTATTGTTATAGAACTCATCAATATAATATACCATCATTGATGACCTCTCTAGGTCATAACATACTTAATGCAACCCATTTCAAAATTTGCCTCATTATCAACTACCTCCTATACTTTTCAAGTTCTCAATCAAACTCTCCTCCTTGTTGCCTTTTTTAGGAAATTTTTCTTGATTTGAGAAGTAATAATGATCCAAAATATATAAGGCCATATTTGGGGACCCTCTATCTCCATCTTTCTTTCCAATAAGTTTCACAACTTAACTCCTTATATAGATACCCTTTCCTTTGTAATTATTTTGCCAATTAGGCTCTTAAAAGACAAAGCTTTTGGGTTTGAATTAACTATAGATCCTACGTACAAAGTAATCCCACATTATAGTACCATTATACACCATAAAACTTATCAACAACTTTAAATTCTCAACTCTTTGTGCATCCCCACTTTCTCATTACCTCTACTAGCCTAATTAGGTCTTTAGGCATAATTACCTTGACATAGGTTGGTAGAAACTTCGTACAAGACCGTACAAGTTAAAAACTATTTTAATCCTTTAACCCTTATCACAATGAACCCAAATTCCATGTTTTAGGACTTTTCATTGGTTCAAACTCATTATGTTTACCTTTTTCCAATTTTAACCCTAATCTAGGGTTACATAAACTGCAATTAGCCTGTGAGGCTTTAAATGTGCATTAAATAAACCATTATTGATTTTATTTCCACACAAGACATAAATAAGGTTTATAATATATATTGAACCCTTGTCTTATCTTTAATAACTCTTAAACACATTCTAATCATTGATTCTATAGAATTTTATCAATACAGTTGACCTACAAAAGTTCATACAGGGTTTATGTGCACATTTTGATTACCTAAGGTTTTGAAACATTCCATAAAGATTATATTACAATATTTTATCCCTCTACACAATATTAATATCACAAAAATATCTATTCATATATATAATTCGTTATTGAGATCACACAAAGGTTTCTTGACTATCTCTTTTGGACAGAGCGTGCATATATTGTTATATTGAAACCCTATTATCATTGGAGGAAAAGTTTTATATTATTTAAATACAACTTACACAAATGTATTTTCCCCTAGGGATCACCTTAATACTCACAACACTTCATTTGAAAATATTCATTAAACACTACTCTCTTAGTTTCAACAAACATATATGTAATTCTTGTCAACAAACCTGCAAGAGACCTTCTTTTGTAACTTAAGTTTAGAATATTTTTCTAAGTGATTTAAGGATGTCAACATATCAAATAAATTCACAAAATGGGATCAACACAAAGGTATAAAATTATATATTTCAAACATGCTAACCTTTATTGATTCCATCCCTTTACACTATCAACTATGTCACTGTGGATAGAATACAAGGTTCTCTATTCACTCATTTATTCATTTTCCTTCATACATATACCTCCTATCAACCTCTAAATTAATCTCTCCATGATTATACCACATTTGTTCTCCCAAAAACTCATTACATTCTTTCCTACATACAATAGAAACTACCTTACTATTATGATAACTACCATGATGCAGATAATACATTCAAGAATATTGGCCTATGTCATTCTCCTCATGATGTGTACATAGAACACCTTATAGTACACTCTGAGACATATTTATTACCTTATACAAACATATTATCAACCTTACATTTCATGAAAACTATCAAAACATTCTCATACAATATTCAAATATTCAAATTGGTCTTCTTATCAAAAAAATGCCAATGACCACCAAAACACTCCTAAAGACACTTATAATGATTCAATCATATTATAAGGGACTCTAATACATCCCTCATACTCAATAATCACCTAAATACTTACTCATGACTATATTTTCATTATTATTTTTAATGCCCTTGCATTATACCCACATAAGGGGATTGAGCAAGCCATCATCTCAGTCCAAGTTATTCACTGATTGATCATTATCTACATGTGCACACATAAATAGTCACCAATTTTATGCATTGGTTTGCATACTCAGTGAGGTGTATTATTTTTATTCATCTCTCTTATGTCTTTACTCATTTTTTTATTTACTTTTGATATCTCCTAAGTAAATATTGATATATGCACATTTTATTTATAAGACATATAATGGAGCATGCTTCACATACTCATATCTAGATTTGCAAGCTTAACCTCTTAGGTAAGTCTAGGTATTCTTATTTTTACTTTATATTATTCATTTTGATTTGTTACATTTATAGAACAAATGGGGGGCAAAGGTAATCATATAAAATTGGCACTTGAGTGTTAAGAGTGTTGCTTGAGACCACCCATCCCTAGCTTATACCTAGACCTATCTTAAGACCTATTTATACACTTATCAACCCTTCAAGTGATCCATATGCATCACTAAAGTAGTTCCAAACCCTCACTTTAGCATCATGGACCATAGTGCCTCAATTTATGCCACCTAGACACTAGTGCCATAATTTGGATAGTAGAGCCAATGGTGCAAGTATCCCAGTTTGGGTATTATTGTCTTTTTCCTACCTTTGGATACCAATGGATATATTTTAAAAATAAAAATCACCTAGGGTCAACCTAAACCTATTTTAATACCTGCATAAGCACTATAATAGTCTATATACATGACTTTTAGACCATTATTTAATAAATGGAAATTAGATGCAAATAACACAAATAAACTTGGAAAAAGTTATGCACAATCAAGATTATTAATCCCTATTCTTCCGTACTTCTACATACAACCATCCATAGTATTCCTAAGCTCAAATCACAAAAATTTCTAGTCTCAAGCACACTCAAATCACTCAATCTGACACTCATACTATCTTCACTTATATTTGTAGCAACACTTAGATGAGGATAACTAAATTAGTCTTGATCACTCCTCAAATTATTGGTATGTAGGAAAATATCATCATAGTGGGGTGTTAAAGATGTCTCATCTAACCCACTAACATCACACTTTGCTACTTGTGCCAATTGAATACCCTAACTATTGGGAAAATCAGAGTTTGAACAAATTTAATATGGAAAATAATGGAGTCAAATAGACATAAGATACAGAAATATTTAACACATTAATAATATTATATTATTCTCACACTCTGATACAAAACCATATGGGTGTTACAATTATATATGGAAAAAAAATTCTTAAAATAGGGTGAATCATATCACCAAGAATCTCTCTAACAATATCTCCTTACACCTTACTAGTACTCACAAACCTATAAACTCTTATACATAAATAATAACTAACTTATTTATGTACTATTGTTGTAACTAACAATATATTCTTAACCAAATATATTCTAAAAAACTAACTATACATAATAGTGAATTATTACTCTCATAATTATTCACATTATGATGTACAAATTATTGTGAGGGCTAATTATTCCCTAATATCCCCCTAGATCTTACATGGTAATTTGTGGTTCACATGACTTTAATGAAAGTAAAGAAGGAACACACCAACTTATTATCAACCATTCATTATTGAGAACACATCAATAAAATTAGTGTGGTAACTTAAAATAGGAACATCTACCATCAACCAATCACTAAGAGAACTACATCAACATATATAGTGTGGGAACCATGGCATGAACCATCTAATCAAATTTCACTCTTGCATATCCTAGTCACCTTTTTTATTTAGTACACTATGTGGGATAATAGGAAATACATCTCGTATTTATCACACAAATAAACATGTGCTAAAAATAGAAAATATATATATGCACAATTATAGTAAGAAATGCCCCTTCATTAGTGGCTAATGAGAGGCATAGAAAGCCTCCATTCTCCAGTTCCTCCAACCTCCAAGAGGTTGTTGCTTATTCAATCCAAATAATTCATGAAGCTCAAATGCATGAATTTGTCAAGCAAAAATCCCCCCCATAATTTGGACGTCGTGTACAAGCAAAAATGCATCTATAAGGCAATTTTTTTTTTTTTATAATTTTGACTTTTGACTCAGGATGACATAAAATATTTTTACAAATGATGATAATTTTGATGACTTGAACACTCTTGACACAAAAATGACCATTTTTAACAATAAGATGATAAACTATTATAAAATATGACACTTTTGATATTTTTAACGATAATAAAGACTCTTTATTGAATAAAACTGACTCAATAAAAATATTTTTTAAAGACATAACAATACCAAAAAAATCTAACTCTAATATTGACCTAAGCATGACTCACAAATAACTTTGATAAATAATAAGACTCAAATCATTAACCTGTAAAGCCTAACATCAAAATATCTAATAAACAAATTGACTATATAATGAAATAATATAAAAAAGACTTTTAAAATTTAACTTCATGACTAATGATTTTTTAGAACGTATATAAACTCAAACTCAATTATTGCATGTATCTATTGACTTTGATAAGACAAATATGATTAAATAAAAATTTGACACATTAAAGAAACATGACATGATCCCAAGTTCACAAGTGGAAATAGAGAAAATCACAATCCATACATGTAAAAATGTAATATTGGAGGTAATGCATCACCATAAGGTGAGAAGACTTCACCAAATGTATTTACTAATGTCATTGATAAAAGATCAAAATTGGACTATAGATCAGTGCGAAAAATTTAGAGAGGTTTGATTAGCAAAATCTTGAGCTTCACAGATCCATCGAGGAGTGTTGAGTGCCTAATCTCACTATTGAATTAGGTGAGTTATAGTAGTTTTTTAAATAGGCCAAATTTGTATATATGGATGGCATCAAATGGAGTACAATGGATCTATGCTCATGGAAGGTAGGAATGGAAGATATGCATAAATAGATAATGTGTAAATCTAAAATAGATTTGTCATGAATACATGGAATTGATTGCATATCCATTCATAATGGCCAATGGTTTCCTTAACTAAAGTTGTGGAGTGTGTTAATGGTGTAGGAGATATCTATGGAATAGATAGACTATCAAACTAGGCCCTATTGATGTTTTATGGCTGACATCTCATGGAAAATAAAAATAGTTCTTGACTATACCAAAAATGTGTGGGCAGAGTAGATTACTTAGGATAATGAATAAGTATACGTAGTATCTATTGAGTAATCCAAAACATAGGTTGTATTTTATCCTTTGAAAAAGATATATTAGAATTTTTAGGACTCCTCCAGACTCTCATCTTGGATAGATCTTAAGACTCATAGTTGCTCTGATACCATATATTAGGAAAATCAGAGTCTACACAAATCTACTAGGAAAACTAATAGATCTGAATAGAAATGCTAAAAATAAATATTTAACATATTAATAATATTATATTATTCTCACACTCTAATACAAAACCATACAGGTGTTACAATTATATAGGAAGAAACCTTTCTTATAAACAAGGTAAATCATATCACCAAGAATCTCTCTAATAATATCTCCTTGCACCCTATTAATATTCACAAACCTATAAATTCTTATACTAAATAATAACGAACTTATTTATGTACTATTGTTGCAACTAATAATAATACAACAAACAATATATTCTTTTAAAAAATACTATAACAAATTAACTATACGTAATAGTGAATTATTACTCTCATAATTATTCACATTATGATGTACAAATCACTATAAGGGATAATTGTTCCCTAATACTGACAACATGGAGTTTTAGGGTTTACATAAAAAATTAGTCAAAATAGGTGACCTACATGGAATCAAAACTTGTGCATACATAAATAGGCTTGGTAGACTTAGACACATGTACAACTAGAAGCTCAAAATAGTTCTACATAGAGGACACTAGTGCCATTCGTTCTACTATCTAATTAGGGCACTACTATCTAGGAAGGTTTTTGAGACCTGGATCATGTTCATAACACTTAGATCAGCTCTTGTCTTATTTTTTAGCCTTCATATATCCTATCTCAATAAATTTACATCATTTATTATTATTTTTAGAAAGGTCAAACTAGGTCAATTATGTTACAAATTAGTGGTTGTATTTATTGCATATTTCTACCCTGATTTACTATACTCATACCCTTTAACAACCTAGATCTTAAACTCCATAACCCTAAAAAGTTAAATCATTATGCTTAAGGATTTTTCATTATGATATTGTGTACATGTGTGTATTTAAATATATTTATATGGATCAAATTAACTATTACTAAGGGATTAAAATCATGATTTATATCATGCATATTTATATTATATGTTATCTCTTTCTATTTTGTTTTTCCATGATTTATATTATGCATTTACTTTGATTATTATTAGTGTATGCTTGATTGTAATATATATCTATATCTAACACCTAATTTCAAAATAATTATCATAATTATACCTTGTGTTCAACTAAAAAATAACTAGTCTTACTTTGGGTTACATATTTCATACATGCTTACAATAATCATTTTTTTATAATATGACATAGCTTATAATGTATGTATATGTACTTTACATGATTATATTTTTTATATATAACACATAATTCACATAACTCTTTCTTTTAAGATGAATGGATTATAGGATTTATCCCTCATATCAAAATGGGGGCATACAATAGAATTGTTTCAAATACTTAGGTTATGTTAGATAAATCATTTCACATTTTTAGACATATTATTATAGATGCTTAAATCTAGATTTATACATTTATCTAATCTTGCACACTTGACAAATATCTCTCAGGGCTCTATCCTTCATTTTGACCTTCGTTACAATCAAAAGACTTGTGTGGGCCACCTCATAAGTCATAATGACTTATCTCTTACCCAAAACCTTACTTATTCTAGTTACTTAGATCTTAAGTAACTAAAAAATGCATAAAACATGATATTGATCATTATCTATAAGTTATAAAACCTCATCAACTATCATGCACCTTGGATAGTTGTGTCTTGGGTAAGACAGTAGTGTCCATGCTATTGACATTACTTTAAAACTATCCCTCTCCCATTAGTAATCAAAATTTCAAATATAATAACATTTATGGGTCAACCTAATATTTTCATTAACCCTTTTGTGAGGATACTTTAAAAATATCTACTATAAATCAATTTAAATTCAATTCATTTAATCATCTAGCATCATATGTCATCTCTCACTACAAGATTATATTGATCATTGAAACATTTACACAACTAATCATTTATTCCCTATTTCTCCCTATTTTCATATCAATTATAAGATCATACCAAAGGTCTAATATTAATCCTTACAAGTATGTTATAGAACCCCATCAACTATCTTACACCCTAGAGAATTAGGTCATATTCAAGATAATAGAATCTACATTATTGTCCTAGCTTCAACATAACTTTCCCTCTCCCATTAACGCTCAAATTTTCAAATCTAATAATGTGTATGGATTGACATAATATTCTCACTAATCCTTCCATGAGGATACTTTCAAAGGAGATAGTATAAATTCAAGCTAAATCCAATTCATTTGATCATCTATCATCATCCAACATCTCTCACTGCAAGCTCATATTACTCTTTAAAACATTTACATCACTAATTAATTATGCCCTATTTCTCCATATTTGCATATCAATCATGGGAGTATTCATAAAAAAGGTTTGAATCAATTGAGATACAACCCATGAGACCTATTTTTCAAGTTAAAATATAGATCATTGCATACATGTATATAGCATTATACACTAGTGTTCACACACATACCAACACATAGGAGAGAACTACATATGTCTGAGGCCCTCTTCATATTAGTGGATATGTAGGTAACGCCCATTGATAAATGGGTCCTTAGGGTTAGCTCATAATCATGATACCACTAGCCCAATTTATGCAAGGTACCCTAACCTAAAGTGAATATCTAGGGTTTGAAATACAAATAGATATATAGAGCATGTTCATGAGATCCAAACACATAAGATAAAATGCAACATTAAACCTAAAACAATGAACCTGGTCATATATTAATAGAATAAGCATATTTCGCATGATATTTATATCATAGGTAAGACACTAACATCACTGCAAGTGTCACTAGATTGATGCAAGTGTCTGGTCAGTCAAAAACATAGTTCTAAAAATTGGTGACTAGTTCTTGATCTTCAAATAACATATTTTTATTCTTGTAAATCTCAGATCTATTTGCACATTCATGCATAAACGAAGTATTATCCCTTATTCATGTTTAAATAATCAAAATACTATTTTGTATTTATGCTTCCTATATTCTAATATTTTTGTAATTCAACACTGAAATAGAATATCATAAAATAAATTATTTAATTAGCCTACTTTTAGGAGATCGTTTATCCTACCTTTGAGTATCCTCTTTTCCTGACCCTATAAAGTATCCAAGTTAAGTTTATTTTGATACATTTCAATAGAATCAAGTTTTATGCTCCTTAGGAATAGCTTATCCCAACTTTGAATATCCTATTTCCTAAAATCAATCCTAACTATATATTCTAATTTAGGGTTAAACATTTGGTGAACCCAACCTCTAAGTCTCATTATCCAAAATTCTAATTGACTTGGGGTTTCCTATTTTCTTATTTCTGAACTAAAAATCTTTAAAAATCATATTGTAATTCATAAACAAGTAATTAAGCATGTTTAATATGGATATCTTCACTCCTTATCTCCTTGCACAATGTACAATCATACTTATTTTTTATTTCTCATACATTGCTAAATATATCAAATTCCTAATTAAAGGCAATAACCAAGTTTGATAAACTAAAGAGAGTGTTTCAAACTATGATCAAATTTTAATTTCTTTTTACAACTCTTATTTCAATGTCATTAAGTCTATTCCTTATACTCATAAGAATCATTTTGACATGAAAGATAAATAACCTTTAATAAACTATCTCAATGATAACAAATATCTAATGGATGCATTTTTGTATGTTACAAGAGATGAAATCAATAAACATTCTAGGTATAATACATCAACCTCTCACAATGAGCCTTTATATGGTCCTACCATTGTTAAATCCCATATGGAAACCATTAACACTTCAACAAATTACCTATTTTAACACAAGTGTTTGCATCCCCCTTGGTGACTTCTCAAACTTCAAACCTTTGTGACCAAGTGTGAAATATATTCTACAAACCATATAACTTTTAGAAGCTAAGGTTACCAATATAAAAATAATAATACAAAATCACACCATGTAATTTAACAAGATGTATCTCATAACCCTTTAGCACCTACAATATCTTTATAACCCATGGCAACTGGTCTTATTACACAAAATTTCACACCTTGTGATGGAAAGGGTGATCTTGAGAAACATATTTGATCCTTTTATGTGGCATCCCTTTATTATGATTCTAATTATAAGCTTTTGACCAAATTATTTCCAATAAGCTTAAAGGATTATGCCTTTATATGGTTCTATGATTTATTAATCCAATCGGTAAAACCATTCAAACCTCTAGATGATCAATTTTTATCACATTTTCAATCAACATTACTAAAAATATGTCATATACATAGATTTACAAAATCAAACAAGGAACAAATGAACCAATTAATGAATACATCTTAAGATATAAGACAATTTTGGCCAAAATGACAAATCCAATGGTGGATAAATAACTTCAAGACATCTTCAAGGAAAGTTTTCTTTCCCCCTTACATGATTCTATTATTTTCAAGAAATTAAAATATTTTGATGACTTATGCCATATTTTTCAAGATTGAGAAATGAAATTTATTGCATTAGGAAAGCTTAAGTATGTAGCTGATACACTAACTACATCTACTAACTAGTTTCATATCAAACCAAGATACAAGGTCAAACCAAATGAGGCTAAAAAGGACAGCACTATAATGATTAATACTATTTCATAACAAACAAATAGGATTATATTATCCACTACACCTAAATAAAAATTCACATGATTACCTGAACCACTAGTTTCATTACTTCTAAATTTGATTGAGTGTTAACTTATATCTCTCCCACCCCACATGGTGGTTCATATGATTAGACCATTACCAAAAGGATATGATGTCAATTCCTATTATTATTATTACCACCAATGTTTGAGGTATTCCATGAATAAATGTTACAAGACACAAGATACAAGACCTCATTGATATTGACTAACTTACCTTTGAACATACTCCTCCCAATTCAGGATCCCAATAAAATGATCATCACAGAAAAAATTTAACAACCCCTCAAAATATCATTCTAAACAAACACTAGAAGTGAAAATGGTATGTCATACACATATTCCTCCATCACATTATGGCTACCCATTATATGGTATTATTGGTACATTTATATGTGAGATACTTCCTATGGTCCCTAGACCTTCTATATCATTTGTTGACAGTGAGATTGTGGATGATGACTCTAATCTTTATTCCTTATTCATTAGGGAGCATATTAATCATCAACATATACATAGTGTCATGATTTAAAATAATGCCAGAAGGAATGTATGTACCATGACATTTCTCACATTATTTGGGATATATGCATGATGATTTATTCCCTTCAACTAAGATGATCAAATCCTTCGATGGGAAAATACAAGTCTTTGGTGAGATTGATTTACTTCGATAGGTTGGTTTAGCACATGTGACTAATACCTTTATATTTATACCATACATAGGAGCATTTGATATGCTATTAGGGATTCCTTGGATATATAAGCTCTGGGTAGTACCTCTATAGTACATGGTTGTTTTAAGTACATTCATGCCAATGGGATAATTATCATTTATAGGATTATATATGAGCATCATTTTTAACAGGAAAATTTCCTTCTATGATAGTTGATTATACTATCTACTAAGGTTAATAATGCATGAAAGGGTAAGCAACAAGCAATCCCCTTTCTTAGGTACCCCATACTAGATAGGCATTAGCATCAGATATCTACAGTGGACTCTTTGAGATCTTCCTTTACACCTCCTTGGCCTAGCCATTTACCTACATCACAGCACCATGTTTCAAAATGGGTAAAAATACCCACTATTACACTAAATAAAGTATAGAACACAAAATAATGGGTTCCACAAACCACTACACCTTATACTATTACTTCACTACCATAGAGTCCTATGATTCATAAACTGAGTGTTATTGATCTACACGTTTAGCTTTACCATATACGCATGATCCTTGGCAACATGACTAGTATATTATACCACTTGCATAGTATATAAAACTCTATGATCACCCCTTAGATGGGATCATAGTATAAAACTATTATTTTCAAACATACTTATAATTCAATATAATTTTAAAAAATTAAAATTTCAAAAAAAAACAAATATTCAAGAAAATACAAAAACATTAAAATATTTCAAAATACCAAAAATATTTTGCATTTCACATAACTTACTATTTTTTGAATATGTTGTTTATTTAATATTAGTAGATATCATTTCGTTTCTATCAACACATATATTTCATGGGTGCATGAGTGCAATCTAGGCATATCTTAGACTCATGATACTCTAGCATGATGATTGGACCTTTCCACTTCTCTCATGATACACTACACTGGGGGCATATTACTTATATATGATCATGATCAACATAGGTTCTATTGTTTATGATCATTTTCCATTCTTACTTTTCTTACACATGTTTATATTCATGTTGATATCTTACATAATGTATTTGATGTGTTATTATATATGAATTTTGTTAACACATCTATGCATTGACTAGTATGGCATGTATGCTAATTGCTTATAATATATTTCATTTATCTACTTACATTAGCTTACTTGAGTGTACTTATTTTTTGATTCTATGTCTTGTGTGTGGAACATTTAAATATGTTCTTTGCTTGTTGATCATTGTGCCTTGAGTGTTTTTTTTTTTGCTATTTGGCATCTTGACATTTGTACATGTCTTTCTCTTGAGTGTGTGTCATTTGAACATTCCCCTTATTTTCAGTCTACTTAAACCCCTTTTGCATGACATTTAAGTACTCTTATGTGTGTTCTTGATTATTTGTTGATATTTTTATCTTCTAGACATTTCCATGATTTATACCATGCATCATAGGGCTTGTTCTGTATGCATACTATGAGCTTCATTGATATATATACTTCAAACTGACACCATTGTATGATTATTTACTACATGATTCATATAGATATAATGTAGTTATCTTATCCTTTTGAGATAATTTGATTGTCATTTTTTCCAATCCCCTTATCTTGAAAGGGGGGCATATTAGTGGGTGCATGTAATAGAAGACATGACTCCACAATATATGTAATTGATAGAATGGCAAAGTTTGTATCAGTTTGAATGATTCAAATACACATGTAGGACAATATTATATGCATTGGGCATAAATTTGGGACAAATATTTTCAGATTTGTTATTCAATGTATACACATGTTATAAAGTATGGGTTACATTTTGATAGATACTTCATCTTAAGATATATTCAAGGTGAACTTGTACCAAATAATAGGTACACATTTTACCAAAAACTTTTCCAAAAAAATTAACGATATTTAACCAAGATACGACACTTTAGCTTCATTTATTGTAATAGTAGAATTTTTTTATTAGTGTGATCGATATTTTGTTCCCTCTAAGGACTTGGCTCTATTCTACTATTTCCAATTCACTTGGTTAGACCATTTAACTCAAATTAAATTGGATAAGTTGGTTACATCAATACACATCCTTATCTCATATTGGGGGCATGATCACCCTCTAATTATCCTCTTCACATCTCCAAAGCTTCAATTGTGAGGCACATTTACCAAGCAAACTACCAATAAAACTACCAAAGGAAACTAAAAAGGGACAAAATGGTTTCATCGACACACATGTGTACTCCTTTGTTGCCCTATTTATTTCAATAAATTTCAATTTATTCCAAATTTCATATTATATACACTAATTACACCTGTAACATGCTCTTAGTTGTGAGTCATTCACATACATCAAGTTCAAATGGGATCAAGAAAGATAATGTGTGTTTTACATACCATGGTATGCTTCTTTTATTTTAACCTGGTAATTTCATCCTTACACATTACTATATTAGATAAGGAGAAAATTCAAATGCTTAAATATGGATTTATATGTTCATCTAGTCTTTCACACTTGATAAATATTTCCAGGGCTCTATCCTTCAGTTTGAGCTACCTTTAGTTGAAAAACCACATTCTCCACATCACAAGGCACAATGACTTATCTCTTAGCCAAAACCTTCCTTATTATGATTACCAATATCTAAAGTAACTTTAGAATGCATAAAACCTAATATTGATCCTTATTTGTAAGTTAAAAAACCTTAGGAACTATGTTTAACCCTAGACAGTTGCATCCTAGTTAGGATAGTAGCATCCATGCTACTATCTTTGCTTTAATGCAGTTGTCCCTTTCCCATTAACACTCAAATCCTTAAATTTAAAAATGTGTAAGGATCAACCTAATATTATCATTAACCCTTCTATGAGGATAATTTCAAAAGATGTAGTATAAATACAAGTTAAAGCTAATTCATTTGATCATCTAACATCTCTCACCATAAGCTTATATTACTCAGTAAAACGTTTATACAACTAAGCAATTCTACCTTATTCTTAACTATTTGAATATCATTTATAGGAGCACTCATACCAAAGGTTTGAATAAATTGAGATATAACCCATGATCCATATTTGTTAAGTTACAAGATAAATCATTGCATGCACCCACATATAACATTCTACACTAGTTTTCACACACATACCAATACATAGGGGAGAACTACATATGTCTAAAGTCCTATTCATAGTATTGGATATGTAGGCAATACCCATTGATAGAGGGTCCCTTGGGGTTAACTTGACACTATGAGCACACTAACTGTTAGACTATATTATTTCTCATGCTTTCTAGGTTATAGCTAGGTTATTTGTCTCTACCTCCTTTTGTCTTGTGTGGATTTACTCCACATTGCCTAGTTTAACTTGTATCTTGTTTCTCATTTCCTATTTAAGCAAGGGCTCTACATTGTAATATATCATATTTTGCATATCTTTTGCATATGTTTTTCACATGTTTTTTTAAATAATTATTATTTTATTTACAATTAATTTTGTTCTTTTAGTGTATGTTGAAACATCTATGGTTGTGGTAATGAGCTCTTAAAGAGATCTTGGCTGAAGAGTTTTGATAAATATTTCATAGTATTAGATCCACCCTCTAATAGTCATTACTCAAGTTTGGCTTATAGATCTATATTGCCTTGAGATCCTTGGAAAGCATATTATTTATTAAGCTTTATGAATTTATAGTCTTTAAATATATGATCTGGAGGACATTTTTGAACATCCCTAATCCTCCTTAAACTAGCACCATTACATAGGGCTCATTTAGAGCTTTATGATGGTATGTATAACTTGGGAAATAGAGCTCATTTTATTTAGATATAGATGGTCAAACTTGGTCAATTGGTGGTCAATTGATGACATGGCAAGTTTTGGGCACATGATGAAAAATGGGTTTGTGTACCTTCGATCTTTGATGGTCATAAAAGGGCTGGATATAGGGATCATAACTAATGGAGCCTACTTTTGTGATGGAAGGGGACTCTACCACCATGGTATATTAGTGTAATTTAATTATTTACAATTACACAATTTTTATAAATATTATTTTCAGTGCTTTTGGTTATGATAAGTGGCAGGATGAGGAGCGATATGGCGGAATTATTGGAGAGACCCATGTCATGGGTCCTCAAGTCACCATGTGGCCTACCACCACTTTCCACCTCTATTTTCCAAGTCACAATGTTTAAGTTACTTGTTAATGCCAGCTCGAACTCCAACCCAAGTGCCAACTCAAACTCAAACCCAACACGAGAGCCAACTCAAAGACCGAGCTCATATCCATTCAAATTGAGTTTGAAGGTTCTAAGCTACCAATGCCCAAGTTTGGGCATAGTAAAGGTGAAATATACATGGCCAAGCCATGTTAACAGTGGGAGGCTTAAGGCTATAAAAATCC
This sequence comes from Torreya grandis, assembly GCA_037957365.1. Classification (NCBI taxonomy): domain Eukaryota; kingdom Viridiplantae; phylum Streptophyta; class Pinopsida; order Cupressales; family Taxaceae; genus Torreya; species Torreya grandis. Next base: position 2,494,462 of record JARHVA010000545.1, on the reverse strand, counting down.
ATGTTAACCCATATCCCCATGAATGTGGGATTTAGAATCCATTAAAAATCCATGTTACCAATAAAAAGGTAAGAGATGGTTGGGGAGGATCAAACCCCCAACCTCTCATTTCTATTTCAAGCCCTTTGTCATTCCACCAAAGGTGGATAGTTAAAACAAAAAGGGAGGATCTTCTATTTAAAAAATATTTGTTGTGGATGAAGGAATGAGAGATTTGAATCGTTAACCATTCGAGTAAAAGGATAAGAGCCTAGTATTTAGGCTAAGACCATGAATCATTATAAATATAATGGTATGTTACATTTGAAGGGGAACATAGCTTCGAATCCTCTAAAGCATTGTAAGGATTTTTAAGCCAAGTTTTTTAGTGCTTATTTTGTAAGCCTATGGATATATTGTAAAGGGCTTATAAGACAATCTTGGACGCTGATAGTGGAGGATTATTTTGGAGATGTAATGTTTTATTTTGAATTATAAGGAGTCATTCTATTGAAAAGGTAAAATGCCTATGGGAGACTTCACATGATACTTTTTATGAGTTTTTATAATCTAATTTTAAATGAGGTTATTTTTCATTGTAAAGGCAAACACCTGCGAAACCCTCATTGGCAATTTTATCAGAGTAGCCCATCACTATTATAGAGTTGAGTCATATTCCTTGGTGATGAGATATTGACACATTTTGGAGAGTTGTTTCATTCTTGTAAGGAAAATTATGCCTAGATTCTTGAGATGATGCATAGGTGCTATAGACGAAGGGGAGATGAGTTCTTGATCAGATCATAGTCTTCAAGCCATCCAATTTTAGTACTAGTGTAGATTATTGATCCATGGATGTAAATTTCATGAAATTATGCTTTCATATATTATAAATGGATAAATTCATAGTTTTAATGAACCTGGAGACATAGCCCCTAAAAAGGTGAACTTCATTATCACTTTAGTGTCAATGTGTCACTATTTTCCATTGTACTTTCAATTTTACTTGTAGAATTGAAAGGTGGATGTCTATAATGTAGAATCATTTTATATAGAGTTTTCTATTCACTCTATATTGATTTAAGAATCCAATTATCTATTTAAGTATGGGGGAATAATTGAGACTGATATCTATTTAAAAATGATTTGATTAAGGGGTCCCTATCGATTTATAGATCAAATTTTGGTATTAGAGCAGGTTGATTGTATTCATGTTTTTGCTTTTGTGCTTCATGTTCTTCTATTTGACTTAACCATGTAGGATTTGGCTAGTGCAATGGATAATTTTAATACGTTCCAATTCACTAGAAGAAGACAAACTTCTAACAGCCAAGAGTCCAAAACCACTAGTCCTATAGGGATCAACCCATAAGAGGAGAAATCACACCATCACTAAAGGATTATGACAATATGTGCCAAGTGATGTTGCGAAGGGATCAGTATTTCTTTCTTAGGAATCATCGATATAAAATTTTAGGCATTGTAAGTGGTGTACATTTGGGAATAGCGAGTTGGATCTTGTTATCACACTAGTACAGTTTGAGCTAAAAATGTTTTTCTATTTGGGCTAAGAAGACTTTTTGGACTTGTATATTATTTTATAGTTGTGTATAGGGAAGTATAATTTGTTTGTAGGGTAAACCATAAGTAAATCCTTAGAATATATGCTAATGAGAGATTAGTATCTTGATCTTATGTAACTTGCTTATAGGGTGATGAAGGTATGGAGATGGATCCAGTTAGTATTGGTATTTGACACAATGTTTTGATAATCATGTTATGTAGCCTTTCTTTTAGGTGAAGTGACTATATTTTTAAAACCTATATCCGTAGAAATAGTAATCAAGTGAAAAGACCACTTTCCATGGTAAGATATGGAGAATGGCAATATGGCATTGTTCATGAAGTTGAACAATATTTGCACTATATTTTATTGGGTTTTAATTGGTTGTTTAAAATTTAACCTTTGCTCAACAGAATGTGTAGTTCACAGTTTTGAGTGAAGGTAAAACTATTCCAATGATTCTTGTATATGAAAATGGCTATATATACAGTATAATGGTTGATATTCATGTTTGATTAGATAACCATGTGTGGCTTGTTGGAAATAGAATGTGCCTTGTTTCAATAGAATGTACCTTATTTCATAATTGTTACAAAACTTATCAAAAAATAAGCGGTTTCATCATTACCTCATACTTAATGAGGTATAGCCTTCTATTTATGTTTTGGAAACCATGAAAGGTGATAACCCTTGATTTGGTTAAAATGGTTTCTTATAAAGTTTTATTTTACATTGCTACAAGTTTGATAAGCATGTTATTTTTTATCGTCAACACTTTTTGGGATTCCTTATTTATAATATGGAAGAATTTTTAACCAATGTTGAAGGCAAATATATACCACTTATTACAGTGGATTTAGAGCAATCAATTAGTGGGAAGAACTTTAAGATAGGTTTATCATTTTTAGTTTGTATTCTCATGTTTCTGATATTTACTTATTGATTACTTGCAGTAGATGGTAAGTTTGGTAAAGAATATCTATTTAGAAATTATCTAAGTTTAATTCTTGGAGGTTGAAAGGAATTTCATTTTCCCTCTTCATAAAAGTTTACAAAATCTAGTTGGTGATAGTCTTTATGATAGAAACGAGTATGGGTAAACTTGTGTTGTTTTGCCTCATTTTGAGTAATACTTTATATTGAGATATTTTACCTTTGTGTATCTTTTGCTTCATTTTTGAGAGATTACCCTTGTTCAGGAGATAACCCCTTTGTGGAGTTTTACCTCATTTTTGGAGAGAAGCTAACATTGCATAACTAGAGTTTCCTACAGTAAGAAATATTTCATGACAGGTTTATCATGATTATTATTTCTTCCTACATTTTTGGTTTTCAAGCTCTATTATGAAATTCTCCAAGATAGATTTGGAGTTTTGGTGATAGTTTGTGATAGTTTTTTATACTTGGAGTTTCATAGCATATTTACTTCAAGTTCCTTCTACTATATTTTCTCGTGTGTGTGTGTGTGTGTGTGTGTGTGTGTGCGCGCGCGTGTGTGCGTGTGTGTGTGTGTGTATTAATGCATGGAAGATGTGAATAAAAAAGATGCATTGACCTTAGTTGGAGAGTTGACCCCAATTGGGAGATTTTTGCCCCTATGCAGAGAAGTACCTTTAGTTGTTGTTGGCTCCTATATATTTTGATCAATATTATAATATGGATTTTGTAATGAAGAGAGTTCATGGAGGAGGTTTGCCTTTATTTTCAAACAAATCATAGATTGTGCCTTTTGGAGGCCAAAAGGAATTTACGGGAGGTTTGATCTGGAGGACATTTTTTAACATCCTTAATCCTCCTTGAACTAGCACCATTGCCTAAGGATCATTGAGATCTTTATGATGGTATACAGAACTTGGTAAATAGATCTTATTTTCTCCAAATATGGTTGGTCAATGTTCTGGTCAAAGTTGGTCAAATAGAGGTCAACTAATGACATGGCAAGTTTTGGGCACATGATAAAAATGGGTTTGCACACCTCTAGTATTTGATGGTCATAAAATGTTTAGCTACAGGGATTGTAGCTAGTAGAGCCCACTTTTGTGATAGAAGGGGACTCTACCACCGTTGTATATTACTATAATTTTATTATTTCCAATTACATTATTTTTATATATTATATTATTTTTGGTGCTTCTAGTTGTGACAAGTGGCAGGATGAGGAGCGATATAGTGGCGTTATTGGAGAGACCCATGTGGTGGGTCCTCAAACCACCACATGGCCCACCACCACTTTCTACCTCTATTTTCCAAGTCATAATGTTTGAGTTACTTTTTAATATCAGCTCAAAGTCCAACCTAACTCGAGTGCCAGCTCGATAAATTGCTACTAGCTTAAAGACTGAGCTCATATCCATTCAAACTGAGTTCAAAGGTTATAAGCCACCAATGCCCAATTTTTAACGTAGAAAAAGTAGAGGAGGTGTGGCCAAGCCACATTAATAGTGGGAGGCTTAAGGCTATAAAAATCCATGTTAACCCATATCCCCATGAATGTGAGATTTATAATCTGTTAAAAATCCATGTTACCAATAAAAAGGTAAGAGATGGTTGGGGAGGATTGAACCCCCAACCTCTCATTTCTATTTCAATCCCTTTCATTCCACCAAAGGTGGATTGTTGAAATAAAAAGGGATGATATTCTATTTGAAGAAGATCTGTCATGGATGAAAGGAGAGATTCAAACTGTTAACCATTTGGGTAAAAGGATAAGGGCTTAGCTGCTAGGCTAGGCCCATGAGTCATTATAAATATTGTGTTATGTTACATTTGAAGGGGAACATAGCTTTAGATTCTATAAATCATTGTAAGGATTTTTAAGCTAAGTTTCTTAGTTTTTATTTTGTAAGCCTATATATATATATATATATATATATATATATATATATGTGAAGGGCTTATAAGACACTCTTGGAGGCCGATAGTGGAGGATTATTTTGGAAATGTAATTATTTTATTTTGAATTATAAGGAGTCATTCCATTGAAAAGGCAAAATGCCTACAAGTGACATCATATGATATTTTGTATTAGAGTTTTTATAATATGATTGTAAATGAGGTTATTTTCCATTGTAAAGGAAAATGCATGTGGAACCCTCATATGTTATTTTATCAAAGTAGTCTATCACTATTATGAAGTTGAGTCATATTCCTTGGTGACAAGATATTGACCCATTTTGGAGAGTTATTTCACTCTTTTATAAATAATTATACCCAAATTTTTGAGATGATGTGTAAGTGATACGGATGAAGGGGAGATGAGTTCCTAATCAGATAAAAGTCTTCATGCAATTTGATTTGAGTACTATTGCAGATTATTGATCCATAGATGTAAGTTTTGTGAAATTATACTTTTATTTATTATGAATGGATCGGTTCATTGTTGTAGTGAACCTAGAGATGTATCCCCTAAAAATGTGAACTCTATTATCACTTTTGTGTCAATGTGTCATTATTTTCCATTCTGCTTTTAGTTTTACTTGCAGTATTGAAAAGTAAATGTTTATAATGCAGAATTAGTTTAAATAGAGTTTTTTATTCACTCTATATTGATTGTAGAATCATATTATCTATTTCAATATGGGGGACAATTGAGATTGATATCCTTTTAAAAACTATTTGATTAAGTAGGGGGTCTCTATCAGTTTATGGATTAATCTATGTTTGTATTTTAAAGATTTACATTTTGTTTAGATCTACATTTCTTTTGTAATCCATAGAGTCTCATGTGTTATTTGATGTCTTTCATGGCACTGACCTACTCAGCATTCTCCTTAGATATATGCCTTAAATATACAAGATCTATTATGGTAAAATATTTATTTTGGAGAGCACGCTACATTTTGGAGTAGATCAGAGTTCATGGACATGTTCATAGAAGCTATGAAATGTGTTTTAACCTTTTGGTTTGCTCATATTAGTCACCGGGTGCTCTAGATATATTCAAGAAGATTACTAGTTATTGACTACTTCTAGGAAATCTACACATTTTAATGCAGATCTGACCATATGGATGCATCCAAAGTGGTTGATTTAGTGGGAGTAGATGTTCATTTGGTATAAAATTGACTTGTGATGTTCCTGGTGTGGTGAATTTTCTTGATCAATTTTGACCATCCACTAGCTAAAGGGGTTTGAAATTTTTATTATTTTGGGGATTTTTATTTATTTTATTAGTTTGTTATTTCAAAAAAAAACCATATATGGCTGAGCCTATTACTTAACACATTCCCCCTTCATTAATAAAATAAAAAAATTAATGTAGGTCATAAAGCCTACACAAAGCAGGCCACAGGCTTACACCCAAGATTGATCCATTTCTCGAACCTCCCCCCATTTTCCACCTATCTCTACCACCACTCCATGGCCCACCCCTATCACCATCTACTTGCACTCCACCAGCATGCCCCTGTTACCTTCATAGCTCATTTGATATAGAGATCTGACTTGCATGTCAAATATAGACAAACCATTTAGCCTAAAATTTAAAACATTAAAAAATCAAACAAATCATTGGTTTTTTATATTGGCTTTCAAACCAACACAATCAACAGTCTTAGCTACCACATGGCATTAACATTTTTCACATTGTAATTAATAGTGTATGATTATAATTGAAGAATTGGGCATTTTTTTGGGTTTGAATGATTTTAATTTCAGCATTGACCTTGTGATTTTCACCTTCTCTAGTTCAAATCTAAGTGTTGAATTTAAACCTACCAACCCACCCATTTGCCATCTTTTTTTGACTTTTCATGGATTTTATCTTAGATAAATTAGTGTTTTGAAATATGAGTTTGACCTTATTGGTGGGTCATTAAATTTTTTGGATGCATCAATTTAGGTGGGTCAATGATTTGATCCCTACCATGCTATTCATTTTGAACCCTAAGAACTAAGGAGCATTATCCGATATTTTTTTTAATTGTCGAAGATCAGTGGGTAGGGCCTAGTTTGACAAGCACTCAAATCCCCCATAGATAAACCTGTTTTTCTATAAAAAAATTATTCTTTATTCCATTTGGACTATACATTGGTGTGTTACTCTTTTCATCGTGCTTGATCACACTTTTGTAGGCCCCTTCATTGCAATTTTCTACGGACATACTTGTGCCTTTTTGCTCATATCTTGAGCATATTTTGGAGCTTTTTGATGATTTTATTCCATTAAGAAGCTAGCTCTAAGATCTTCCATGTATTATATTTAGTTATTTTCTACTACATTAGAAAATATGATTTTTTTCATATTTTTGGAGGTTTTCTTGACGTGCGAACATTATCAAACTTTTTAGGCACTTTTCTCTACACTCTGGGCACCTTTTGAGGTGCCATTTTTTTTAAAGTGCATATTTTTTCACCAATAATACATATTTTTAATTTAATTTTAGTCATATGGTATAGAAATGGATATTTTATTTCATTTTCTATTTTAACTCAAACTTGCAATCTGGTGAAGAATTTTTGTAAAAACGAATAATTATAAGCAGTTGGTGGGTTCCAACATAGTAAAATATAATTTTTTTCATTATGGGGGGAGTTTATTTGCATTAGTTATGTTGCTTTGTGTGTATGGTTTGTTATCATGTGGTGACATTTTAGTGGTGATGCATTTTTTATGTTGTGAGCATTTATTAAAGGAATATTTTCTTATTTTTCATGTACCTTATCTCTTTCATTTGTCAAAGATCAGATGGTGAGGTATGATCTAGTAGGAGGTCAAACCCCCTCACAAACAAGACAAATTTCCTTTTTGCTTCCTTTGGATTATATTATCATCATTTGTTGAACTCATGGATGTATTTTTGATAAAGTCTAATATCCTATTCTTGAGTGTGCATTTCCACTGTGACCATTTTTACCATAAATCAAAATGGGTCAACCCCCATATAATAAAAAAACTTATATATGGGTATAATATAATGTCATAGGGTGTTTTATAATTAATTAGATGTGATTTTATGCTTTTAGCCTTGGTCATGGTCTATTTAAGTCCTTATGTCATTTTGAGTCATTTAGGGGTCATTTTAGAGTCATATATGAAAGTGGCATAGTTTTTAAGGTGTACATGTGTTCTTAACCTACTTATAACATCTAATGTGTTAGTCTCTATCAGACATGTCAGTTTCTAACTAAAAACTTGTAGGTGATAAATGAAAACTAAGAAAATAGGTCCAAAAGGAGTTTCAAATGTGTATGGCCTATGAGAGAGAGATTCACATGGGATAAGGTTTTGGGATGACTCTTCAGCTTATTTATACTCATTTCCATGCTTTATATGTTTTTTAAGTGTCCAAAATAGTAAAAAAACCATTCTACTCATCCATCACTCTACCATGTACATGAAACTAGTCAGCAGGTTCTTGGTTGGTACAGCTAGTAGGAAAAATTCCATATCAAACGCATTTAGGGGTGATAGTACACTTGGTTAGACTCAATTTCATGATTTTATTTCAAGTAATTATGGCTTATACTTTATCAACCATCTCTAATAAGTTGATTATGTTATTATGCTTATTGTTTCCCACACCCTACATGTTTTTTTCTTGTTTTAATTTATCTGTAAAACTTAGTGATTTTTTTCCATAGGATGTTAGCTCTCTCCTCTCAGGTTTCCCATGATTAGTTTCATGTTTGGTAGTGATTTCATAGGACAAATAGTTCAATTTTACATGTTGATGTTCTAGGTTAAGTGTAGTCAATTTCTACTACTTACAGAAGGTTTGGTTTTCTGCGAGGGTTTCATGTGGAGGTGATATGAGTTTCTCTATGTCTCATGTTAAATCAATCACCTTATTAATGTTTGGTCTTACAAGTTCATGATTTGATTTAAAAACACAATCACATTATGTCATAGTTTTTTTCTTGTTTCCAACTATAGTCAAAGTGTTTTGATCTTTGATCACATTTATGGAGGAGTAATGGAGAGTTTAAAAGGTGTTTGACATGTTATTTTTGCATGAGAAATCAACTAAGCCCTTCAAATATCACCATAATGAAATTTGATAGTCAACACTATGTCTATACACAATTTACCATGAATGGGCACCTATAGGTGTAATGGAGAAGATCATTATATTGAAAAGGAGCAATTACTTGGCTTCAATCACTTCATGGTTAAAAGATATTATTTGAATAAGATGAGGAGGTTTGAATTTAATGCATCATCACTAATGTGTTGAATCCTCACTTGATCGAATCAAGGATCAATAGCACTAAGTCAATTGGTCAAAATATCTTGAAATTGAATACAAGGTTTCCAAGTATCACAATCTTGAAATCCTAGATCAAAGATCAATGGCATGCAAGTGATCATCTAAAGTCAATAATTAAAACTCCCCTAGATCAAGATCGATGGTGTATATTCTTATGTATAAATTTTGATCGGTGATCCATGTTAAAGACTCAGGTCAATAAGTCAAGATAGATTTATGATACACATTCAATCATACAGATGGAGATCTAACAATGAGCACAAAGTCAATAGGTAAAAGTATATTGAGAATGAATGTGATGGTGCCATGTGTCACAATAATGGAAAAATGATAGTATATCGTTGGCTTGTTTTTGATCGTATGTTTAGCAGATCAATAGCATGTGTTTGATCATGTAGATCAAAGATCGATAATGCATGTCAACCATATAGATAGAGATTGATGGTGTGAATCAAGTCAATAAATCAATAATCCTAGATTGCATGTAAGTCTACCATGTGGTGTAAGAGTGTTAATTGAATGAAGACTAATCATAGGGTCTATAGAAGGCATGTGGGGTTGTTAAATGGCACAATCTTAGAATCCTAAATCAAAGATCAATGGCCAACATTGAAATTCAAATCTAGGAGACTCCCAAGGAGATCAACAGAGCAAATTTGATCAAATTTCATAGGACATGAGATGAAGACACGTGTTTTAACTGACAATAGTCATATTTTAAAATCAAATAAACATGGAAAGGAGATGCCACACAGATAGATAGGTCAGATCAAAAGATTTTATGGACCCAAGCATGCAAATTTATAAACATGAGATCAAAATATGATTTGGGCTACCAAAGAAAATAATTCAAATTCATATGCCACCATTAAAGCTCAGTTAAAACCACCTCATAAACCCTATAGTCCCAGGAAAGCACATGCAACAAGTTCAACATAGTCATAGAGGGTTCATGATGAATATCAATCCTAGAATTATATGGATCTCTTTATATTAGTCTATACAAATGACCTCATTAGGTATACAATGGATGCCTCTCTCTTAGTGCAATAATGAGATCTATCCCCATTTAGTTGTGGGATGTTCCAAAAGGGCCAAATGATTAAGGCAATTTTTTTAGTAAGGAAAAGTTGTCCTATGCCACATTTCATGGAGTTTTATGCTTTTGAGGGCCTTTTGTCTTATTAAACCTTAAATGGTATGTCTCACACTCATTCTCCTATATGTATAACTCCTCTCAAATTGGCACATGTCTTAGTAACCCTTGAACTTCATTTTCTTCTTCTCTCTCTCTAATTTTATAAGTAGCAACCATTTTGGCTCTTGGAAGTAATTCCACTCCATGTATGGTAAAGCCTTACTAGAATGGCATTGTATTTTGCCTTTGAACATTAATTTAAGTTTGGTTTTGAGTTCATGAACAAGTGTCTAAGTGTGTAAAGTGATGTATGGTGATGTAAAGTGATAATCTTTTATCCTTGCTTCTCCTTATCCTCATGTTTATAGAAGAGTTCATATTCTAGCAGGTCATATGAAGTGTTGTAAATTTTATGGGTATGTATTTTAAGTGTATAATGAGCCTTAGTGTTTAAAACTATTCTATGGTTCACTTACCTTAGATATCCTTTGTACATCTCACCTCCATATTCAAACACTCATGTTGGAATCTCTTGGGACTTGGAAGTTAGCTTGTATGCCTTGTTTCTTAGTGCAAGAAGTATAATGGTCATATGGAAATCATTTTGGTGTATCACCCCCTTAGATTACTTTCATTTCATGAAATTTCTATCCATTTTCCCCATATGCAATCAACTAGTTTAGGTGACAATCACTTCAAGATATATTCAAGGAGCTAGCCCTTAAACCTAGAGGCTCACTTCCACTATAGGTATACCCACATACCTAGAAGTGTTCTCATGTTGCCCAAATCTAGAAGAGGCTTGAACACCCTCTTCTAGGGTGATATATTTGGTGACAATAGTTACTACTAGGGGGTTTCTTGTGCTATGGTCCCTACTAGTTTCTATAATGTAATTCATACATGCATTATCTTGAATACATTTTATGCTAAGTTTAACATCTTTTTTTCATATGCTTTGTAGGTTGTTTTTTACTGTTGATTTTTTCTTGGTGTGTTTTTACATATACAATGGCTTCTTTTCACCATTTTCCACACTCTTCCATCAGCCCACAATATTTATTAGTACTTTGACACCCTACTATTTTTTGTCATGTCTCCTCAAGGACCCTTTATTAGCACCTCACCTTCTTGTATGGAGACACTCTTTTGCTCCCTTGTTTTTTGGAACATCTCTCATGATTATTGATGTCTTATTTGATAATTTGATAGTCTCCTCATTTGGAGATATTCTAGTGAATCCTAGTGTCTTCCTTGTTTCCATTTAATGTTTTTTGTGTATGGGTTACATTATACTGACACTAATTTATAAAGTGTCATGTGGGGGTTTTCTACTTCAGCCTTATCTACCTTCATGTGTTTGTGTGCTCTATTTTGATCACCTTTCCACTTCTTTATTTGTTTGTCTCTTTCATCACCACCATGGACCATCATATTTGTGAAACTATCTATATTTTTTACACCATATTTTAGACAATTGATAGTATCTCATAGCTTGAATGTTGTTATTATGGTGAATCCTAGTGTCATCTTATCTTTTTTGACAATTCAATAGTCTCTTTCAGCATGATATGGAGTTTTTTTGGTGTTTACATTGTCAACTTATTTCATGTTTGAGTAGTGGATTCACACCACTCATGCAGACCTTTTTTTTTCCACTCCACCCATTCAGTAGTATGGGGGTGTGGTGTACATTCTACTTTTTAGGTATTGAGTGCTCCTTGCACATGTAGTACTCTTTTGTAATTCATCACCACTGACAATCTTCTTCATTGAATTTATTCTAGTGAATCCCAGTGTCAGATATTTTTGTTAACTATTAGTGGATTCAGACCACTCATGTATATATAGTTCCTTCATGACTTATGAGTACTTAGAGGGTAGTCTTCTTCAACACCATCTTTGGGGGGATTTCTAACTCTCTCTTCTTCATTTATCTCTTCTTTTTTTTTCGCAGGCGGGGGGGGAGTTTTTCCTATAGTTTTTCTCTCTTTTCTCCACTTATGAGATTTATATTTATATGTTGCACTTTTTTTAATGTTTTCTAGATTCCTCCTTTATACATGGGTATCTTATTTAGGTAATTTATTTGATGGAACCCATATGAAGATTGTTACTTGAATCCATGACCTTCTTTTTTATTCTTATAGTGACACTAGTGTGGTAGCCCCATCAATCTTTGTGTTCACTTATCACCATCTTTTTGGAGGGTGTTCAAGAAACACTTCCTCAAGTTTATCATTATACCTAGTATTTTAGAGCATAGTGTTCATATTTAGTGATCCTCATATTCAACACCATTCTTACTTTGACTTGGTGATTACAGTGACTTGACAGCCATGTACTCCAGCAAGATGGATTGGCATACATAGGGACACATGGACTCACACTGCATCCTCTATTTTTAACCCCTACCTTCACTTAAGGGGGGTGTTAGAGTATATTATTGTTCATTCTTGCTAGGTTCTTGCTAGGTTATTTATCTTTACCTAATTTTGTCTTATGTGTAGATTTATCCCACATTACCTAGTTTAGCTTGCATCTTGTTTCTCCTTGCCAATTTAAGCAAGGTCTCTACATTTTAATATAACATCTTTTGCATCTACTTTTCATATAATTTTTTTAGTAACATTTTTTTTATTTATAATCATTTTTATTATTTGAGTGTATTTTGAAGCATCTATGGTTGTGGTAATGAGCTCTTGGAGAGATCTTGGATGAAGAGTTTTGATAATTCTTTTACTAACCCATTTTTGTAAAGTTACCCTAACCTAAGGTGGAGATCTAGGTTCTGAGCTAAAAACAAATATATAGAGCCTATGTGTGAGATCCAAACACCTCAGATAAAAGGATAAATAAAAACTAAAATAATGAACCTAGTCACATATTGATATAGTAAGTATATTTCATAGGATAATTGCATTGAAGAGTGGATAGCAGTGTCACTACAAGTGTCCCTATCTTGATGCAAGTGTTGGGTAGTCAAAAAAAACATTTCAAGAAATTGATGACTAGTTCATGATATTTGGATAGCCTTTTCCTATTCTTACACATCTCAAGACTATCTACACATTCATACATAATCTAAGTATTATCCCTTATTTGTGATTATGTAATCAAAATACTATTTTGCATTATACTTCCCATATTCTAACATTTTCATATTTTAGGATTGAAATAGAATATTATAAATTAAAATATTTAATTGGCCTACTTATTAGTGTAGTTCATCCCATAGTTTTTTAGACTACTCTACTCCTTTAACCCTACACTTCCAAATTAGGGTTAAACATTTATGAGTCAAGAAACTTATGCCTAACTTATATCTTCATTATTGTTATTAAAGAGTTAAATGTTAATTGGTAACATTATATTTGTATTCATCTTGCAAGGGGATTTTTTATGTTCTTGTCCTTTTGTTCATCCATGTGGACTTGAGATGTTAATGATTAATAAATATCATGAGATAAATGTTATATCTTACTTGATTGTCATGTTTCATAAGTGGTTATTCTTGTAATTGGAATGAATTATTTAGGTGGTACCATGTGAGGAATTGTTGATGTATTAGAATGTAATATTTTGTAAAATTTAAAAGATTCATCATTGGTAGGCATATTCCATAATGTCCCATCATGGATTAATTTTATGCATCTATGTAATATGGATGGGATAGCTTCCATAAAATGTATCTAGGGTATACCTGAGATTATGTTATAGTGCAAAGATTGAGACATTACTTTAAAAGTGGTGTGTATCGATTTAATCCCTAATCTCACTTCTAATTTAATTTGACCCATAGGTGGATTGCATGAATTATCAAATCTTTTGATATGTAGATCTAATTTTTGAATAATATTTTTATGAATACCCATAATATGTAGAAATAAAATAATACAAATGTTTAGACCTAATCCATTATTAATGAGTTCTTTCTTGATTCCCTTAATTTAAATGCTTACTTATATAAATAGAGGTATATATTTTTCAATGATGTTTGGGTAAATCTATTTTGTCAAAAGTTATGAGGTTGACATTGTTTTTAAGATATTTCACAATATCAAAAAAATAATTTGGCTCAATATCAATTGGTACTTGTGTTTCATGCAAGGCTTCATATAAGATATCCTTATAAATAGTTTGTTGTCTCAAAAGTTCAAGAATTGATATCTTGGCATGGGTATTAATTAATTGTTAAATCATATCATAACCTTAATATTTTATCACTGGCTTAGGCTTAACATAAACTTATTGTATATGAATAGGTGGTTGAACATGTTGGGCACCCTTTCCTTTTTGGGTAGTGATAACATGGACTGCATAATACAATATAAGTTGTAGGAAGATAATGGGAGTGGGATGGTAGTTGTCACTAATAGGATTTAGGTGGAATAAAAGGTTGAGCACATGCACATTGGCACCTAGTGAAGCTAGAGATAGACTCAATAGTAATGCAATACGAGGTATAAATAGTTGTTATATTTGGAACTTACTTTGAAAAACTCTCTTTGTGTTGATTAATTTGGTTACTATATTTGATTAGGACTTTGATATATTTATTAATGTATGGGATATAGAAAACAAGTATGATTATATATTGTGCAATAAAATAAGGAGTGAATATATCCATCTTAAACATGGTTACTTCCTTGATAATAAAATCCAATCCAAAATTTTTTTAAATTAGTTTAGAAATCAAAAATAATAATAATAATAATAATAATAATAATAATAATAATAATAATAATAAATAAGAAACCCTAAGTCAGCTAGGGTTTTTCACAAGGAGACTCATAGGTCAGGTTTACCAAATGTTTAGCCTTAATTTAGATATTGTAGTTAGGGTTCATTTAGGAAATAAGATACTCAAAGATGGTGTAAATTATTTCCTATAAATAAGCCAATTAAATACTTTAATTTATGACATTTTATATCTATTTTGAATTAAAAAAATGCAAGAATATAAGAATCACAATACAAAATAGTATTTTTATTACATAATCATGAAAAAAGGATAATACTTAGCTTATGTGTGAATGTGTAGACAAACTTACGATGTGTAAGAATAGGAACAAGTTATCTATATAACATGAACCAGTCATCACTTTTTGGAAATATTTTTTTGACTGTCTGGACACTTGCATGAAACTAGGGATACTTGTGTCGACACTACTATCCACCCTATGATGAAACTATCTTGTGAAATATTCTTACTATATCAATATTCAACTAGGTTTCTTGTTATAGGTTTCCTAACACATTTAATCTAATGTGTTTATATCTCACACATGAGCTTTCTATATATATTTGTAGCTTAAACCCTATATATTCACCTTAGGTTAGGGTAGCTTGACAAAAATGGGTTAGTGGGCTCATAGTGTTGATTTAACCCCAAGTACCCCTATTTAAATAAGTGTTGCTTACATATCCAATACTCTAAATAGGGCCTTATATATATGTATTTCTCCCATATGTGTTAGTATGTGTGTGAATAATAGTGTAAAATGTTATATGTGAGTGCATGTAATGATCTATCTTGTAGCTTAAAAAATATGGCTAATGGGTTATCTCTTGAGTGCTTTAGACCTTTTTTATTACTAATCCTATGATTGATATGTAAGTAGATAATAATAGGGTATAGTTGATCAGTGGTGCAAATGTTTTAATGAGTAATATAATATTGTAGTGAGAGATGTTAAATGATCAAATGAATTGGCCTTAACTTGTATTTATACTAGCTCTTTTTAAAGTATCCTCATGGATGGGTTAATTAAAATCTTGAGCTTACCCATACTCATTATTATATTTTTAAATTATCCTCATGGATAGTTATGTTGAATTAGGGAAAGTAGTGTGGATGTTATTGTCTACTCAGGATGCAATTGTCAAGGGTGCAAGATAGTTGATGAGGTTTTGTAACTTGTAGTGAAGGATGAATATCAGGTTTTATGCATTATGTATTTACTTTAGATCTAGATAATCAAAATAAATAAGGTTTTTGACAAAATATTGGTCATTGTACCTTGTGATGGGGTGAACATGAGTCTTTAAACTATAAGGAAAGTCCAACTTAAGGATAGATCCCTTAGAGATATTTTCCAAGTGTGCAAGGATAAATAAGCATACAAAACCATATTTAATAATCTACATTTGTCCCCTTTAATCTAGTAATTTAGAAATATGAAATTAATTAGTTAAAGGTAAAAAATATACCATGGTGTTTTCTTCCACCTTTCATCATATGTGTTTGGATCTCACACATAGACTCTCTCTCTCTCTCTCTCTCTCTCTCTCTCTCTCTCTCTCTCTCTCTCTCTCTCTCTCTCTCTCTCTCTCTCTCTCTCTCTCTCTCTCTCTCTCTCTCTCTCTCTCTCTCTCTCTCTCTCTCTGTGTGTGTGTGTGTGTGTGTGTGTGTGTGTCTTAAACCTTATATCTTCACCTTAGGTTAGGATACCTTGCCCAGATGGGTTAGTGGGCTCATGGTGTCAAGATAACCCTAATGACCCCTCTGTTAATGGATGTTTCCTACATATCCACTACTCTAAATAGGGCATCATACATATGTAGTTCTCCCCTATGTGTCAGTATGTGTGTGAATAATAGCGTAGAATGATATATGTAAGTGTTTTAAATGATCCATCTTATAACTTGAAAAATATGGATCATGGGATATCTCTCAAGTGCTTCATACCTTTAGAATGACTAATCTTATTAATCATATACAAATAAGGAATACTAGGGAAAAATTAATTAGTTTTGTATATGTTTCAATGTGTAATATAAGTTTGTAGTGAGATATGCTAGATGATCAAATGAATTGGCTTTAACTTCTATTTATACTAGCTCTTTTGAAAGTATCTTCATAGAAGGGTTAATGATAATCTTAGGCTGACCCATACACATTATTAGATTTACAAATTTGACTATTAATGGGAGAGGAATAGTTGCATTGAAGCAAGGATAATAGCATAGATGTTATTGTCCTACCCAGGATGTTATTATCTGGGCTGCAAGATAGTTGTTGAGGTTTTGTAACTTATAGATAAGGATTAATATAAGGTTTTATGCATTTTATATTTATTTGAGATCTAGGTAATCAAAATAAGGGAATATTTTGTCTAAGAGATATGCCATTACGATTTTTGAGGTGGTTAACATGAGTCTTTTAACTAAAACAAAGGCCAAACTAAAGGGTCTCCTATTTTTAACAAAGCTCTGATTTGCTTTTCTGTGTATTCTAAATTTTTGTATGAAATAAGAACAAATTGTGATTTTTGCAAAATAATTTCCAAATAGATAAATAAATCACAGTATAATCTCTTATTTATTCACTCAAATGATTACAATAGATGTCCTCTATCATGCATATAAAATAATGTTCAAATACAATCTTAAAAACCTGAGTATTCTACAAATTGGGGAAAAAACCTAAATCTGGTACGTCTCAGCCTACTGTGTCAAAAGCATAGTCGCCGACGTCGGTTATACTACCACTGTCAGTTTCCTGGTGTCATTTTCCTGCCGACGTCGGTGAGATGGTCGGCCGATGTTAGTCACTGTCGGTCTCTACCTGTCGATGTCAATCTCTGCACAAATTTGTACATATCTGTACAAATTTCATATAGCCACCAATATAGCACACCCTATTTGTTGGACCCCTGATCTCAAGATATATGGCTCTAGTACAGAAGATCTCTATCTGTATAATTTATTGAATCAAAAACCTAATAAAATAAATACCTAAAATACCTGTGACAACTTTTGTGTGAAGTTATCTCTCAACCCTGTAAACCTCTGTGATAACTTATGTATGAAGCTATCTCTCAAATTGGCAATAAATTGGTTGATCTCTCACAACCTCTGAATCGCACACACTGAAGAGTTGACGTTCTCCAATGCAAATGGAATCCTGGAACCCTTGGCTCAGTCTTCACTGAAGAATTCTTAGAAACAATCAATATCAATAATCTCATCATAATTCCAACTCTCTCCCATGAGAAACCCTTATACCCTCAAAAAGATATGCTTGCCCTAATTAGGGTTTATTAAATTAGAATTAGGGTTTCTTAATTAAAAATAGGCCAAATAATTAATATTTTATTAAATCAATCAAATATTAATATCTCCCTTAATACATGTCAGATCCTCGATCCATCTGAAGTTGGTGAATCAGGGAGTGATTCTGCACATGACCATACCAGAATAAGGTTACTCCACTGCATATCAAATATCCATAAATAATAGGAGCTCAAGCCAAATGTATCTAAAAGAGCCTAAATGGAAACCAACTATAAAAATTCTTCTAATCGAAGCCAAGCCAAGCTCCATCAAGACCCTTTATCCATCCTCTCAGCCTACGAGGGTCACATGATAGGCTAATCATCAACTCTGAGTGATGTCACCTAAAAAGGGGACATGACAATCTGCCCCTCCTAAAATTGCTTGTCCCCAAGCAATCACAGAACAATGAACCACTCAATCCACCTGGATCCCAAATGTAGTCATGATCTATACTGATGACAATCAATGCAAGCTCATGTAATATCCTCTAAAATACAACCAAGAGGAATCCATAATCGTACTGGTGAATGCAACTCAACCAAACTCCAAGATCACAACTACCCTAGATGTGTCGATACTGCATGCTGTGTAACTTACAACTATCAATTCCATCTATAAAAGATGGTGCCAATCCATCTCGTAATGGATGGTATGAAATTGGAGTTGATCTACACCTGTGTGAAATCAAATCTTCTCTCTCTGGGTCAAAAGAAGAATAATGAGCATACCCCACCTCAAAATCCTTGTGAGATAACATAGTAGATAGGATCTCTATAATCTCCCCACCCAATCTGCTAATAGCACTAGTACCTCAAATGAGAACACCTTCGATCACTTTATGCGAGTCCAGACGAACACCTACACTATCCAGCAAATACTCCATGAACGATTTAGTGCAATAAAAATTATATGAGGAAGCATCAACATACTCCCCTACACACCACAACTGATCCCTCTATAAAGGTGGCACAACCAACTATACCACACTGTCATCTATGTGAGAAGAATCAATCTAGAGACTCGACTCCATTGGTATCCCAAACTCATCAGGACTAGGTACTCCCAAATCCTGAACATGTGTGTCAGCCCCAACAACATGTTCCTCAGCTACAACTTTAGGAACGTAATCACCAACAACACTCAATGTACTAACCTCTGAGTATACCTCCACACTTTGAATGCTAGCAACAGACTCATCCTCATCTAACTCTGAAGAAGCTGCTACTAAAACTATCTCATCATCACAATCTCCAGCTCCCTTGTCCTCTACAACTAACTGAGAGTCTGAATCCCCAAGACTAAGCTCATCCACATGTCTCTTAGAATCCTGGTGAGCCACTTTCATTGCCTCTACCTTAGGCTCTCAAGCCCTTGCCTCTAACTCCTCAGAACTATCCTACTGTTCAAAATCTTTTGATTTCAAATCCTCACAATATGCCAATATTACACGATTTGCCTTGCCTTTAGGCCTCAAATGATAATCTTGATTGGCATCATATGGACATTTGTAGTATAAGCAAAGCTTTTTCCTAGACCCTTTAACAATGGATGCAATACTCTGTGTTAATTTGTCTTCGAATGTAGGGTCTAAAAGAATTTCATTCATCCTCTTCTGAGTTTCAACCAACATATTCAAACTTTGTTTCAGCTTCTTCATATCCTTGTCCCACTATTTCTGAGTACTAGAAGTCATCATGGATACTTCGTTGATTCAATCTACCCAACAGGATGGCAGGACATTTAGCTCTAATGTACCCAACAAGATGGTAGGAATTTGGCTTTGATCTACCCAACAGGATGGTAGGAATTTGGCTCTGATACCACTGTAATATTCCTTTCTTAGGGTCTCTTATTTTTAACAAAGCTCTGATTTGCTTTTCTGTGTATTCTAAATTTTTGTATGAAATAAGAACAAATTGTGATTTTTGCAAAATAATTTCCAAATAGATAAATAAATCACAGTATAATCTCTTATTTATTCACTCAGATGATTACAATAGATGTCCTCTGTCATGCATATAAAATAATGTTCAAATACGATCTTAAAAACCTGTGTATTCCATAAACTAGGAAAAAAAACCTGAATCTAGTACGTCTCGGCCTGCTGTGTCAAAAACATAGTCACCGATGTCAGTTATACTACTGCCATCGGTTTCCTAGTGTCATTGTTTTATCGATGTCGGTGAGATGGTCGGCCAATGTCGGTCGCTGTCAGTCTCTACCTGCCGATGTCGATCTCTACCTGCTGATGTCGGTCTCTGCACAGATCTGTACAGATTTCATACAGCCGCCAATATAGCACACCCTATTTTTTGGACCCCTGATCTCAAGATATATGGCTCTAGTATAGAAGATCTCTATTTGTATAATTTATTGAATCAAAAACCTAATAAAATAAATACCTGAAATACCTGTGATATCTTCTGTGTGAAGTTATCTCTCAACCCTATAAACCTCTGTGATAACTTTTGTATGAAGCTATCTCTCAAATTGGCAATAAATCGGTTGATCTCTCACAACCTCTGAATCGCACACACTGAAGAGTTGACGTTCTCCAATGCAAATGGAATCTTGAAACCCTTGGCTCAGTCTTCACTGAAGAATTCTTAGAAACAATCAATATCAATAATCTCATCATAATTCCAACTCTCTCCCATGAGAAACCCTTATACCCTCAAAAAGATATGCTTGCCCTAATTAGGGTTTCTTAAATTAGAATTAGGGTTTCTTAATTAAAAATAGGCCAAATAATTAATATTTGATTAAATCAATCAAATATTAATATCTCCCTTAATACATGTCAGATCCTCGATCCGTCTGAAGCTGGTGAATCAGGGAGTGATTCTGCACATGACCATACCAAAATAAGGGCACTCTGCTGCATGTCAAATATCCCTAAATAATAGGAGCTCAGGCCAAATGTATTTGAAAGAGCCCGAATGAAAACCAACTGTAGAAATTTTGCTAATCGAAGCCAAGCCAAGCTCCATCAAGACCCTCTATCCATCCTCTCAGCCTACGAGGGTCGCATGATAGGCTAATCATCAACTCTAAGCGATGTCACCTAAAAAGGGGACATGACAGACTAATCCTATTAATCATATACAAATAGGGAATACTAGGGAAAAATTAATTAGTTTTGTATATGTTTCAATGCGTAATATAAGTTTGTAGTGAGAGATGCTAGATGATCAAATGAATTAGCTTTAACTTCTATTTATACTAGCTCTTTTGAAAGTATCTTCATAGAAGGGTTAATGACAATCTTAGGCTGACCCATACACATTATTAGATTTAAAAATTTTACTATTAGAGGAATAGTTTCATTGAAGCAAGGATAATAGCATAGATGTTATTGTCCTACCCAGGATGTTATTATCTGGGCTGCAAGATAGTTGTTGAGGTTTTGTAACTTATAGATAAGGATTAATATAAGGTTTTATGCATTTTATAGTTATATGAGATCTAGGTAATCAAAATAAGGGAATATTTTGTCTAAGAGATATGCCATTATGATTTTTGAGGTGGTTAACATGAGTCTTTTAACTAAAACAAAGGCCAAACTAAAGGATAAATCTCTGAGAGCTATTTGTTAAGTGTGCCCCCCCCCCCCTTAATCTAGTAATTCATAAGGATAAAATTTCTAGGTTAAAGTTAAAAAAGTGTATTATGGTGTGTACAACATGCCTTATCTTTTATTAATCCATTTTTAACCTACTCTATTTTAATGACTTGCAACCAAGAGCATGTTACATTTGTAATTAGTGCATATAATCTAAAATTTGAAATAAAGTGAATTTTCTTGAAATAAAGAGAGCAAGGAAAGAGTACACCTATGTGTTGATACAACCATGTTGCCCATTTGTAATTTTCCTATTAGCTTTAATGGTAAAGATACTTTCTAACTAAAGCTTTGGATATGTGAAGAGGAGAATTGGAGGTTGATCATGCCCTAAATCTAGTATAAGGATGTGTATCACTCTAGCCAATTTAGCAAATTTATCCAATCTTACCTGAGTCAAATGGTCTAACCATGTGAAGTTGCAATAATAGAATAGTTCCAAGTCCATAGAGGGTACATAATATAGATCACACTAATTAGAAAGAACCCACTACCACAATAGATAAAACTCAAGTGTCATATCTTGTTAAAATATTGGTAAGTATTGGTAGGGTTTTTAGTAAAGTGTGTATCTTTAATTTGGTGCAAGTGTACCTTGAATATATCTCAAGATTAATTATATATCAAAATCTAAACCATAATCTATAACATGTGTATAAATTGAATCACAAATATAAAAATATGTGTCCCAGTTGTATGCCCAATACATATAATATTGTCCCAAATGTATATCTGCATTAAGTAAACTATGCAAACTGAATCAAACTCTACCTTTCTATCAATTGCATGTATTGTGGAGTCATCTCTTTTATGACATGCCCCAACTAAAATTTCCCCCTTTTGAAATGAGTGGATTAAAAAAGTGATAATCATTTTATCTCAAAAGGATAAGATAACTATGTTGTATCTGTATGAATCATGTAGTAAAGAAACATATAGTAGTGTCATGTTGAAGTAGATATATCAAAGAAACTCACAGTATGCATACACAATAAGACCTATGATACATGACATAAATCATGGTAATGTCTAGAAGATCACAAGATCATAAAAAAATTAATCACACACACAAGAGTACTCAAATGTCATGCATAAGGGGTCTAAGGAGACTGCAAACAAAGGGCATGTTAAAAGGTTCCATGCTCAAATGGAAAACATGTGCATATGTCAACACACCAAATATAAATAAGCAAAACTCAAGGCATAGTGGCTAATAATCAAGTAACATATTCAAATGTTTAGCATGAAATACATAGAAGAAAACAAGTACACTAAAGTAAGCTAATGTAAGTAGATGAAAGCATGATATAAGAAACTAGCATACATATGTCATATTAGTCCATGCATAAATGTGTTAGTAAAATCTCATAGAGAATAACATATCAAATACACTATGTAAGATATCAACATGATATAAGCATGTGTAAGATATATAATAATGGAAAATGATCATAGATAATAGAACTTGTGTCGATCATGATCATATGAAAGCAAGATTCCCCTAACGTAATGTATCATGATGGAATTGGAAAGGTCCAATCATCATGATAGAGCATCATGAGTCTAAGGCATGACTAAATCACACTCAAGTACCCATGAAACATGTGTGGATAGAAATAATATGATATCTACTAACATAAAGTAAACAACATATGCAAAAACTAGTAAACAATTGAAATGATAAATATTTTTGGTATTTTTGAAAACATTTGAATGTTTTTGTATTTTCTTGAAAATTTGATTTTTGGGGAATTTTTAGAAGTTTTTTGATGTTTTTGATTTATTTTTTTGGTATATTTGGAAATGAATCATCATTTTTCATGATTGGTGCATTGAGAGTGAAAAACATGCATATCATGTTCTTCTTCTCTCCTTAATCCATGATTATAATTGTTATCTCCATCTTGTGGGATGTTAATTAATCATCCCTTATGAGAAAATGAAATGCATTTTTTATTAGTATCTATTGTGGATCCCATTATATAAATCCAAAATTTTCCCAAGGTAAATTCATGTTGAGATGTATTTGGTATGACCCATATTTTTGTTTGTATTACACTTGAACCACAAGTAATTGGAAATATTAAGTATCCCAAAGAATCTTTCCATGATCCCTTTTGATGTAAGTCTCATATATGGTAACCAAGTTGTGATAAATATCTTAAGATACAATAAGTTTCCATGTTTATAGGGTCAATATGGTTATGCCTAAAATAGGATCCACTCATGAATAATGGGATTGTTAAGTCCTTTTGATGAGGATGTTTTTTTCATAAACAGTGGTAGGTATAGTCTTATGTAGGGGATCAAACATTGGTATTATATTAAACAATTATTGTAACGGCCTTAAGTAAATATTTGATAGACTACATATTTATATAGAATAAAATTTGAAATTATTGGTTTATGGTATGTATTATGTACAAATCCTTTACATTATTCATGTGAGACATTTAATATTTGGAATTGTTGAGTATATAGGAAGCATATGCTTATATATCCATGTATAGGTGATCAAATGAGCTATAAAATTTATGTAATGATCTCTCTTTGAGTGTAAAGGAAAGACTTTGACTAAAAATGAATTTCAATTATAAATCAGAAGGTTGATATGCTAAATAATATGAAAAAAAATTAAATCAAGTAGCATAATATTAAATGGACTCACTATCATGTTGTTTGGTGTTTTGAAAATATTCCAATGTAAAATTGAGCACATTTGTGTGTATTAAAATTTAGAAAGAAAACATATTTCAATTGTCTAAAAGTATTTATGGATCCATCAAGTAAACCATAAAACCAATCCCAAGCTTCCCATGTGAGGCTTATATGAAATGTTTTTCATAATAAGTGTTCATATTGATCCTAGTGACCAAAATAATTTACATATTGAAGCATATGGTTGGTAGGATCTTCATGTCCAAAGAACAAAGGTAACATGGGCATAGTTAAATCTTGTGGAGGAAAATATTCAAAGACACTTTTGCAAGGGGTTGATTTTTAATTATGTTATCAATAATGGAATCCTTGCATGATAAGAGTTTTAAATTGATAATCAAAACTTGATTTTTAATATTTCCTATAGAATTCATCATATATTTAAGGTGACTAATATGAAGTGTTATAGTGGACAAAGGTGTGGTGATTGGTTGTAATTTATCTTTGATTTGGCACATTGGAATACTAGAGTTATCATCATCATTAAAACCTTTTGGTAATTGTACTTAATGTGAACATGTTGGAGATTACAATAATGATATATCATTTTGACATTGTCAATTTTTTGGCAAAGGAATGTCATTACAAAATTATGAAGCTTTTGGTAAAGTAATATCATTACAAAATTATGTAACCTTTGGTAATTGAGTAACATTTAAAGTTGTTGGAATATTTGGTAAATATATAACATTTGAACCTTTTGTAACATGTCGCAATGATATAAAATTCTCAGTATTTGTAACCTTTAGTAATGGTATAGCATTTGAATTCTTTGGTAACTTTGATAATTGTAAATCATTGTTTATTTGTAAAGAATATATTATTTCTTTATGATCATTTTAAAAGGTAAAATGATGAAATTGTGGAAAGTTAGGCTCAATTATGGCTAATTATTTTATTATTAGTATAGTAGAAAGTGGTTTATTATCTCTTTTTTGAACTACAAGGTTAATTTACTCATCATTTTGAGTGGTAGGAGCATTGACCTTGTTATAGGGATTAAATTTATCCACATATAAAAAAATAAGAGGAGGGATTATAGCCTCTTGTATGGAGGATTGTTCATGGTCCATCATCTTACGTGATTTAAGCACATGAGATGACAAATATTTCTCAATGATTTATCCTATTTTTTTGTTCTTTTTTTCACCCATGTATTCTTGATATGTTAATTCTTTATGAAGATATAAACATATCAATTAATAAATATTTGAACAAAATACCCATCATAAATGTTTAAATATTTTGATGACTTATGCCATACTATTTGAGATAGAGAAATGAAATTGATTGCATTAGGGAAGCTTAAGTATGTAGATAACACACCAACTACATCTACTAACAAGTTTCATATCAAATAAAACTACAAGATCAAACCAAATGAGTATTAAAAGGACACAACTAAAATATTTAATACTATGTCACAACAAACAAATAGGCTCATCTTATGCAATGCACCTAAAATAAATTTACATAGTTATCTAAACCTAAAGTTTCATTACTTCTAAAGTTGGTTGAGTTTCAAATTATATCTAGTCCACTGTCAATGGTGGTTGATATGAGTAGACCATTACCAAAATGATATGATGCCAATGCATATTGTGATTTCCACCAATGTGTGGGGCATTCCATCAAAAAAATTTAAAAAATAAGGTACAAGATGCAAGACCTTTTTAATAGTGACCAACTTGACTTTGAGTATACTCCTACATATTTAGGATCCCAACCAAATGATCACCATAAATAAAATATATTCAATAATCCATTGTAATATAATTATAAACCAACTCCAAAAGTGAAAATGAAATATCATGCACATCTTCCTCATTCACGTTATGGCCTCCCATTAGATGGTATTGTTGGTAAATTTATATGTGAGACACCTATTATGATTACTATACCTTCTATATCATTCAATGATAGTGAGATTATGGATGATTATTTTGATCTTCATTCCTTATTAATTAGGGCACATAATGATCATCAGCCAATCCATAATATTATGATTGATAATGGTGCTAATGATAATGTATGTACCATGAAATTTTTCACACATTTGGGAGACATTCATGATGATTTATTCCATGTAAATAAATTTATCAAATACTTTGATGGGAAAATACAAGACTTTAGTGATATTTAGTTACCTTTACAGGTTTTTCCAACACATATGACCACTACCTTTTCAACTATACCATCCACCAAAGTATTTAATATGTTTTTGAGATATCTTTGGATACATAAATTCCATGAAATACCTTATATAGTAGATGTTTATCTTCATTCCAATAGGGTAATTACCATTTTTGGGATTATATATGAGTATCCTTTGCAATAGGAAATGTTTGTTCCATGACAATTCATTATACAATCTATTAAGGTTAATCATGCATGAATGGGTGATAAAATAGAAATCTCATTTCCTAGGATCCCCATACTTTATATTCCTTTACATGAAAAATCAAAATTAGACTCTTGGATATCCTTCGTTACACCTCTTCAGCCTATCCATTTACCTATATTAGATCACCATGTTTTGAACTGGGTAAAAAGACCCACTATTACACCATAGAAAGTGAAAAACACAAAATAATGGGTTTTACCCATACACCTTCTAATACTACTTCATGACCATAGAATCCTATGATTCATACATCAAGTACTATTGATCCTACACATTTAGATTTATAACATACACATGATCCTTGGAATCATGACCAGTATACTATACCACTTATAGATTATAAAACACCTTATGATCACCCATTAGATGGGATCAAAGGCTAGCACTCTTATTTCCAAATGTACTAAAAAATTTTAAAAAATCAATAAATTTTAAAATTCCAAAAAAATCAAGTAACCAAGAAAATACAAAAAAAAAAAAAAAAATCAAAATACCAAAAATATTTAACATTTCACATGTTTACTAGTTTTTACATATTTTGTTTACTTTATGTTAGTATATAGGATATCATTGCTATCCAAACATATGTTTCATAGGTACTTGAGTGTGATACAATCATATCTTAGATTCATGATACTCTAGTCTGATGATTAGAGCTTTCCATTTATTGCATGATACACTACGTTGGGGGCATCTTGCTTTTATATGATCACAATCAACATAGGTTCTATTATCTATGATCATTTTTCATTCTTATATATCTTACACATGCTTATACTCATGTTGATATATTACATAGTGTATTAGATATGATATTCTATATGATATTTTACTAACATATCTATGTAGGGACAAGTATGGTGTGTGTATGTGAGTTGTTTATATCACATTGGTTTCATCCACTCACATTAGCTATATTAATTGAACTTCTTGTTTGTTTCTATGTATTACATGTGGAACATTTGAACATGTTATTTTCTTGTTTGCCATTGTGCTTTGAGTTTTGTTTGTTTATATTTGGTTTTTTGACATTTATACATGTCTTCCATGTGAGTATGCCCCTTGTTTATGGTCTCCTTGGACCCATTTTGCATGAAATTTGAGTATTATTGTGTGTGTTTGTGTTTGATTTTTTCTAAGCTTTTTATCTTCTATACATTACCATGATTTATATCATGCATCATATGGCTTCTTATGTATGCATACTATGAGCCTCATTGATATATCTACTTCGACATGACACTACTATATGCTTATTCACTACATGATTCATAAAGATACAAAATAGTTATCTTATCCTTTTGAGATAAGGTTATTATCACTTTCACAATCCCCTTGTCTCAAAAGGGATTACATGTCATAAAAGACATGAATCCACATACATACAGTTGATAGAATGATAGAGTTTAATTTAGTTTACATAGTTTACATTATTCAGTTATACAGTTGGGATAAAAATATATACATTGGACATATATTTGGGATAAATATTTTTAGATTTATGATTTAGTTTATACATATGTTACATAGTAGGGTTTACATTTGAACAGATACTTCAGCTTGAGACATATTAGAGGTGCACTTGCACCAAACTAAACTTTATCATGATTCTATTTTCTCTGGCATGCTTATGGGTATATTAATTCTATATTTTCCTCTCTCTCCTTTAATATTCATTATTACTTCCCTCATTTTTTATATTTTTATTATTTATGTTATTTTAAATCCAAATGTGTGTTGGCTCAAATAAAAACCCACATTTATTATTTTTTTATGAATAAATCACTAGTATAAAAATAAATGTTGGGTCATGGGATCCAAATGAGTTTAATATTGTTTTTTAGTTGTCAATACTTAGTTGGGACATGCATCCCATATATATGAGACACCCCCTTAGTATTAATAAATTATTTAGGTGTTAGCTTAAGTTTATGTTAGTAAGTCATTGATTAATTTTAGTGAGTTATGGGTATGTTGTGGGTTGGAGGTGTGGACGTTTAGGTCCCATATAAAAACCATCCCATAAACTTATTTAAGCTTGAGGATGGAGAAAATAAAATTAATAAATATTTTTACCATATAGATTATTTTAATAAATAAAATATATAGTTTTCTTGTTATTTACCTATGCACTATGATCTCAACATTGGTATCAAATCTTAGTGAAATTAGATCATTGAGGATGCCATGCTAATGCCATTTGAGGAAGAGATATGGAAGATCCTTGAAGCATGAAGTGGAAATTGTTCTTTTAAGGAATAATTTTTAATCCCTTTTTTTTAATTTTTTAATTTGCTTGTTTAAATCCTACAAAAATCATCTTTTAACAATACTAAAGTTTATTTACTCAGTATGGAATCTTCCTGGAAGGGTCTTGGAAGAACATAGGTTTTTTTGGGTTGATTTTTTTTATTTTTGGCACTGAATTTTAAAATAAAAGTTCATATTGGCATAAAATATATACTTGTAAGCAATTATACTGATCAAAATTGTTTAGAGGTATTCATCCTTATTAAATGATCTGAAAACTCCGTCTAGGTGTTGAAGGATCCAAAACTTATCAAATCCATAGTTAAGGTGTTAAAACCTATCCTAATAATATTTATCATGGTTTTAGGTGATTAAAAGTCTTAAAATCACTGGAAGGTGCCTTGAAAATAATTAATTCTATTTCAATTTTTTTTACTAATTTATAAATGCATTTGTTAAATATTAATGTTATTTACTAATGAGAACTATGTGTTGAAGTGTGATTTCTTTTTGGGCATGATTATCCTTCCCAAATGCATTATAAATAGAAGTTGGGAATTAAAAGTGTTTAATGCATAGTTGATAAAAGTTTAAATGTTTTGTTTTGAGCTAAAACAAGGTGTGGGACCATTAATCAAATATATGTTTTATTTAATACTCATTTTACATGATCCTATTTTTATGTGCCATATTTCACTTTGAAGTATTTTTTTTAATCATTTTTTAATGTTTTATTATTGGTTACACGGTCATAACAAATGCTTGTCTATTATTTCTTGAAAATAAGTTTTAAAACATAGACATAGCCGAGTTGGTTTGAGGTTTAAAGTTGAGATATTGATAGCAAAAGGTCACAAAGTCAATTCTTGCTAGTTGATTTTTCAATTAGAATACAAACAACAAAATTCAAGTATATTTATATTGAGTCCTTATTTTATACTTCAAATTGTTGCATATAAGAATTGGTGAAAACATTTTTTGTAAGACTTTTACCATAGTTGATTTTTCCATTAGAATACAAATAACTAGAATGCAAGTAGCTTTATATTGAGCCTTATTTTATACTTCAATTTGTTGCATAGAAGAATTGGTGAAAATATTTTTTGTAAGACTTTTACCACACTAGATTTGAAGAGGTTTAATCCCCTCAAATGCCAAATTAGTTCTTCGAATTTTATGTTTTTTGTGTGTTCAAATAATGCTATGTGATTTTTTGGTCTAGTTGATATTTTTCAAAACCATAGTCATGCAAAAACTTATTCCCTAGGTCTTAGAACATGTTGAATCCATCTTTAAAAATTCATTTTATTAATTTTTAGCCTACCTTTATGATTTTTATAAACATGTATTAAATTGGATACATATGTTGAGTTTAATATACAATAGGTGCATTTTTTATGGAATTTGACACCATGTTTTTTATGTAAGTTTGAAAATGGGTCATTTTTAATTTAAAACCATGTGTTTTTCTTCCATTTGTGCTCTTAGAGAAGACAATTTTACATTTTTGGGTCTACAGATCCCTAGGGATCTAATAGGCTAACAAAGCCAACAACCCACCCATATTTAGTTTACTACTTGATCTAATATCAAGTTATATTGTAGTGGCATTTTTATATAGATGATAAGAGTTTTGTATCATTTCTATCCCAAAAAAAATTATGTTCTTTGATATCATTAATGAGGATCAAATTGAGTTGATTAATTATGTTTTCCTCTAAAAGGACTTCTCACCTATTACCTAATAGGGGAAGATATTGTATTGATCTTTGATTGATAACTAATGATTGTACAAGATGATAGGGGTTGCTATAACTGATAGTGTTGAGCAAATAGAGGTTAGTGTTATTGGGAATAAATCATATAGAGGTATTGAATAGTCATTGGGGCATAAATTGATGTAGTTGAGGATTCCCATGATGGTGTTTATATTATAGTATAGGTATAAAATGGTTAGATGGGATGATCATGCCCAATAGTTTTTTTATCATTCATGTCACAATCTATGTATCATAAAATTTAGGAAGCAACATTGGTTGATTGGTACCAGGATGTGTAGATTGCCAATTTTTAGTTTGTGGTAGAAACTATTAGACAGATTCATAGTCATATTATTTGGACCATCTTCTATACCCCTTTGATCAAGAGAGGTTTGTTGGTTCATGTAATCCAAATGATTTTTATATTATTTTTTAGTTTTCAAGACTTAGTTATGAAATTCATATTGTATTTAATACACCCCCTTAATTTTAATAAAATACTTAGGTGTTAGACTAAGGCTATGTTAGTAAGTCATTAACTAATGTTAGTGAGCTATGGGTGTGTAATGGGTTGGACGTTTAGACTGTTGGGTCCCATATAAAAACCATGTCATTAGTTTATTTAATCTTGAAGGTGAGGCAATGAAAATTAATGGAAAATTTTACCATATAGCTTCTTTTAATAAATAAAACATATAGTTTTCCTATTATTTACCTATGCACTTTGGTCAAACATTCATGAGAGGAAAGGCCAACTATCAAATTTAGTCCCTAACTGTGAACCTCCTAACTCCAAACCAACTTTATTTACATATCACTTTCATACTCTCCTTAACATGTAAAGAAAATTAAAAAACTAACATAACGCTATTCTTCAATAAAAATAAATAAAAAACATGCATGGTGTCTAGGAAAGATAAATTTTTAAATGTTATTAAAGAGAATTGAGATTCTAGGTGGGTGTATTTTTCATGCATAGGCATAGACATAGGCATAGGATTAACTATCAGTTTACTAAATTTTTTCAATGGGCGTTGGTAAGAAAATATAAATAACATTCCCAATTTAATGGTCCTATAGATTTTTTTTTTTGTGTTGAGAAATTTTAAAAGGAATTTTATTAGAGATTAAATAGTTATATTTTTATCAAATATTAAAATCTCATAAATAAATATCATTAGAGTAAATTTTTATGACAAGGCTACTATGTCACTTTAAAAACCATAAAACATGAGACTAGCAAGTGTCATAGGGTTGCAAGAGAAGAAAATTTGCACAAACAGAAGTCAAATAAATGAAATAGAACTGAAAATGGATGAGTAGACATGTAATCATTGTAAATAAATGCCTAAACCTAAACAAATAAATAAAAAACTATATGATTTAAGGGTTTTAAATAGTCATGTAGATAAATTAAAAAAAAGAGGAAATGATAACATTATATTACAAAGTTCAGCCTAACTTACAAGCATTGTGAAAATGCATACATATGAGCTGAAATCAAATAAAGGGATAAGATATTCGTGATTCAAATAAGGACTAGTTCCCACAATTTGAGATGTGAGATGGGAATAAATGTGACTCCTAAAAAAGAGATGGGAAATGATGTATTTTATATACCACAAGGGTATTAGAATTAAATAAACTTTTCATCCTCTTATGTCCAAAGTACACAAACATTCTAGTAAAGTATATAGAAGCATTAAGATTTTCTCTATGTAGGAGATATTTGAAGAGACTAAGATAAAACACTTAGGGGCATTGTGTCATATCCCCAGTCTTATCCCACTAGTAGTTGGGAAAGAATCAATTTCAATAAGTTCTTTAGAAGAATTTTTTTGGGTTACTTAACTAAGTTCTTGGTTATAATATGTGGTCATCACTGACTTACTATCAATTGTGCATATTAAGTTAATACATAATCCACTTATTTGTAATGACTTGTTAAGTCACATTACTCTACTTTATGTTGCTTGATCTGATAGAATCATGGTTACATTTCTCAAGTGTTAATGGCCTCCAACACTTCATAATTATTAATATATTGGGCTAGGACTTGGTCCCAAATACTAAATGTTGAAATTTTCATGTTGCATTAAGTTTGACTTGGACATGAATTAGTTTTGTTGATAAATCTTGATGAATGTTATCAAGATCATCATTCGATAGTTGACTTTACTCAACATTAGTTACGCTTGGATAAAATAAGTGCAAAGTGTGAATTTCATTTCCTTATTTTATTGATTCAATATTATTTGAATAAACTAACATATGATTATGGAAATGTTTAAGCTTTTGGGTGATGTTCAGACTTATAAAATTACTATGATCCAAGGTAAGGTTACTATTTTAGTCATATGTGCTTCCACTTGTGTTCATAGTGGAGGCTTTGTGTTATCAAGATCACCATATTGTATTATTATTATTATTATTATTATTATTATCTCAAGCCATCACTAGAATGAAACCAATTGTGCATTTTAGATCTTTTTGAATAATATCCTTTTTTCTAAAGAACAAATTTATAATTGTATTATTTTGTAGGTATGTTTTGCCATATATGAATTTAATAATATCTTACTTGTCATATAAAGAAACTAAGTTTGTTATGAACTTGATTCATTCATTATTTTGTTTATATTTTATTAAGTTATATTGGAACTTGAACCTAATACTTGAAAGGAATTCAAACTTTAGTCTTGTAAAATAATAATAAGTCCTTTTGGAAAACAAGCCATGATGAAAAAAATCATGAAGAACTTTTGGGAAGTTGATTTATGTTAATAATTTAATAATTATTTCCTTACAAACATGGAAGGCTAACTTTAGGGTAAACCCTAGGCTTTTAGCAAAGTTATAGAAGGAATTTGAATGCTTTGGATGCCCTCCTTTGCACTCTACCTTGTCTCTTGGACCATTGTGCATTTTACTTGGGTTATGGTTAAACATAAGGAATTTTGTGGCATTTTTTTGAGATGGATAAGGATTGAACAGTAATTCTATTTTTCATTTTAGTTAAGAAATTTAATGAGCCTTTATGTAGAGGAATTTTATTGGCCTAATTAGAACCCTACATTTTTTGACTGGATTGGGTTATAAAAGGATGCTTAAGGCATAGATTTGTATCTTTGGAAAGCTATGTGTATCTGAATATAGTTGGAATAGAGAGCTAAGGTATTGGAGGATATGCAGACTCATTTTTGCATGCAAGAATATTTTTATTTCTTGTTAAATAATCCTTCATTTTTTATTAATGGGCATCTTTGTAAATATTATGACATCTCTATTTTTGGGTATAGGTTCATACACGCATACTTAGGTATGCATATATGAATTCATACTAATTTTGATAAAAATGGGGTTTTTGTGAGGACCTTACATTTGAGTAAAAATGATTGTTTCACTCTTGGGCATAATAGCTGATTTAATACATGTGTTGGCATTGTGATTTACATTATTTTTTGTTAAAAATTAAACCTTAGTTTAAAAGGGTGAGTTTTCCTATTTTATTATTTGTGTTTTGAGATATGTAAGAATGTAGGGTTTACTATTTTTGGGTTATTGAGGAAAATGGTGAACCATTGTAGTGATGCTTACTAATTTTGGGTTAAATTTTAGTTTGAGCCTTTGGGATGAATTTTATGATTACATAAGTATTTATTATTGCTTAGTAGTGATAATGGCATTTGTATAATGTGCTTATTTTTATTCACTATTGGTTATAGTTTTCTTTTGGATTGATGTTTTTTGGGTTGTGATTATTTTGGCTTAAATGATATAACCTTGGTAATATGTACCAAGCGGTAAGAGGTTTCATTGGTGCCTTATATTTGTGTAAAATATTTTTTTCTATTTTAATAGGTGAATAACTCAACTTGATTTCAATGAGATGATTTAGCCAATAATTGTATTTTATTATGGCCTTGTTATTTATTGTATGGTTGTAATTGAATTAATTGGAGTAGGTTGTGATTACACAAGGATCTGGTATTTCCAGAATGGTTTTCTTTGATAAATAAAATCCTCTTATTTATTTGAATGGATTAATAAAAAATAATAGTTATCAATGTATATTTTCATAATATTATTTATCTTAATCTAGATGTTGGAATAAACCTAAGTTTTGTTGGAACTTATGTGTTTTAATGAGACTCACTTGCATGTTACATGTTTGTTGATTCGAAGGTAAATTGAGTTTTTCTCTTGTTAAGAAAGAAGTTGATTTTTGGATTGATTAGTTTTATTTGGTGATATACTAAGTTGTAGAGGGTTCATCATGGATTCTATGTTTCTTTTATTGATTAGACATAGCTTGTATACATAAACTCTAGTTTTGTATAGACTCATGTGTTGTTCCATAAAGGATTATACTTGAATTAAAATCATTCCATGATGTTGTTTCAATCTCTTGTAGGAATAGGAATTTGGTATTATTATCTAACTATTGCTATTCATCTAAGGGGTGAATATAGTTGAATCTTCACTTTCTTTGATACATGGAGTAAACATCATGTTATTTATGAATTTTGAAGAGTAATGCTTTGTATTCATCATGCACATAATAGAAGTTATGTATTCATTGAATGATGATCTTTCCTTGTATTAGTATATGGTTGTGTCCCATTTTCTACATAGTTGTATCTAAGAGGTAAGTGGCTATGTAAATAAACAGTGGTAGTTTTCATGGAAAAACCACTTTAATTTTCTTATTCATATAGAATCACTTTTTGTGAAGTATTAGATTGATTTATTATAGGAGGTTATTTGGAAACTTATTCTTGCATGTTAGTTGATTATGAAAGTTTTCCATGTTTTTGGTTAATCTAATATAATATATTGTTTATCTATAAGTAAACAATGCTTTCTATCCATGTGTTGACCTATCTTTTGACATAATTTCAGTGTAGAAATGCATTGATGATGAATAAATCATCTTTTGTATTAGTCTCTTTATCCCTAAATTTGGTTTCTTGTTTGGTTTCTAAATTATGGCAGCCCTTTGTTGAAGATATATAACATGTAATTAATATTATAAATCATCTTTGAGTGGGAAATAAGGAAACATAGAGTTGTCATATTAAAACATTGTCTATTTGATGCATTGTTGCACTATTTCTTAGTTACTAGTTGTAGTACTAGCTAAAGTATTGTATAAAATATAAGCTTAGATCTTGTTTGGGTGTTTATCTTATTTGATTAAATTCTTATATCTAATACTAAACTTGTGAAGTAATATATAGCATAGTTATTAGTCTGGTCTTGTTGAATTTCATTATATGCTCTTTAACCTATTGAGGTTTTCCCCTTCTTGCTCATTAATATCGCCAAGACTTAGAAAGTAAATATGGGAGATTGGTAGGATCCTAATTCAACCATATCCTTCTCTCTACATCTCATTGATAACATTAAGATTGAATATTATCAAAAGTTTTCATTTATCAATTAGTATTGAAATATTCTTTTAAGTTTGTAATGGTTTATGTTTATGCAAGAG
Organism: Torreya grandis; assembly: GCA_037957365.1. NCBI lineage: Eukaryota > Viridiplantae > Streptophyta > Pinopsida > Cupressales > Taxaceae > Torreya > Torreya grandis. The sequence continues at coordinate 2,458,264 of JARHVA010000545.1, read as the reverse complement.
TTAGCTTCTTATTTTCTTTGGGATTTGCTTAGATGTAGCTTTCCTTTATGGAATAATTTTTGGATGTGAATGACAATTTATCCTTTTTGCATTATATTATATAGTGGTTATGAGCCTTTAATGGAATACTCTTCTTGTGGTAGACTTTTCTTGTTAGTATGTCGTTTATTTGCCCATGCATATTGTTAGGTGAATTTGTAGTGGAGTCTAACTTTAAGGCTTCAATAACCTCCATATTTAATATTACTTAAGAAGGAATATGCATTTAGTGTGTTTTACCCTACCCATGTAATTTGATATTTGGTGGCTTGGAAAATTGGATTTTATCATTGCTTATCTAAAACTTGTGTTATATTTTATGTTGGATTTTAATTGGTTTAATCACTTGAATTTTGAACCAAACCATTTAGAGTTATAGATAGTTATATATAGTCACTCAATTATTACTTGGATGGTTAATGGTGAGTAATATGCATGAAAATTGAGGGATTATTTTTGAATTGTGGTTTAGTTGAAAGCTTCACTTGAGAGTGAATGTTAAATAGTCATTGTTTTTCATTAGTGAGAAAGGTCTCTACTTCAGTATTATTGTTGGTGTGTGATCTAAAATCTTTACATGTAAACTTACATAGTAAACCTCTTGGTTGTCCTACATGTATTAGATTTATGCATTGAATCTTAAGTCATGAATCACTCTTCTACCTTGGTAATGATATATTTGAATGTTATATTTAGAACATGCCTTCCATCATAATCTAAAGTGCTTATTACAATTCAAAATGGGAGTTAACCTTTGTTTCTAGCTAAGTATTTTTTGTCTTAGTATAATTAAGAGTATATGAAATTTTTATATTCTCATCCTACTCTTAATGTGGTAATATTAATTGAAGTTATTGATTTGTCTATTAATTGGGATAAATATCATCTCTTGATAGGGTTATATTATGAAAATAGTTATTGAGTTTTCTAATGGTTCCCTGTTATGATCAAAATGCCTTTAATTATGTATTTTCTTATTTAGCATTTTTTAACACATTATGAGGTTGAATGTTTGGATAAACTCATTAGGTTTGAATCAAATGTTATTTTAATATGGTTAAGGATGTATACCTATTATATGCATGACCTACTTATATTACACATTTATATACCAAGGTAATTCTAAGATAAGATTCTTAGGAATGGGATGTTATTTCACGTGATGTTATTTTAAGATAAATGATTTGTCTTACCTTTGGAAGTAAAATTCTAAAGCATTTAAAACTTAATCCTATATACTCATGTTTTAAGTTATTTATGAAATTAAACTCATATTTAATCTTATGGGAAAGAATGAGGAGTAAGGAGGCAATAACCAATTGAGTATATTGGAGGCAATAGTTTTAAATATAGCCTTTTTAGATTTAGAACCTAGTTGAATTCTATTGGATTTGACAATTAGAGCATTAACATTCCATAATGAAAAAAATTGTTTCCAGTTTCTCTTTATTTATATTAAAATTTTTATCCAAGGTGATATGGGTTCAACTAATGCCTAAACCATGATTTGAGTAACAGGCTAGGATATTATATTAAGGGTATTATGGATCTCTACCTGGTTTGAGTATCATGAGTACAGACATACATGGATAACCCTTTTAATAGATCCAAAAACATGTTTCACAAGTGAAAAAATCATTTCATATGTCAATAATTATTCATAAGGACCAAATCCACCATTATAGGCTTAGTAGAGACCTAATGCAATTAGGCCTTCTTAAGGCACATGTTACACCTTGACCAACTTGGAACAATTTTATCCTTTTAAAAATGGATTAAACACTTCATATATGCCTAAAATATACCCATAATAATCTCACATTAGGTACCCAACACCATTTGTCCCATTTCACTACTTAAACCAACTAATTAGGTCTACTCGCAATTAGGCCTCCTCATTGTTAGAAAGTTTGTCTTGTAAGTCTAAATCAAACACTCAACTTGTATACATAACCCAAGAAAAAAAAACATTAATATAATTCCCATGAACTTATATTCATCACCAATTCCATTATATTTCATCATATATGGCAAAAGATCTCAAACAACCTACTTTCATGTGTTCACTCAGAACTGCTCACAGGCTTCAAAACCCAGTCAAGAGCATTTGAATTTTCACACCTTCATAAGAGTCTCTCATGTAGAAAAATGTATTAAAATAAACATATTATACCTATATAATAACTTCATGTGAATTTTATTCATAAAATCTATGCAAAAATACTCAGGAACAACATTCTCACTCATACACAAAAAATTGCCTATAGTTCCAAAAACATAGTCATACTAATCAAGGATTAAAATACCTATATGTGTACTTTCATGATCCTAAAATGGGTTTATTTTATCCTTAAACATTATTATAACATCTCGGAATAAATATATTTCAATTTTTAATATCAATATTAGTCTTACAGACTAATCTCATAGTCCCGGGTTTCATTGTCATAACAGAACTTGACATGACAACTTGTGAACAACATTTTCACCAATTATAGTTGATTAGGAACCACTCCAAATGCATGATGAAGATATAAAATTCATATAAAAACTCCATGAATAAATTTACACAAATTGGACCTATTAAGCCTTCCCTAATCACTTTCTCCCTTTAATTGGTCTTTCTCATTGTTCCACTATTAGCCTAGTTTAGTGATAGGTCAACTTGAGTGAACAAAATAGTTGACACAGAGGCTGAAAATTATCTAAAAAACACTATGGAAAAAAAAACACAAGTCTCAAACTTAAATATCCAATAATTTACATGCTTTGACATGGTCAACCCTTCTTGTTATGTCAAAACTATGAGAAATAAGGGGTTTCTTGTAGCTTCCACTCACTTATCTATCAGACCAATACCACCTAGAGGTAACTAAAAGAGTCTTATACATTATCCAATAATCACATTGTCCTTACCAATACATTTTTTTCACTCAAACACAAAATATTCATCATCGTGTCTTAGTTAGGTTTTTAGGAGGGTTTTGAATGCCTTACCTTCTTAGCAATCATTCATAAAGGATTGCCCCTCAACTTAAAAAGTAATGCCAGTAAATTTTATATATGAACCTTCCCCAACTTATATGAACCTCTCATGATCTCATGCAAATTTTTCATGTGCCATGAGCATAATAAAGTTCTTCTTGGGTTTATAATACTCCATTTTGTGTACATAAAAAGACTCAAAACCAAATTTCATGCTTTCTCCTTTGGTCTATGACTTAAAAATTGGTCCAAATACTTGACACAACCACACACACCTATGAAAAATATCTCATTAGATATGGCACCTTTGTAAATGGACTTTACCCCTCATTAGGCCACACTAGGTCTATATGCTTATTAGGTCTTGAACTTTAATTCATACTTAGAGCTCAATCATAAATTGAAACCTCTTGTACTATTCTCAAAACATCATCCTTATGCATGCTCATATGCTTCCAAAATTCTTCTCATAAGTCTCATACTACTCATCTCACTAAGGCACCAAGCCTGTGTCTTCTCACTAGGTTTCTCAAGTACATGGCTCATGAACTCAATTTCAATAATCAACAAGGTCAAATTCATAATAACATCATTGATACTTTCATGACATCAATGATAAATTTGTGTATACATTATAACACATTTTAAATAATATCCCCCTTTGTTATTGATGGAAACCATTCATTGATGCATCTCCTCTATACAGATCAATCTCAAGTTGACATTAATGATAAAGCACTACCTCGGACATCATCTTCTTGATAAAATGATATGACTCCACCTTTGACCTCATATGTTGTGCACTTATTTCATTCTCTTTAGAGATAAATAACCTTATTTTATCTCTCCCTAATAACTTGACTTGCTTAGTGACTTACAGGAATAGGAATCACACCTAATTCCTGTTCAAATGTTCAAAAGTAGCCTTTGGTGGACACAAATTCAAGCCTAACACTTTGTTCACTTACCTATTCTCTTAATAAATGGTACTTTATAGGAATGTTCTTGGTCCTATAATGCATGATAGAATTCTTTGAAACACTTATGGCACTAGTATTATCACAAATAATAGGACTAAGACCATCAAAATTCACTTTGTAGTCTTTCAAGGTTTGTCTCAATCCACAAAACCTAAGTAAAACATGAATATACTACAATGTAATTAATTTCACAAGTAGATAAATCCACTAGTGGTTGCTTCTTTCTTATCCATGAGACTAGACACTTACCTAGGAAGAAAGTTCCTCCACTAGTGTTCTTTCTATCATCTAGACTACCAGGCCAATCTACATTTGTATAGGCTATTAGATCAAACTTATTAATCTCTGGGTACCACAATCTATACTCCATAGTTCCCTTCAGATACCCAAGTATCCTCTTGACTAATTATAGTAGGATCTTCTTTAAATCTTCCCACAAGACCTACTGCTTACATGATGTTAGGTCTAGAGGTAGTAGTATACAATAAACTCATAATCATTGATCTATATGTTGTATGATTGAATATTAAATATTCATCATCCTTGCTTAGCTTAAATCTTATACCCATAGGTGTACTTATAACCTTGAAATCTTCCATTTAAAACTTATTTAACATCTCTTTTATATATTTGACTTGTGAATGAACATACCTTTTTTCAGAGTGATTGATTTGAAGTCCAAGAAAAAAGGATAGTTCTCCAAGCATATCATTTCAAATTTTGACTGTATCACCTATGCAAAGGCCTTGGTCATGTCCTCATTATTTTTACCAAAGATGATATCATCCACATAGATCACCACTATTAACTGATGATCATTTTTAGTCTTGATATACAAGTTACTATCTGTAACTCCTCTCTTGAAACCTTGGTCCAAAAGATACATGTCTAGTCTAGCATACCAAGTTATAAGGGCTTGTTTTATACTATAAATATCCTTCTTCAACCTATATACATAGTCCTAGTTATCAATCAATAAAAAACCTTCAGGTTTCTCATTATATACTTCTTCCTCCAAGTTCTCATTTAGCAAAGCTAACTTGGCATCCATCTAGTATATCTTGAAGCCTTTGAAACTTGCATAGGCAATAAACATCCTAATAACCTCTAACCTTGATATAGGATCAAATGTTTTTTTCAAATTCCACTCCTACTTGAGTATATCCCTTGCATACTAGTCTAGCTTTATTTCTAGTAACTTATGCATTCTCATTCAATTGTTTCTGAACACCCATTTAATACCAATGATATTCTTCTCTTTAGGCCTTGGTACTAACTCCCAAGTCTCATTCTTCTCAATTTGATTCAATTATACATTCATGTAATATCTCCAAAACTTATCTTCACTTGATTCTATATAGGCTTTAAGTTCAATTTTGGATAAATAAGGTAGTATTTTCTTGATTAGGATCACTCACCATTCTTCTTCTTGTTTCTATGCCTACACTTTTATTGCCAATGATCTAAGATTCAGATGATCCTTTTGAATCTATCTAGAAGAAACTTTTGATACCTTTCATCAATTTATTCTTTATCCTCATCTATCTCCATTACTCCATCATTCTATGACTGAGAATATGATTTCTTTGTCTCATCAACCTTCACATTTGTGCTCTCTACTATCTTTTTTAACCTTTTGTTATAACACTTATAAGTATCACCAACTGATGAAAATCCTAAGAAGATACCTTCATCAGACCTTGAATCAAACTTGCTTAATTTTTCCTCATCTCTCTTGATGTAACATTTAGTCCCAAATATCTTAAAATGTTCAACACTTTTAGGTCTATCATTCCATAACTCATATGTAGTCTTATCACCATTGATCCTAATATGTCATCTATTTAAAGTGTAAACTATAGTACCCATAACTTTCCTCCAGTAGCCATTAGACAAATTTGACTCATTCAACATGGTCCTTGCCATTTCTTGAACTATTCTATTATTTATTTCAACCACCCCATTATGTTAAGGTGTTCTAGTAGATGAGAATTGTCTTCTTATACCATTGACCTCACAAAAATCCTCAATTTCATTTGACCAAAAATCTCCTCTTTTTTTAGACCTAAGACACTTAATCTTCACATTCATCTCATTTTCAACCAAATTCTTGAAGGTTTTGAACTTACCTAGAGCTTTTGACTTTTCTTTCAATAATGTTACCCAAGTCATTCTTGTGAAGTCATCTATAAACAACAAGAAGTAGTTGTCACCTTGAATTCTTTGAATCCTTGTAAGACCACATAGATCAGTATGAGTTAGTTATAAAGGTATAGTATTAGAGTATTCATTATATTTGAATCTCCTCTTAGTTTGATTACCATGTTGACATGCCTTATAAAGATCATCTATAGGTTTGGAAATTTTAGGCATGTTCTTCATAGATCCCTTGGAGTTGATCTTGACTATATTTTCAAAGTTCATATGACCTAACCTCCTATGATATAGCCAACATTCATTTACCTTGCTCATAAGACACTTTTATTTTGTGATATCATTCAAAACATATATATTTTTCTTAGTTTTCTTAGATTTGGCAATCAACCTCCTTGATCTTGCTCTCCTTATCTCACATCCTTTATCATGAAAATTTAGAGTATTTTCTTGGGTGCACATTTAACTTACACTTAACAAGTTGTGTTTCAATCCATCTACATAAAATACATTTTTTCTCTTGGTATTCCCATTGTCCAAACTCAAAGCACTTTTGCCAACTATGTTAGTAGATGTGTAATCTCTAAACCTTAATGAACCTATGGAATTCTTATTCAAATTTATGAATTTGCTCTTATCTCCTATCATGTGACTTGAACAGCCACTATCTATGTACCACTTCAATTATTCATTCTAAGTATGAAAGGTAGTTTGGGCTATCATAAATTCTTCTCTTCTAGATTCTTGATTCTCTTTCATCTTACCCATAGGGTCTTGTTTCTTGATCCATTCTTTAGTATCATGACTACATGTCTTCTTGACATGACTAGTTTTATTTATAGATCTTATCTTACACTCTCTTGTAATATGTCCTCTTTAGTTGTAGTTATAACATAAGATTATCCTTTTCCATCTATAATCAACATCTCTATTCCCAAATTGACCACAGGAGAAACAATAACAAATGAAAGAACCCCCATAATTTGATTGTTTAATCTTACTTGAATTTTGAATGTTATTAGATAAAAAACATTATTTCCTTTGATATATTTTAATTAAACAAGATCATTCTCGATTTGTTGATGATTAACTTCAAACTTGACCACTTCTACATAGGTATTTATTATATATCTTTATCACTTTTTGATAGATTATTGACTTTTGAAGACTGACTCTCCTTGAAATATTTTTATTCTTCTTTGAAACCAATACCTATCATATCATAAAATGATATTTGACTATCAAAAATGTTTTTGAGCTTTCCAGTACTCTCCTCAAACCTCTGATATGTCTTTATCTTGATTGCATCTTGCTCAAATTATGCCTATAAAGTAATTATTTTCATTATAAACTAGGTGAATTCTTACAAAATATTCTTCCTTTTTAGATAACATTCACAATTTATTTCAATGACTATGGATGGATCCTCATAACAATCATAATAAACACTTTCCTTATCAAAATTCATACACGTGATCCAAATATCTCCCTTAAAATGTTAGGCCTACACAATGGACCTTGATATAATACCAATTGTTGGAATAATAGACCCTAAGAGTGGGTGTGAATTAGTCCCCTTAAAATAATCATTCAATTCCAGTTATCATTTATGAAGCATAAATTCAAACACATAGATTAATCAATGCATATAAAAGCATACACAAGAACATGAAGCATAAAATACATCATCTATGTGGGAAACCCTCTTGGGGGATAAAACCCACTAAAACATGCACATATAATATAGTCCTATAATGTTAATATCTAAATTTTAGTGAAGCACCAACTCCATAAGGAGCTACAACCCCTACCTAGTCAAGTGCCCACTCAATTATTTGTTTATAAGCATTAACTTAAAAGGAGGCACCAACCCCCTAGGTAACTCAGCACCAACTCAATCACCTAGAACCTCTTATCACTTTGGACACCTATTTCTCACTCAAATATAGATTGACAACCTTCTTTTTCTCTTCTTACTCTCTCAAACAACCTATTAGGCTTCTTCGCTCAACTAGCTAACTTCTTGGCAAAATTAGGTCAAATGACCTTGATTATCCTCTATTAAAAACATATTTATAACATAGTGACATATCCACCATAACTTTATAATTTTATTTAACACCTCTACCTAGTTTCCAAACACCTATATTCTAATTAGTCAATTTAGGCCTATTAAGCCTTCTTTTATACTTGAATCTTTCTCTCACCTACCTTGGTCAGCCATGAACATATCCATACATGTACCACCCTTTTAATATATCAAAAAACACATTTCACAAGTTAAACAACCATTACATAGGTTGGTCATTATCCATAAGGACCAAATCCACCATTAGGCATAATAGAGACCTAATTCAATTAGGCATTCTTAAGGCACACATTACACCTTGACCACCTTAGAGTTATTTTATAATTTACCAATGGATTAAACAATTCACATATTCCAAAAATTTACCCCTTAATCTCACCTTGGGTCTCCAACACCATTTGGCTCATTTCACTACTTGAACCAACCAATTAGATCTACTCGCAATTAGGCTTTCACATTATTAGAAAGTTTGTCTTGTAAATATGAATCAAAAAATCAAATTTTCCATATAACCCAATAAATAAACCACATTAATATAATCTCAATTAGCTTATATTCATCATCAAATCCATTATATTTCATCATATAGGGAAAAATACCTCAAACAACCTACTTTCATGTGCTCACTTAGAATTACTCACAGGCTTCAAAACCCAATCAAGAGCATTTGAATTTTCAAATATTCATAGGATTATATAATGTACATAAATTTAATAAAATTAACCTATTATACCTATATAAAAAAATTCATCTTTATTGGATGCAAAAAGACTCAGGAACAACATTCTCACTCATACACAGAAAACTACCTGTAGCTCCAAAAACATAGTCATATGAATCAAGGATTATAACACCTATGTGTGCACTTTCATGATATTCCAATGGGTTTAGGATATCCTTAAACATTATCATATCATATTATAATAACTATATTTCAAGGTTTAATATCAATATTGGTCATATAGACTAATCTCACAATCTTAGGTTTAATTATCATAACTAAACTTGACATGACAACTTGTGAACAACATTTTCACCCCTTATAACTGATTATAAACCAATATAAATTCATTTTTAATATATAAAATTCATATAAAAACACTTTATGAGGTAATTTACACAAATTAGGTCTGTTAAGCCTTCCATAATCACTTTTTCCCTCTAACTAGTTTTTCTCATTATTCCACTATTAGCCCTAGTTTAGTGATAGGTCAACTTGAATGACCAAAATAGTTGAAACAAAGGATATAACTTGTCAAAATAACACTATGTACAACAAACACAAGTATTAAACTTCAATATCTAATCATTTTCATGATTTTACTGGTTAACTCTTCTTGTTATATCAAAACTCTTAGAAATAAGGGGTTCCTATAGCTTCCACTCACTTATCTGTCAGACCAATAGGACCTAGAAGTAATATGGAGAGTCATATACATGATCCAATAATAAAATTATCCTTACCAATCCATTTTTGGCACTTAAAGACAAAATCTTAATCATTGGGTTTTAGTTAGGGTTTTAAGAGGGTTTTGACTGCCTACCTTCTTAGCAATCATTCATAAAGGATTGCCCCTCAACTCCAAAAATAATGATAGGAAATTTGAACTAGGAACCTTCAAAAACTTCCATGAACCTCTCAATATCTCATTCAAATGTTGCACATGCCAAAAATCATAAGTTCTTATCAGGTCTGTAATACTCCATTTTGTATATATAAAAAGACTCAAAACCAAATTCATGCTTTTTGATTTGGTATATGACTTAAAAATTGTTAAAAATACTTTAAAAAGAACACATGCACCTTTAAAAAATATATCATGATATATGTAACTTTGGTAAATGGACTTGACCCCTCATTAAGCCATACTAGGTCTATATGCTTATTAGGCCTTGAACTGTCATTCATACTTAGACCTTGATTATTAATTGAAACCTATTTTACTATTCTCAAAACCTCATCCTTATGTCATATAACATCATAACATGCTCATATTATTTCAACCTTCTTCTCAGAAGTGTCATACTTCTCATCTCACTAAGGCACCAAGCTTGTTTCTTCTCATTAGGTTTCTCAAGTACATGGCTCATGAACTCAACTTCAAGAATAAACAAGGTTAACTTTATAATAAAATAAATGACACTTTAATGACATAAATGAAATTTTATGCATACCTTAGAACACATTTTCAATAAATGCATATCTATCTACTCTTATAAAGGAAGAACAAAGTTAGGAATACTTACCTTTGAAGATGAATCCACCAAACCTCAATCTCTCCCTTGGAAAAGGTGCCTCGTAAGAAGTTGTGGCATGTAAGGATGAAAAGGATAAATCATAATTAGGATACACAACATATCAATGTATCTAAAATACTTCTCCATAAGACAAGATCCATATCTCCAAAGAAAGTATGAAACCCTAAGCTTGCTCTTCAAGTAGAATGGTAGATAAGTAGATGCATAATATATCTTACTTATTCTTTTTCTCTATGATAAATTATGGAAATGAATGTGTTTATATAGGAAGATATAACCCTAAGCCCTTTCTAAAGTTTTGGATGACATAGTCGACCCAATCGACTTAGTATTAAAACTAACAAAAAAGTTGATAAATAATGAACTATGTCAGCGATGGCCAACTTAGTTGTTAGTAAGCATTTGTAAATAATAATACAGTGTCAGTGTGGTTGATAGTGGTTGGCACAATCATGCAAAATACCAAAAAGGGTTTTAGGTTAGGGAATGGGCTAATAAAGGCTATAAATGACTAGAGGAGTATGAAAAATAGGAGACAAAGCTTAGGGGGATGGTTTTTAGGAGACAAGTGTGTAGATAGAAAGTTTGAAAAGGGACAACAATCCTATGAAGCATCAATGGTCTGCCCACCCCTTTCCTGATGCACCCGTTAAGGTATAAACTCATAGAGATTGAGACTCGACAGGTTCCTAAAATATAGAAAGCATCAGTAATTGATAAAGTTTGAAAATATTTTGTGTATACATAATTCCCACTCAAATATCATCACATTTCATTTGAGTGTAACAAGGTATGGTGCTTTGAGAAAGAACATATAAACACACAAAACTAAGATAACTAAAAAATGACATATAGAAATTAATGCCAAAATGAAATGAGAGTAATTAAAAATACCATATACGTACCTTAACTTACCTTTTTGCTAGATTATTGTATTTAAACATCCTAGTCTTGATTGTGGAGGGTGCAGTACATGCATTTGAGAAACCCTAGGGATACAAGACTAATAATAGAAGTAATGCATTCATGTGTAGTATGGTTAAAGTAATAATGAGTTACCTATAAATATTGGTAAATTAGGATTTTTAAGGCAAGGTTAGAACCAAAATATTTATGTAAAATGAATAACAAAATGATGGAAAATGAATGATAAATGATTGGAAAATGAATTTAGAACAAACTAAATCATGTTGGAAAGCATGTAAAACATAAATGGAAAAAAATAATGTATAACATACTAAATCATGTTAGGAAGCATGTAAAACATAAATGATAAAAATGAATGTAGAACATACTAAATCATGTTGGGAAGTATGTAAAACATGAATGACAAATGAAATATCAATGAAAGAAAACTTTAACAAAGATATTTAAGTAAGTGACATGTAACTTTACATAAGATAATCATGTCGAATCAAACATAAAGAAAAACATGAATGATCAAAAATGAAATGTAAGTCAATATGGAAGACAAACATGAAGAATTCATACATAAAAATAAACATGTAATAATTCCAAATGTCATATGTAAGATAAGTGAAGTCCATAGAAATCAAACAAGAACATGATAAATAGTTAAAAAAATCAAAAACTATAAAGGATGAAAAATCAAACTTAGTTATTGTTCTAAGATACAATGTAAGGAAACACAACCACCTAATGACATGACTAGTAAGATAATGATATGGTGTGGTAAGAAAATGGTGTAAAAGTGTTTGTGAGGAAGGCCTGGTCCTCTCCAAGGTCTTATAATACAAATCATAGACTATAACCAAGAGGTGTAATAAGGTAGATGTGATCATATAAAAGTAATATCCAACAAGGGGAATATAAGGAAAATGTGATGTGAATAAGGAATGTGAGGCACCACATGGGTGATGTGAACATATTTATCAATAATGAGACACAATAAGAAAGTGAGAAAGGCTAATAAATATCAACACCAAGGACTTGGGACATTTTTACTAATGAACACAAAGCTTGGGTTAACAAGTGAATTACATAGATCAACTTGTAAAGGCTATATGCATAAAAATTAAAATGGACCTACCTTCCCAAAATGTGTTCCCTATTCCTCAATACCCCTTATAGAGCCATTAGTCTATTGTAAATATTGGGTACTTACATGAGAAACTAGGTGGCACTAGTAGTATATGACATAATGAGACCTCCTACCCCAGTCTACTAGCCTATTGCACCCCACTGGACCTTAGCTCTATCATGAGGCCAAATATGGAGTTTGAGATTTGGCTAAGATAAGATATGTTCCAAATATAGATTGCATCTTTTATTATGATCTAAATTTTAAGATTATTTTTTCCTTTGAATCGTAGCCTTTTATTTTTATTTTATGATTTGGATTTTCCTATTCCATATCCTCCATACAAATTTATAGAACCAAACATAGGTGAAATATGTGACAAATACAAGAGATGTTATACTTGGTCACTATATAAAAGTACCTAAAGACCAAAGTGTCTAAAGACTCCTAGGCTTTCCCACAAGTAAGTGTGAAATCTCATAATAGATCGATGTGAGTCTCAAATGAAAGTAGATAAGGGAAATATGGGGATCATAAGAGATATATCTATGTAATATGTGATACAATGATGAATGTGATTTTATCTAATCACAAGGAGATAAGATAGTGTTATGAAAGAGATGTGGTTATGCTTATGATAATCATGTCACTAATATAATCCATGCTAACCTACAATATATCTAGCACAAGACCTAATGAATGTAGTAGTTATCCCAAAAAGTGATTTAAAGATGTTTTAATGTGATAATTTGTGAGGAGATATTGGTCCTATCCATGGTCTTACATTGTAACTCACAAGGTGAATACCAATGAGGTGAATGCTAAATCAGTGGGGAAATAATCATAAAGCTACTAAGGCAAAGATTGACATAAAAAGACAAAAATGAAAGAGATATATAAGAACCAAAATGAAAAACAAATTCCAAATGTAATGTGTAAGAAAACCAAATAACATAAAGGAAAATAATGATGCTAGTAAAGTGTGACTAAAAGAAGTAAACTGCATAAAAATAAAGAAACATAAGACAAAATAAACAAGTAATATCTATGATAACTTCTTTATCAAAGATGAGCATGTGAAATACAAATCTATAAGTCTCGAAAGGTTTCTTGAAGTTGAATTTATTTGTTACTATGCATTATAGAATAAGAGTGGACATTTTAAGATGCCCCAATGGGTAAGTGGATGTAGGTATGGGAATCACAAGATGCCCCAAAGTCTAAAGGTACATGTGGATATGCATTAAAATATGCCCTAACATGTGATGTGGAGTGAGGTAACATTGAACCGTTAAAATGATTTGCATTGGGTAGGTAGGTGCATTTGGAGATAGGTAAATATGTTAGTTTGTTAGATTTTAAGGATGTTGAATATGACATAGGATGTGTAAGAGAGGTATGAAGAGGTAAAGGAGGTAAAGTATGACCATGTATGATATGCTTTGGAATAGGCATTTGAACTAGCTACTCCTTTGGTTCATATGACCTAAGAGGTTGAGGTTCAATTGATGCAATGATATGTTTGAAATTGTTCATGTAGAGTAATTTTTACTCTACATCATATTTAATTTATTTTTGATTTGAGCACTACAATTTTGGTTCTTACACATCTTGGATGTCATAGTAGAGTTTTGGAGCAGAGGAAGGGTTCATTTTGCCTAAGTGTCGAAGTGCAGCGGATGCTGCCAAGTGTCACCCTCCGAGCACGGGTTTTTTTCCCCTTCTTGTTCCCTTCATCTAATTTCTTCCCAAGTATCAAGTATAAGCTACCAAGTGTCACCTTCCAAAACATAGAGTCGGCTAGCTGGCATCCTTCAAGGCCCTTTTTTTAATTTTCCAGAGAACTGTGGATTTTGCCACGTACCTAGTAGCAGCTAAGCAAAATGAACCACATGCTAGTGTCCACTTCTCATAGACGCACCCGCATTTCATTCTACCTTTTTGACAAAGACTTTCAACAAGCTAAGTAGCAAAGAGAACAAAAAGCATTATGTGGCAGTCACAGAGGCCCTAAAGTCCCTTTTTGAATAAAATAGTGAAAGTCACCACGTGTCGGCACCTGGGAAACTTTGGTTCAATGCCTGGGTCCAACGCTTCGGTTCAATCATTTCATTTTGTCTAAGTGCTGAAGTGCAATGGAGGCTACCAAGTGTCACTCTCCAATTCCCTTTCTACTCCATCCCAAGAAAAAGCAGAAGGTGCCACATACCCTTAGTCGAAGAAGTGAAAGATGCCACGTATCTTCCTAGGAGTAGTGGAGATCACCACGTGTCAATTTTTGAGAAACCATCTTTGAGCCTAATCACCAAACAAAGATTGTGGTAGATCTCAGATGTTATTTCAAAGAACTAAAGAAGTACCAAGCATCAACAAATGAAGCCTGCCATGTGCATCCATCCCTTCCTAAAAGTTGCCCGAGTAAGGAACGTAATAAGTTTTGTTTTGTTAAAACTACAAAGTATCGAGGAAGCAGATTACAACAGGTGTCGAAGGTAGAGTGTTCTTGGGTAGAATATAGATAAAGCAAAAGTGGCCAAGTGTCATTCTCCAGTGCCCTGTAGACCATAAAAAGAATTTTCATAGATTGACTAAGTGTCCTCTCCATTTTAACAGAATAGAGCGTCTATCTGCTACAACAAAGATGGAGGGAAAATAGGCAGAAGTTATTCCTGGTAGATAGAACAGTGCACTAGGTAGATTTTTTTGGGGCTTGCAAGCATTGAAGATGCCATCTATTTATCCCCTATAAGCAGAGGCAGAAGAGATAGTTGAGCAGCCAAATAGGTGACAGAATGAAGAATTTTAGGTGTGAAGGAAGGTAGTAGACATGGATTGCCATGCCGTAGTCAACGCAGTTCTTGATAGGACCAGGATGCATCTAAGGCATTGAATGTGCCATCTATTTTGTCCCCTGTGAGTGAAGGATGGAGTGAAATTGTGTGGGAAAGAAAGTGATGCAAAGAGACATCTGAGGCTATATAAGAAGATTTTTAAAATCAATAAGAAAGGAAGAGGGGATTCTATAGTTTTAGACTTTTTTTAAATTTTGACCAGTAATATCATTTGCTCTTGTCGTAATTTTCTTAAGTTGTAAAGTTGATATAATCATGCATGTTTTTGTGCCCTTTATGTGGATGAATGAATTAAGGAAATTTAAGCTCCATGCCTTGGTTAGTGTTATCTGTGTCATTTGTGAAGTAGCCTATACTGTAGATTATCTATAGTTGTGATTTAGAAATGTCATTTGCTTTTGTCTCATTTTCTTGAATCTGAAGGTTTACATAACTGTACATGACTTTTATGCCTCTTATGTGATTGGAAGATTCTGTTAAGAAGATTGAACACTATGCCTTTGTTGACATTCTATGTGTCTCAGTGAAAGACTTCCCTCTTGTGAGCCTCTATTTTTGTTATTTCAACCTTTTACATTGATCATGCACTTGTCTACTCTTAAATGTAATTAAATCCTATAATAGTCACTATGTGCTCAAGTTAGGATTAGGATTACACTCAGGTGCATCACCATAGTTAGGTTTTAGTTCCTACATTTTGCGTTTCTATTTAGTCTCTTATCCCTTTTCCCCAACACCTAATATCAAAGAAGAGACCAGCTTCTCTAAAATCTGGAGGTTGTTTCAAGCTGCATTGTCCCATAGCTTGAAACTTCCCATTATTGATTGGTTAAGATCAAGCACAATTTTCAGCCATCAACAGTTTCTGGCATGCTTGATGGGACCAATATTTCAAGGAGTTGAAGAATTTTGGTGTGTTCTTTAGCCAATTAGCCTTTGGAGGTTTTTTAGCAACACCAACAATGACTCTGAGTCAAATCAGCTGATCAAGCAATCTTGATATCATCAAGAAATCACCTTTTGGTATGTATAACTCTATTACTCATAGCTATGGGTCCTATTTTCCTTATATATTTAATCAAGAACAAGCTTCTCCTGGAATATCTTCAATTAATGAGGATGCACATGGTCACAAGCTATACCAATTTTTTGCCCAGCCTAATCTCATTTTCACCTTCAAGAAAGCATTGCTGGGATTTAAAAAATATGTGTTAGAGCTTGACAGCGAAAGGGGATTTGGTCAATAAATTCCTTGTCATGTCATCCATCAAGTAAAGGAAGCAATTGACCTGATTAAAAGTGAGTGGGATCCCATTGAAAGGGAAAGTTGGCAAGAACTTACATATGAGATGCTAGATGTGTGTGGATTGATTGCATTTCTAGAAGAAAGGCTAAGCGTTCATGAGAACCAACCTTACCAAGTCTACCAAACTCCATATTCACCACCACAAATTCCATATCAAACATATGCCACCCTTGTTCATGAGCCAGGTCAAACCTGTCAAAATCACTTCCCCAATAATGAAGAGTCTATGATAGTAGCAAGGGAAGAGGACCCTAAACTCTCACTTTCCCCTCAAGTCCCTTCCACCATTCCTCAAGAAGCTTCTTGTTTTTCACCACAGCCTTCCTCCTTATCCCTTTTCAGAGAAGAATATGTTTTGGAGGAAGCGAATAAGTATGCAAAGGAGTATGCTCAATTCATGGCTAGTCAAGAGGATTCCATAAGTACAGATGAGGAAGAAATCACTATAGATTTCCCCTTTGATGAGCAAGAGGATAAGCCACAAGCTTCTTCCTTAACTTCAGACGAGGAAGAGATCATTTCTAACTTCTGTCTCACTTTGCAAGAGGATATGGTGGAGCATGGACACTTCTTTGATCAAGTCATTGAAATAAATGACATTATTCCTAGCTATGAACTGGCTGAATATGGAGAGGGTAACCTTGAGGCTCAATTGAGTACATAAAAGGGATGCCAACTTTTAGATTTATCCTTTCAAGAGGATGAAGTACTCAAGGAGCATGCTGATGCAATAAAACTAGAATTTGAAGGAAACAAGCCAAAAGGTGATGGATATTAGAAGGCACAGAGTAAATATCTAACAACTGACAATTTCTTGATGACACATGATAGCATGAAAAACTAGTATTCGATGGGCTTTCAAGGGCAAGAAGAGTTTGTGAGTGTCGAAGGCATGTTTGACTCAGACTCGTTTGAGTGTAGGCAAATCCGTGTGGCCAGTGCAGAGGACATTCCATCAAAGGTATACCCGTTGCAATCACTGGTATGGCAACACAAGTTGGCTTATCATAAAGAAGATGTTGGAAAGTTCATTTTTGATCTCGGAGGAAAATAAGGATTTGTAATTAATGTAGTTAGGTAGTTTCCCATTCCCACATTATTTTGCTTCTATAGTTGTTTTCCCACTTTTATTTTAAAATAAGCATTTTAAATGCAGAGTCAGCATCTTAGGAGTTTTAATGCTTTAAATTTTGTCGCATTAAATGCTTCCCCAAATCTTTGAGATCTCTAAGGTACCTTGCACTGCATAATGTGTCCACCTTGTTGTTTCTCAAAGATTGAGTAGGATTTGCTAATGGTCACCTAAAATTAATGTTATTTGGGACTTAATAGGCCCATAAATATCTCTTAGCAAATTTTAAAGTTTACAACTCTCAAGCATTCCTACAAAAATATCCTACTCATTGCGATTGTTAGCACCTAGTGAAGTGTATACCAGGTATCATACAAGAAACATAAAGATGGCAGGAGCATCATCTTCTCAGCAAGGAACAGAGGCACTCGAATACCTTGATAGATTACTGGTGAGTAAATCATATGCTACAGCTCCTATGCAACTACAAAGAAGCTATCCAAGAATAAAAGCCCTATGAGTCGATCAGACCAGTTACCCATCAAGGGTAAAATACTATGCAGATGGAATCGTGGACCTGATTCTACAAAGAGCCAGTAGCAAGAACCTCAAAAAAGGGGCACACCAAAGATGTCTGCAAAGAGCTAGGGCAAGGCAATATGAAACATTTGAAATGAGGATATGGACCTCACAACTGGCTTAATTCATTGTCCCAACTGTGCACCCATGCTTGGATATAATTGAATTATGCATGGACTTGCTCCATCCATAATCTTGCACCATCCAACAAGGTGCCTTCATGCTGCAGGTCACTCCACAAGCTATTAGGGACATACTTGCCCTATAATACAATGGTATTGCCACCTTCCCCACCATTGATAGGATGCAAAGGACGTGGGCAAACGTCAATAATCAGACCAAGTTTTTGAGGTCTGAGTTATAAATGGCTGATGGGGATACAATGGTACCCATGCTCCCAACATCAAGAACTCAGTTCGCACCTGCCAGCCAAGATGCACTGTCAATGATGGCCCTCATCTTCAGCATGAAGGATGATATGGTGGTATGCATAGAGAAAATGGCCATCCTCTTGAGGCTAAAAATAGTTGGCAAGATGCAGGACTACCATCTTGACTTCTCTGAGCACCTCACCTTCTCACTGGTGGAGCAGCTGACCTAGTTTAGGGAAAAAGGGATATTTAGGTATTCCTCCTTTCTGTTCCATCTAATACTACACCAAAACCCTAACCTCTTCTCCCAGTTTATGAGCCTAAACCTATATGACCCAGCCTTCGACCCCCAAAGGACCATTCTTGTCTCCACATGGACACATGTTTTATCAAAAACTAGTGACATGTATGACTTTTGGGAACTGTTTGTCACCCCTATTCTTCATTGCCTTAGCCCTGAGCCTATGATAAATAGGTTATTCCCAAGTGTCACAACCTCCTGGTTAGTTATCCCATCCCATGTGATTTTTATTTTGGGGCCCATCACACGACCTTAAGGGTCCATGGATTTTGTGGGGAGCTAGTGTTGCTACCAAAGGTTTTAACTCTTCGATTAGAATTCCTGTAAATTGCTAGGTAGGTATCTATAGTTGATAATGAATATGGCTCTAGGAAGAAGAAGAGGAGAATGTACAATCTCTCATGGATGGCAAGCAATGTAAGCCTAGAAGCCAAAGAAGTTGAGGCCATGTTGTTGAGTAAACTAACCTTCCTAAGGTTCCTATTGGTCAAAGACAAGTGGGTTTATGACCCAACTGATTACATAGCCTCTGTAGTGAGGACAAATAGAATTGGAGCTAGGATTGTGCATGAAAGCCATCCCTTTTGGGAAACCAAGAAAAACCCTATTGAAGATGCCCCTGGTCTTTATGTTGAGCTAACAGACTTGCCCCTCCCATCGAATAGGCCATGGGAGACCTTCTATGATAAATAGAGGGATTACAATTCCAAGGTCAGGATGACCTTTGGTTTGAGAAGGATGCTAAGGAACAAAGGTTGGGATGCAGAGAAAATTGAGGCCTATTGGAAATATAGGCAAGAAATTTCCCAAACCACCCATGCTTTCAGAGGTGTAGACTCAGATGAAAGGTGGGAAGAACTCTGGGATGAGTGGCATCCATCCCCTGCATCTAGCCCAAAAACAATCCAAACACTGACACTTGGGGTAGAGTAGGAAGCTGGGGTAGGACTAAGCCAACAACTGTAGACTTCAGAGCAAGTTGTAGCTGCCACAAAATAACAAGGAAGTGTGGTATCTTCACCACCATAGGCTTCCCCATCACCGGGAGTCATTGAAGTCCCCAGTTTTCCACATGCACCACTAGCCACAACAGAGGCAGAAGGGAGACAAACACAGCCAGAGGCAGAGACACCCAAAAAAAGAAGGGTGCAGTTCCAATTAGATCTAGAGGAGGAAGAAGAGCCTTCATAGAGCCTAGTACAAAGCACTGCAACTTCCCCTCAGGTAAGTATTGCTCCCCCTCCTCCCTCTCAATCTATTCCTCACCTTGTCAGTGTGGTGCCTCCACCTAGCCAAGTAACACCTCCCACCACTACTGCCATCCCAATTTTACAAGCCTCCCCATCATCATCACCTTAGGCCTAATGCTTCCCCATTTCTCCCCCTCCATTCCTAGAAATATGCCCCTGTATCTCACCCCTACCTAGCCAATGGCTCTCCAATATGGCCTGCCACAAGGATTTCCTTTCGTAGTGGGACATATTGCATCCCCTTCCACCTTCCAGATGCAGGTCGATGCTACAAGGAGGGCAAGAGAAGCCCAGTTGGAGAAGAAGAGGATTAAATAGAATAAAGCACTGATTGTTCCACATTTAAGGTCATAATTTGACCCCATCCAATAACAACTGACGGTGACCCATTTGTCACCCAATGTTGCTAATCCAAGTGAGCAAATGCAACCAAAAGACTACACAATGAACGCAGTGGCCATTGACATGTCCCTGTTCAGGCCCTAAGACAGAGTCGAGCTACTGAATGAATCCACTTCTATAGTCATAGAAGATTATTTGAAGAATTCAAAAAGACTGTAGAACATGGAGGCAAATTTGGCCCAAGAGAAGGCAAACCATAATAGTTTGGCCGAATAAATAAACCAAAAGGATAATGAAATAGCTAGTCTACAGAAACAGTTACAAGATATTGTTTCCCTTTAGACTCAATGGGAATTTAGGCCCAAAATGATTCATTGAAGGTAGAGCTCACACTTGTAAAAGATGCAACAATATCCCTCAAGTGGTAAAATGCAACATTATAGGGAAGAGTCGAAGGACCTCAACTGCAAGTCACCCAATCACAGCAAAGGCTACTGGAGGAACAGAATAAGGCTGTGGCTTTTCAAGCTCAGTTCTAGGTAGAGTAACAAAGAATGGCACAACTAGAAATTGATCTGGCCAATAGGCTAAGAGTTGTTAGAGTGGTGCAACTAGTGAAGGAGCTCTACGGGTCAGTGTGGGAGAGAATCTCTTTAGAGATTATTCAACTCAAGCCATTTTTCACCTTCCTACTCAACACATAGAAACTATGCGAAAGGGTGGAGAATTCAGTACAGAACACTTTGGTCACAATCTCTAGAAGAGTCATAGACTCCCATTCACTGTTAGAGAAGCTCTATGACACAAAGGATGTGACATTGGTAGCTATGGGGATCCCTGACAGAATGGCCACCGCAAAATGGGTCAATGAAGAGCTCAGTCACAATGTCATGGCCAACAGTTGTATAATCTATCTCAATGTCGTGAAAGAAGGCATCGGTGAGATGAGGCACCATATTGAAGATCTAGTATGACTGGGCCTTCCCCATGCAAAGATGGTCTTGATGGCCGATCAACTTTAACCATTGTTACTGGTTTAAATAAAGGGATTAGATAGTTTTCCAAAACTTGTGGGATGATTCCTCAGCCTCAGAGGTTGAAACTATTCTAATTCCTATTTTTTGGCTAGAATTCAAGTTGAAAGCCACGATCCAAATCCTATAAACCTTTTCACACAAGGATCTCATTAACCTAGATCTAGCCTTCATCGAATTATAGAGCAAGTAGGGATTATCTGACCATGATTGGTATATCTACCAAATAGCTCTTTTAAAGCTGTGGTTTCCACA
Source organism: Torreya grandis (assembly GCA_037957365.1). NCBI lineage: Eukaryota > Viridiplantae > Streptophyta > Pinopsida > Cupressales > Taxaceae > Torreya > Torreya grandis. The sequence continues at coordinate 2,436,355 of JARHVA010000545.1, read as the reverse complement.
AGTTTAAAATTTTGATCGAGCGAGATTCAGGTTCTTTTTTAGCAGGCTCAAAAGTCCTAGGGGTCGCCAGTAACTGTAGAGTAATTTTTACTCTACATCGTATTTAATTTATTTGTGATTCAAGCACTACAATTTTGGTTCCTATGCATCTTGGACATCATGATAGAGTTTTGGAGCAGAGGAAGGGTTCATTTTGCCTAAGTGTCGAAGTGCAGCAGATGCTACCAAGTGTCACCCTCTGAGCATGGGACTTTTCCCCTTCTTATTTCCTTCATCTCATTTTTTCCCAAGTATCAAGTACGAGCAGAAGCTACCAAGTGTCACCTTATGAAACATAGAGCTAGCCAACTGGCATCCTCTGAGGCCCTTTTTGTAATTTTTCCATTGAATCACAGATCATGCCATGTACCTAGTAGTAGCTAAGCAGAATGCACCACGTGCCAGTATCTGCTTCTCATAGAGGCACCCACATTTCATTCTACCTTTTTGATAAAGACTTTCAATGAGCTAAGTAGCAAAGAGAATATAAAGTGCCAAGTGGCAGTCATGGAGGCCCTGAAGTCCCTTTTTGAAGAAAATAGTGAAAGTCACCACGTGTCTGTGCCCAAGAAACTTTGGTTCAATGCCTGGTTCTAACACTTCAGTTCTTTCATTTCATTTTGTCTAAGTGCCAAAGTATAATGGAGGCTACCAAGTGTCACTCTCTAAGTCCCTTTTTGCTCCATCCCAAGAAAAAGTGAAAGGCGCCACATACCCTTAGTCGAAGAAGCAGAAGATGCCACGTATCTTCTCAGGAGCAACGGAGATCACCACGTGTCAATTTTTGAGAAACCATCTTTGAGCCTAATCACCAAATAAAGATTATGGTGGGTCCCAGACATTATTTCAAAGAACCAAGGAAGCACCAAGTGTCAACAAATGAAGCCTACCATGTGCATCCATCCCTTACTAAAAGTTGCCTGAGCAAGGAATGCAATAAGTTTTATTTTGTTAAAATTGCAAAGTATTAAGGAAGTGGATTGCGACAAGTGTCGAAGGCAGAGAATTCTTGGGTAAAATATAGATAAAGTAGAAGTGGCCAAGTGTCATTCTCTGGTGCCCTATAGACCATAAAAAAGAGTTTTCATAGATTGACTATGTCCTCTCTGTTTCAACAGAATAGAGCGTCCGTCTATCTGCTACAACAAAGATGGAGGGAAAATAGGCAAAAGTTATTCCTAGTAGATAGAATAGTGCACCGCATAGATTTTTTTGGGGCTTGCAAGCATTGAAGATGATGTCTATTTGTCCCCTATAAGTAGAGGTAGAAGAGATAGTTGAGTGGCTAAACAGGGGACAAAACAAATAATTTTAGGTGCGAAGGAAGGTAGTAGACATGGATCACCATGCCACAGTCAAGGCAGTTCTTGATAGGACCAAGATGCATCCAAGGCATTGAATGCGATGTCTATTTTGTCCCCTGTGAGTGAAGGATGGAGTGGAATTACATGGGAAAGAAATCGATGTAAAGAGACATCCGAGGCTATATAAGAAGATTTGTAAAATCAATAAGAAAGGAAGAGGGGATTCTGTAGTTTTAGACTTTTTGTAAATTTTGACCAGTAATATCATTTGCTCTTGTCTTAATTTTCTTAAGTTGTAAAGTTGATATAATCATGCATGTTTCTGTGCCCTTTATGTGGCTGAATGAATTAAGTAAATTTAAGCTCCATGCCTTGGTTGGTGTTATATGTGTCATTTGCAAAGTAGCCTATACTGTAGATTATTTATAGTTGTGATTTAGAAATGTCATTTGCTTTTGTCTCATTTTCTTGAATCTAAAGGTTTACATAATTGTACATGACTTATGCACCTCTTATGTGATTGAAAGATTCTGTTAGGAAGATTGAACATTATGCCTTTGTTGACATTCTATGTGTCTCAGTGAAAGACTTCCCTGTTGTGAGCCTCTATTTCTAGTATTTTGACCTTGTACATTGATCATGCACTTGTCTGTTCTTAAATGTAATTGAATCCTATAATAGTCACTATGTGCTCAGGTTAGGATTAGGATTACACTCAGGCGCATCACCATAGTTAGGTTTCTTTTCCTGCATTTTGCATTTCTATTTAGTCTCCTATCCGTTTTCCCCAACACCCAATATCAAAGAAGAGACCAACTTCTCTAAAATTTGGAGGTTGTTTCAAGCCACATTGTCCCACAGCTTGAAACTTCCCATTGTTGATTGGTTAAGATCAAGCAAAATTTTCAGCCATCAATAGTTCATATTAGCTATCATTTCCTTATTAGTGTAGGAAGAAAGATCAAATATGGTTTGAAAAACATTATTGAATGAGTTTTAGATATGGGATAAGTTTTTTTGTTCATTAGGTAATTGATGTTGATGTGATTGTGGTACTTTAGATTGAATTTGGGAAGCTAGAATATAGTCTTTATAATGTTGTTTTGTTAGAGTATCAATATTAAAATGTGGAGCAACCAAGGAATCAAGAATAAATTGATGAATATCATGACAATATTCATGATAATGATCTATATAAGCATTGCACCAACAAAACTTATTAGGATTGTACCATTTTGGAGAATGTGTGGAAGGATCAAAGCTCATAGGTTTAGAGGGTGCTAATTTATTCTTAAGTTGTTTTAGACTCAAGGGAAAACTTATTAAGATTGTACCATTTTGGAGAATGTGTGGAAGGATCAAAGCTCATAGGTTTAGATGTGGTAATTTCTTCTTAAGTTTTTCTAGACTCAAGGGAGGGTGGGTTGGGTTAAAATTAATTGAATTGGATACTCTATTTTGAGGTTAGGGAAGATTTTATGAATCAATGTTATGATAAAATGATTGGAAAGGTTCTTTGGTAGTTGTTTGAGGTGTTTCAAATTGAGTCATAAGAAAGTCTTGTCTTTTTTCTTGGTCTAAGGCTTCTTCTAAAGTTTTAGGGGAAAAGATTCAAACTTTATATTGAAGGGGAGATTTAAGATCAGCAATAAATAGGTTTAAAAGAGTATCATCATTCCTTTTATGGTCTACTTTTTGAGCTAGATACTTCCATTATTTGATGAAAGTGTGATAAGATTCATTAGGAAGTTACATGACGTTAATTAAATAGCTAAGGTAATTTTTAGGAAGGTCATCATTTTGGAATTCCTTACTAGAGAATTATTTAAATCCTCTAGTTATGAGAAGGAATTTTTAATAACTTGATTTTACCATTCAAGTGCATCACCATCAAAGGTTTTGGATAAGATATTGGTGGTAGAAAAGGTGTTAGGTTGGACCCATTCCTTATAGAGATTACCAAAATACATAAGAAAGATAGTAGGGTCCTTAGTCCTGTTGATGCCTCTAGATGTATCATAGGTGATCTTAGTGTCTAAAAAACACTTCTCATTTTAGAATCTATGGAAATCAAAGCATGAGTATAGATTATGGTAATCTAGTTACATGTGGTGTAATAGTGGCAGAGCAATAAATTGTTCCACAATATTTATATTGATTGGTGGTTGGGAGCCATCATGGCCACTCTAATTGAAATGTAAGATATATATGTTATTATCAGTGAATTTGTGATAAACTTATAAACTAAAGACTAATATAGATGAATATTTATAGTGAAGCTTAAATTAAAGTGGTTTGATTAAAAAAAATAAAAGGGTAGGGCAGAAAGAAGGTATTCTAGTTTTTAGTTCAGACATTATGAGAAAAATTAGATTTCATCAAGACATACATTTGAACCAATACATGACATGAAATAGCTATAGCACAGATCCCACCATGTACCAGGAAAATATCTAAGGAAAGCAAGGAACAATGCAAATAAGAAACTAGATTCAATTTAAAGATTTATTTCACAAGCAAACTGCATTAACACATCTACAAGAGAAGCAAGGGAAGTGATGTGAACCTAAGATAATTTAATTAATATAGCATAAGCACAAGTTGATAACTATAAATTTATATATGCACATCAAGAATCAATGAAAACCATTCAAAACTAAACATCTAAACAGATAGTTGAGAAAGCAGCAATAATAGCAAACACACAAACAAATATTGGATAATCTTTTCAGAATTCCTTACTTATATTAATTGATCAAAGTTTACACAAAGTCTTTGCTCAATAACTTTCTCTCCCTTTATAAAATGGTAATATTACCTTTTATAGGATACTAAGGTGGTACGCCAATCAATCATGAGATTAGAAATGTATAGGAGTAAGGACAATTGTCCTTTTTACAAAGTTTTAGAATACAGTCCTTTTTCCAAAGTGAATTAACCTATAGGAAAATGTGCTAATAACTTTACACATGGATTTACAAAAGAATATTCCATATTTTGAATATGATAAAGTTTATAACAAATTAGAATATTATTAGCTAGCTAGTGGGCCCTACGTTGAATAACTACCCTATCACTCTTGAAGAATTTCACAACCTTTTGATGTTGTTCATCAACTAGTCTTAAGATGACAGCTGGCTCTAAGAGGCATTCATCTTCCTGGTCCACCAAGTCATCAAAATCTTTGATGTTTCTTTCCATTGCCTCATTAATACTCTTTTCTTCATCAATTTTCTCCGTTACAGTTAGGATCATGCCCATAAACCTATCATTTTCACCCCTAGACTTACCCTAACTCTTGTTCTTGACCTCTTACATAACCAAGGTGACCCTGTGCTTGTACTCATCAATTGTAATGATTCCCAAGGAGATAAGTGTGATAGGATTAGTAATCATGGTGCCAAGAAGTTATTCAATTATATCTATTAGCTTTTCATCATCCCTCGGGATCCTCTCCAAGTTCCTTGACCATGTACTTAAACCTTAGACCTTGTCAAAAATAGCTCCCATAATTGTATTCAAATGGGCTAGGCTAATGTTATTGAATCCAAGAATCCAGTCCTCAACCATTATGTTGATTATCTCCTTCATTTTATCTTTTTAATTCTACCATTGGGCTATCAAACCCTTGGCTACTATATTTAGGTGACCTAATGAACTCTACCTTGTCTTCATTTACTTTAAAGATTTAAACATATCATAAAAAGATGCCTCAAACATATTTATCATTTCTTTAAGGACTAACAAGATGGCCTATGTCTCATTTTTCTATTCTCTGATATAGGCCTTTGATGCCTGAATTCCGCTGAGTTAAATGGGCATCAGCTAGTCAAACTATCTTCTTCATGGATTTGGTGTTCACTTGGTCCCTGACCTAATACTAGAGTTAAGCCCATAAAAAGTTTAACTCTTTGAAAATTAAACTCCTCATTCCTAACCATGGTCTTCTTTTTTGTCACTCTCTCTAAGCTTTCTATCTCTAGGTTGAATTACACAATAACTGATGACTTTCTAGTTTTTGGAGGTTTGGGAATCTCTATTTATGTGTTACCTGAGGTTTCAAGAGTGTCTACTTGAGTTCCACTTGACCCTCCAAGGGAGTTCATCCTTATTTCCTCCTCTTTTTTAATCAGAGCCAGTATACATGGCTTTAGCTCATCATGAATATTGATGTTGACTACATTGGTCATGGACTATAAATGTTATAGGGTTGGGATATTTTGCATATTCCCATAAATGAACCATTCAAGGATAATTAGCCTATGAATGGGATTTTCATCACTGAATAAGTTAACTTCACTCAGAGGATGAGTGAAGGTTAAATTTAGCTTCTTATTTCCAACTGGGACCAATGCCAACTTAGCTTTCCTCTTTTGTAGGAGTACAACAGGTACTAGGTCCAAAACTATCTCCTTCCCCTTTTATTTTTCTACTTCTTTATCTTGGGCTTGAGGCTTATAAAAAAATTCTTATTCATCTGATCCATATGCCTCAGTATCACTTTGAGTGTATCTTATATTTTCTCCCTAGGACTTAATGCAATCATTTCAAGTAACTCAATTGGGGACTCTAGCCTTTCAGGTTGGGCAAAAGAAGATGCCCCATCACCAGGCCTTTCTTTTAATTTCTCCTTCTCAGTTCCTTGTGAAACTTGTGCTTGAGGTTATTAAGGTTATTTTTGTGGTTATTATGGAGGGGGACTAAAAGAGGGTCCAGATAATAAGTAGTATTGTAGGGGCCCCATCTACCATATCTCACCAAGTGGTTTCTCATCTCTAGCCAGCCTGGCCTCAAGCCTAATATTATGCTTCTTCAACTTGGCCAATACTTCTATGAAATTGGTGACCTGATATACATCATGTCATGAATACCAAGTCTATGTTCATAGGGGTAGTTCATTATTTTTGATTTCAAATGTTTTATGACCCTATCATAAGGGTCCCACTACCTCAGTTCATCCAAATGTAAGTTGAAGGAGTCTTTATGTTTAGATATGACATCTACATGCTCCCAATTCTATAATACAATCTTGTTTATGATCAAAAGAAAGGGTTGAAGGAGTATTTTCTTTTTTTTCTTACACATACCATCTATACCATGGAAAATTTGGTATGTAACCTCCTATTTTGTCAATTTAGTTGGCACATGGACTGATAGTTTGAGGGGATAAACTAAAGTCCCTTCTGTTCTAATCACTTTATAATTTGGATATAATCAGATTTCTCTAATTAACTCCACATACTTCTTGACCAACGAGCTGACATTTTCTATGGGGATCCCTATAATAGCTTCTACCAAAGCTAGATATACACAATCATAAATGAATTGTACATTGTGTCTATACTTGAATATGTGTATTTTGGAATAGTGATTGGAAACATTGTGTCTCCCTTTAGGTGACCAATTCCTTATGTCAAGGATTTTGGTGGTGGCCAAGAGGGTATTTAGAATATAAGACATCATGAAGAAGTGGTTGATGGTTTTTTTCTTCATGACTAAACATTTTTGTTTCAAACAAATGTTTATCATCTCACCTATTGGGGGAGTGAGTTCCTTTTCTACCATGAAGTATACATGAGGTACCTAGATTTTCTTAACATGAGTGATGGAAGGGGATCTAGATAATCTATTTAAAAAGGTCATTTTTATTCTAATTCTTTCCCTAAATTGGATAATTAGGATCTTTCCAATAGGGTATTGGATTATATGGGTTCTAGTAAGTAGTCATGGGGCAAGGATGATGTTCAAGTCATTTTTAATAGTCCATTTCCTAATTGTAGGCAAGTTTACCTAGGGATTGCCTAGATTATATTAGCTTTCAAATGCAATACGGGGAAATATATGCTAACTTTTTTAAATTACATTCATGAACTATTCAATCCTGATAAATTTTACATTCTATAAAAATGGGGGCAATAACATCGATATAGTATAATACCTCAGGTTTTGTAGTAGTATAGTGAAGACCAATCATCTGGATGGAGACTAGGTCATTTTATCTATAGAGGATTGTGGCATTATTCTACTCTTCCCTTATGATGGCTTGCATTTCTTCAATAGTTCAAAAAAGTTTAGACTAGTTTTTGTTTCTAGTGTGTAATGTCATAACATCAAATTTAGTATCTTTGAAGATTTTTCCCTCATTCTCTGAAGTTAAATACAATTTTGTGTCATCCCTTTGTTGTTGCCTTTAATTTGCCATGAATGTGAAACTTGAAAATTTCTCACTAGTGGTCTTTAAATAGCCTTTAGGTTAGTTTGTTCTTGCTTAGATAACAAATGGACTCTTTATGGCTCGACTGTGATTGATTAGAGTTTAAATTGGGGATTTTATGGAGGCTAGGGCTTCTTTTCAGCTTTAATGGTGATGGTAGCTCAAAATTAGGCTGATTCATGCCTTGGATTTGATTTTAACCTCTGCCTTTATACTTTTGCATTTTTGTGCCCACCAAATCTTTGACTTTGTCATTTTGTTCTTGTGTGGCACCATGTGGCATCTTTCTGACAACTTTCATGACATTTTTTATTAATACTTTAAAATAAATAGTTGTTTTCTTTTAAAATCCTTATTTTTATTTGCACCATCAGATCTTTTCTCATAGATTAATGTGGACCATTGGTCATGATCCTAAGGCTTGCATGTTATTGGTTGTCTTTGTATTGGGATCCATGATTATGCCACTTGGCACCTTTTTGGGCCTTCTGGGATCTATATTTTGTTAGTGAAAGTGTGCTTGACATGTGTCATTTCTATGTGGCTTTAGGGTTTTTGTTAAAAAGTCTCTCTCAATTGTGCTCTATTTGATTGCCTTGTTTTGATTAACTACAAGTTGTTGATCCTATAAAACACATGAACTTTTATTAGAGTCAGGATATAAAAGGGACTTAGGCTAAATATTTTTAGACTAAAATTTATTTTGAATTAATAAATGTGACATAAACTTTAGGCTAAAATATTGAAGCTAAGTTTTAGAACAAATATAAAGGGGACTCGAATAATAATCAAACTTAATCTAAGGTTTTATCCTAGGATTTTATCATGTTGATAAACATGATAAAACTTTAGGTTAAAACTTTGAAGCTAAGTTTTATGGCATATGCACTTCTTGTTAAAATAAAACATAATATAAGTCTTTGACCTAAGGTTTATTGTATTGAAATAATTTTAATTAGAACCTTAGGATATAGACTTAGAATAAGTCTATGTTTGCAAATATTATACCACAAAATCATTTTATCATTAAATTTCAAAAACCCTAAGTTTTTTAGTTTCCCAAAATGGGGGTCCCATTGAATTTCAATGCAAGTAATAAGCCTAAGAAATATTTTAAAGCATATTCTTATGTTTAATTAAGATGATCAATGAGATTAAATTTGATAGCCTCACAAACATCAATGGCAGCCTCGCAGGCATCAAATGATGCTCATGAGAATGTCAAATTTAAGTTCATAACATTCATTAGGTCTATAGATCTTAAATTTAACACACTTCATCTGATCATTTGGTCATAACCAAGCGTAGACCATTGATCAATATCTGAGCATATGTATGTTATTAGTCCTTATAATTATTAAGAAGATCACATTTAGCTCAGGGCCATGTATGAAAAATAGACTAAGTTAAAGGCCTAAGTCTTCAAAGCATAATAAAATGGGTCCCTTCGCATATTATGGTCATAACCTAAGGTTGTATCCTAAGGTTTATCATATTAAGAAAATATAATAAACCTTAGGGTAAAAACTTAGGTTGAGTCTAAATTTTAATGCACAAGGCCCTTATAACATTAAGATCGAACATGGGAGCACCACATGGTAACTCCATGGGACTCCTAAGATTTTAACTTTATTTGACCCTAGGAACGGTCTATATAGCATCGAGGTTCCCAAGATGTGATACTTGTCATCTTCACAAGGCTTTCTTAGGCCTTTGACATTTCAATGCCTTATTCACTCCATTAGATATTTTTTGGGTGGGTATCCACAAACCATTGAATATGATCTGGATACTTGCACATGATTGGCTCTTTTTGAATTCTTGAATTTGTAACATAAGTCTTATAGTAAGGTTTTATTATATTAATAAATACAATGAGACCTTAGGATAAGACTTAGGCTAAGTCTATGTTTAATAAAAGGGGACCCATTTAATTTTAAGGGTGATCATGCGCTATTTAATCTTTGGTCCTGCTTAAGTGTGGATCATTGATCATGATCCTAATGATCATGTGGGATTGGTCTGATGGATTAAGGCTTTACATTCATTGAGTCTTTTTTGCTCCATTCAATCATCCTCCATGATGAAACAAGATATGTCGATCATGTAAAGAGAAGATGTTTAAGTTAGGGCTCAAGTCGATATAGGAACTTAGGTTAAAGATTTAAGAATAAGGTCTCATTCATGTTAATAAACATGAATAAGGCCTTAGCACTAAGACTTTAGACTAAGTATGTAACAAAGAAGATCACGTGATGTAAAAAAATGGGGCCCAGTTAGGAACATAAAGGACCCTAAAAACATAAACACTAGACCTTATTAAAATAAAGAGAACAAAAGGGGGAAATATAAAGGAACCAAGTATAATCTTTTAGGCTAAGGTTTGGTCATGTTAAAAAAATGACCAAGCCTTAATAGAAAAATTTAGGCTTAAGTCTAAAGAAAGTTTTTAAATGTTCCCACCAAATTTGAATTTGAACCAAGGGTCTAAGCTAGGGTTTTCTGAAGGAGGGCTTCAAAACATAAATCTAACTATGATTTATCACAGATCAAAGGCTAGTAAAAACCTGAATAAGGATAAAACTATGAAAATTCTAGCATGATCCATTAATAATATCTCCATAAAACCTACAACTTAAGACATGAAGGCCAATTTTTTAGTAACATTAGGCAAGGTCAAATAAAAACCATGAATAAATGGGGAAATTTTATCAAGTGTGTATGATCTTCAAGTTCTTATAATGTGCAAAATATCAAGCTTTTAGGGTTAAGGTTCAAAGTATGCAAAAGGGTCCCTATTTTTCAAAAATGGGGGTATGTTAACCTCAAAAAATGGCAACTTACAAGGGAAACATAGCAATATGTTAGAAATTATAGACTCTATTTTAGAAAAATAACTAATTCACTTATTCCACTTGATCAATGTCATTATCAAGATCAATTCATGGTTGAAACAAACCTTGCACATGTAGAATTAGGATCAAACATTAAGACATAACCAAGTTGTGTGTGTAATTTGATTCCACTTACTATTTGCCATGGGATTTAGGGGATAGCTTTCAAGTTTCATACCTTTAATCATTAACATTGACTTGGATCATGTTTAGATATTTATTAAGAACCATGCTTCTAGTTCAGGGAAGGCTAGGGCATTGCTCTATTGTTAGTTACGCATCTATAACCCTAACATAAATGCCTTTGGTTCCACTCATGGCCTTACTCCACTACCATCCAAGTGTCCTTAGCCCTGATGGAGATTACCAGAATTACTTTTTCTTGAAAATGTTTTGGTTTTGCAATAAGTTTTTGTCTTTTGTATTTTGGGTATTTTAGGCTTTCAACAAAGGTTGGGAAAAGGGTAGCCAAGTTCAAAGATTTGGTCAAGTGTTTGATCCTAAGATAATCACCTATGGTTACAACCTTTGTCCCAAGTAAGGATGTTTTTTAAATGCAAGCATGAGTATGCCTTAATAGTTTAAACTTTCATTCTACATGTACACTTCTTAAAACCAAGTTCAGGTCAAGATAATGTTTAAGGTCTCTTGGGATAGTTAACCTATCTATCCATCCTTACTAGTTTCTTTAAACTATAACATCAAGTTCATATCTCAAATCCAAAGTCAACATATGCATAAGTTTCATACCTACAATCCTAAGATTTTGGATTTTTAATCAAACCAAGTAACTTTGATCTAAGGTTTATTCAAAAGGACTTATTGGAAACAAGGAACAAAGTAACAAAAAGCAAACACACAACATAAAGTATCTAGGTAGGAAACAAAAGGGAACAAAATAAATATATACAAAGTTATGTAAAAATAAGGGATAGGAAGGAAATATTTTAAGGAAACTAACTAGCCTACCTACATTAACTCTAACTATCTTATAGATTTACTCTATGAAGACCCCAAGAGGAGCAGCAGATAAGTAATGCTTCAGATATTGCCCATTGGTGGCCAGTGTGAATTTTATTCCTTTTAGTTCCTTTAGTTTAAAGGTGTTATCTTCAAGTGTATTTTCAATTTGATATGGGCCAATCCATATAGGTGTGAACTTGTCATGTTACTCTTGGGATCAAATGCTTTGGTCCAAATAAGAACCAAGTCTCCTTGTTTGAACACCTTGATCTTTAATCATTTGTCAAATTACCTCTTTACTTTAGTTTGGTGCCTACTAAATTTAGAAAAATATTCTTCTCATGCATCTTCCATCTAAATAATTTCCAATAGCCTTGAGCTTGAAATTCTTGGTCTTCTTCCATATATTCTTGCATAAACTTGTAAGTTGGAAACTTGTAAGTTGGCAACTTGAGTGTGCTGGGGAATATGGGCTCTTGGCCATATACCAGTAAGAAGAGAGATGCTTTAAGATCCTACTTGACTCTTGTTATATATACTCAAATGGCATACTTGAGAAGGTTATTCCATGTTCTAGGTTTCTTTGCAGCAGACTTCTTGATGGCTTTCATCAAATTTGTATTCATTGATTTAGATATTCCATTACCTTCAGGATAATGGTTAGATGAAAACTTGAGAATAGTGTTATTGTCATCTACCCATTCTATCATCTTGATAGATATGAATGCTGACCCATTGTCACATACCAAAGAGACTAGACTCCCAAATTTGGTGCATATATTTTCTTATAAAAACTTGATCACTTATTTTGTTCTACATTATTTGGTGGCTACTAATTCAGTCCACCTAGTGTAATAGTCGGTAGCTATTAGAACATAGTTGTGACCTTATGATGAGTTGGGGTTGATTACCTCTATAAATTCTAGTCCCCACTAGGAAAAGGGTTTATCAATCATGATTGGTTATAAGGGCATTGCTGCCTTTGGCTCCTTTGTGTTGAAGATATGGCATGAATGGCATTCTCTCACATGCTTATGAGCATCTTTAAAAATGGTGGGCCAATAATAGCCATCCCTGAGGATCTTGTGATCTATTTTTCTTCTTGATGGATGCTCATTCCCTAAATTCTCATGGAAAGTGTTCATTACGTTAATAGATTCTTCCTTGGAAACACACCTCGAGTACACACCTTCAAAGTTTTTTTGATACAAGACTCCATTTTTTATTAGGTAGTGAGTTGCCTTGAGCCTTAGATCTATTTGTTTCTCCCTGGTTAATCCTAAAAGATAAGTACCATTAATTAATAAGTGGATAATGGATTCATACTAGTCATTAGCTTGAAAATTGTGTTGATCAACCTGCAAGATACTTAGTTTGGGGCTAGTCTTGGCAATCATTTGAACTAGACCTTGACATCTTACTAGTTTTAAAGTTTTCATTTCTATGTCATATTATTGAGGATAGATATCCACTTACATCTTCATTCCCTAATTTTATTCTACCTTAGCATCAACTCAGTGGCCAAATATGGAAGAATGACATGCACTTTATTCCTAAAAATGTAGTGCTTAAATTTTTTGATGGCCTTAACTAATGCAAAAGCTTATTTATTAATTAAAGGATAGTTTAACTTGGTGTTTTTCAAAATAGTGCTCATAAAATTAATTGGATGGTCACATCCTTCTATTTTCTAAGTTAAAATAGTAGCAATAGTGTGTTCAAAGAAAAAAGAGTAGAGATAAAAATATTTTGAAAAGTCCAAACTTATTAAGATTGGATCTTGGCTAATTTCTCTTTTGATGTCCCCAAAGGCCCTTTTGGATTCTTCATTCCATTATATTTTAGCATCCTTCTTTAGCATATCATTTAATGGTTTGACAATTTCTACAAAGCTAGAAATGAATTTTCTCACAAAGTTTATTTTACCAAAAATTGATTTCAATTCTTTTCTACTATTGGGAGGCTCTATATTTGATATAGCTCCCACTCTTTTAGGATCAATGGAGATTCCATATTTGGTAATAACATAGCATAATAATTTACCCTTGGTGACACAAAAAATGCTTTTCTAAGGGTTGAAGGAAATTCCATACCTTCTGCACCTTTCAAATACCTGTTGTAAATGCATGAAATGGTCCTCCCTATTTTTAGACAAAATAATTAGATCATCCTTGTAAATTATAATTCACTTACAAATCAAGCCTTGGATGGCATGGTCCATGGCCCTTTGAAAAGTGGTTCCTACATTTATCAGTCCAAAAGGCATTCTTTTATAGGTAAAGGTGCCCCACTTAGTTGTGAATGTTGTCTTAATTTTGTCTTCCTTGTCTACCAGCACCTAATTGTACCCTAAAAATCCATCAATAAAATACATCGTGGTTAAACTAAAAACAATTTGTGTTACTTGGTCAAGAGAGGGAAGAGGATAATTATCATTTTTAGATGCTTTATTCAAATTTATAAAATTAATACACAGTCTAATTTCACCATTATTCTTCCTAACTAGCACCAAATTGACAACCCAAGTAGAATTTTTAAATGGAAATACAATTATATCATCTAACAACCTCTTGACTTATTTAAAAATCATGAATTCTAAGATAGGATTTATAGGCCTCTACTTCTACCTGAAAGGTTTGAAATTCTCTTTGAGAGGTCTGGTATGGGTGATTACTCTTGGATCAAAATTCTTCAAGTCATCATATGACCAAGACATCACATCTTTATATTTTTTCAATAGCTCTTTAGCTCTCTTTTTTTTAGAACTTATACAAGATCTTCCGATGTGGACTAGATGAGGTTGATCTTGAGGTCCAAGATCAATTACATTGTAATCTTTTCTACTCACTTTAGAATCTTAGAGGCTTCAATTAACTTGTCTTGATCAAATAATATTTCCAAGGTAATCATCCCCTTAGGGATATTGTTGTAATTCAGTTAAATGACTTTGCCATCAAACTTGTTCTCAAGGGTGGTTTCATCAGCTTCATTAATGATCTAAGACTCAAATTCTCTAGAACTAGTCATGAAGTTCAAGATCTATTGGTCATCACTAAATACCTACAGATGGTTTACATTGTCCAAGATAGAAGAGAAAGGTATCAATTCAATGAAAGTTTGGTGAATCTTGGTTAGGCATGAGATTAGCTACAGTAGAGGCTAACTCATCAATAGCTTTATTTTCCTCCCTAGGGATATAAATAATATTGAAGGCATCAAAATATTCTATAGGGTCCCAAACTCTAAATTTGTACCTCTTAAGGTAAGATAATTTGCATTCATACTTGATTCTTACCTCATTGATAACTAATTATAAATTAGCATAAACTAGTAGTTCCTTGACTTTGTTTTTTATGGCAAATTGTAGACCTAATATGAGAGCCTCATATTATGTAAGGTTATTGGTGCAAGGAAACTAGAGTCTATAAGAGGTATGATATTTCTTACCAACAGGGTCAACTAGAACAATTCCTACCCTAAAACCAAATTTACATATAGCACCATCAAAATACAACTTCCATAATCTAGGCACAACATGAGAAGCTTTAGGATCACATAATTTGATAGTTTCTAGGGTTAAACCTCCTAAATCAAAATCAATTATGCTGACCCTTTCATTGATAGCATTTATTCAGTGATCATGTGTTTCATTCTTGGTTCCCTTTCAACTCTAATCTGGTTGGGAAATCCCTTATAAGGCAGCCATAGGTGTGAATATTTTGTGGACATATATCCATTTACAGCCTTTGTCCATTCTCTGCTTAAAAGTAGTCCATAGATATCAAGGATATCTACTACCTAGATATCTATGAATTATTGGACTCTTAGCTCAGAAGCCAATTACATGTGGACACTTAACAATTCTCTAATCACCTTGACCCTTGACTTATCCAACTAGGTGACAACCCTATCAAAATTAATGAGGCTTAAACCAAGTTGATTATAAACACATGTAGGCATAATATTTGTAGAAGCACCAAAATCCAACAAATAATTATGAAATTTCTTACCAAACATTCTGAATATGAGCAAGAAGGGTGGGGAATCTATTTTAGCTTTGTACATAGTTATGTTTACATTATTAGTCTTAGACAACTTGTTAGATTTATTGGATAAGGATTCTAGCAATAGATCTCTTTGCTCAGTTATCTATGTCAGTTCATGCAAAGTAATATTAGCTTTAATTTTCTTCATGTCCTCTACAATATTAGAACCAGTCTTATTAGAAGAATTGGAAGTATAAGTACTAGGTCTATAAGTACTTCCTTTTGGAGGCTTTGGATTATTGTCTAAAGTGGTATCAGGAGGAGTACAAAAGTTATTTGGAGGAGTTGAAGTAGTCAAGGGCTGCTTCTACTCCCTACTCCTCAAAGGATATGTCTTCTTCAAAAAATGTTAGAAGGCACGTACTTCTTCAGGAACATCATTAATTTCATTGTCTTCTTGTAAAGGGAAATCAAATGTTTCCACCATGAAAGTATGGTCAGCGAGCTTGGATCCTGAAGCACCTACACCATTATCTTTGTTAGGTACTACCTCAAAAGTGTCCAACTCTTCTTGAAATACTTCAAAATATTTACAGAATTAAATACAATCAATCTCACCATGCTTAGAAGTACAATGGACACTAAAATAATTATGGAAAGCAATATCAATAAGATTAGTATCCATAGTCTTCTTTTCAGAACATGGTTCACTATTCTTATTATTGTAGAAACTATCATTATTAAACCTATTATTGGGCCTATTGAACCTTTAGAACAAGAAGTTCCTTCCATAATTCTCTCCACTATTACCAACTTATTTTTGTAGCTAAAGGAAGTCAATGCCCAGTTTATGGACCATTTTCAAAATGGACTCATTCTCATTTTTAGAGGTTTCTAAATTATGAACCCAATTGTTATTGGTACTAGTAGATGGTACTAAGGACCTTTCATCATTTGTCTTAAATCCATTGGTAGAAGGGTGATTCAAGAAACCTAAATTTTGGTTAGGAACAACATGTCTTAGAGGCAATTGGTTTAGATTTGGGAGTTGGTTCAGAGCAGGGACATTTTGGTTGTTATTAAGAAAGACATTAAAGGTAGGAATATGTGGATTGACATTGGGAACAGAGTAGGCCATATGACCTTAAGTTTGCATTTGGTCATTAATGATCATAGCCTTAGTATAGGCTAAATTCAAGTGTGTTCATATTACCTACAACCCTCTTTATAAATACTAAAGTCATGGGATCAAGAGCATCTTTATAGATTTCAAAGGCTAATACTTGATTAGGTTTATAAGGTTCAATGGTCATGTTGTATATCTTCTAGTACCTAGCATTAAAATATCTTATAGGCTCACTGGCATCCCTTTTAAGGGTGGTAAACTATTTGTACAAGACATAAGGGCTAATGATTTTGCCAAATTGATCAATGAAAATGTTATTAAACTCATCCCAAGTGGTAATACAATTATTAGGCAAGTTTAGGAACCATTCATATGTAGCATCTTTAAATGTGAAAGGAAAAAACCTACACGCTACATCTTCATGAGTGAGATTTGTAAATCTTAACATAGCTTTGAAGGATTTAACATGTTCTTCTACTGTCACAATACCACTAGGACTAAAAGTTGGCAAACATTTTTCTAGATTTTGAGGAAGGTCATAAACCACACCATGAACATTAATAAGAGAGATTCCTAACCAATACATACCTTGAAGAAGGTTAAATTCAGAAGTTCCTTGGAGTGGGAAAGTCGATAAAGACTTTGAACCTCTACATCTACCTTTATCTTGTTTGGCCCTCCTATGGATGTCTAGTTATAACAGAGGTTCTCTTATTTTTTAATATGATCTTGTTTGGATTCTTGGAAATTCTAGCTTGAAGACTTTGGATCCTATTTGAAATACAATGTCTCAAATCAACCTTTATGAGGAATACGGATCAAACTTACACATTAAGTAAATTTTCTAAAGATTCATGCAAAGAACAACAAAGAGAGTCAAACTTTAACTAAGTTAGCTCAAAGATGTATCCAATTATGTAACTATCATATATATTTATAATTCTAAGCTTAGATAAACTCAGATTTGTAAATGATCTATTAATCTTTGATCAAAACAAGTTATTCTAACCTCAAATACTTTAGATTCTCAGATCTCAAGCTATCTTTACCAAAATTAAACATCTATCCTCAAAGACTCTTGATCTTTATCTAAATGAAGCACAAATATGGGTCAAAGACCCTGAAGATAAATCATCTTTACACTTTTGAGCAAATAACTATGAAAATATATAAATATAACACCAATCTTTGATCAAAACACACCAAAATTATCAAAGATCCTATGAATTCACAAGATCCCTCCTTTTAGTGCTAGTGAAAGCCCATCATGTTGATGCCTCTAGATGTATCACAGGTACTCTTAGTGTCTAAAAAATAATTCTCATTTTAGAATTTAGGGAATTCAAAGCATAAGGAGTAGATTATGGTAATCTGGTTAACTGTGGTGGAATAGTGGTAGAGCAATAAACTATTCCACAATATTTGTATTAATTGGTGGTTGGGAGCCACCATGACCAATATTAGTGAAATATAATATATCTATGATACTATCAATGAAATTATGACCAAGTTATAAACTAAAGACTAATCTAGATGAATATTTACAATGAAGCTTAAACTAAAGTGGTTTGATTTTAAAAAAGCAAAAGGGTAGGGCAAAAATAAGGTATTTTGATTTTCAGTAAAGACATTATGATAAAGCTTAGATTTCATCAAGACATACATTTGAACCAATACATGAAATAAAATATCTATAACACATATCGCACCATGTACCAAGCCAATATTTAAGGAAAGGAAGTAACAATGTAAATAAGAAACTATATTCAATTTAAATATTTACTTTATAAGAAAATTGCATTAGCACATCTACAAGAGAAGCAAGGGAAGTGAAATGAACCTAAGATATTTTAATTAACCCAGCATAAGCACAAGTTAACAACTCTAAATTTATATATGCACATCAAAAATCAATGAAAACCATTCAAATCTGAACATCTAAATAGATGGTTGAGAAAGTATCCATAATAGCATTTTGCATAAAAACTTTCTCCTTTTACAAAATGGTAATAATGCCTTTTATAGGAGACTAAGGTAGTTCATTGATCAGGCATGAGATTATAAATGTAAAGGATTAAGGATAGTTGTCCTTTTTATAAAGTTCTAAAATACGTTCATTTTTCCAAAGTGGTTTGACCTTTAAGCAAATGTGCTAACAACTTTGCACATGCCTTTACAAAATAATTTTCCATATTTTGAATATTACAAAGTTTCTAACAAAGTAGAATATTATTAGCTAGCTGGTGGGACCTACGCTGAAGAACTCCCTTGTTGTTCTTGAAGAATCTTTATGGACTTTGATGTTGCTCATCAACTAATCCTAAGTTAACAGTTGGCTCTAAGAGGAATTCATCTTCCTAGTATGCCAAGTCATCAAAATATCTATTGTTTCTTGCCATTGCCTCCTTGATACTCCTTGCCTCAATAATTTTCTCCTCTATAGTTATGGTCATGCCCGTGACCCTACTATTGTCACCCCCTAACTTACCATGACTCTTTCTCCTAACCTCTTTCATAACCAAGGTGACCCTGTGATTGTATTCATCATCTACAATGATGCTCAGGGAGCTAATTGTGGTAGGATTAGTAATCATGGTGCCTAGAATTTATTCAATTTTATTTATCATATTTTCATCATCCCTTAGGAGCCTCTCCAAGTTCTTTGACCATGTACTTAAACCCTTGACCTTATCAATAATAACTCCCATAATTGTATTCAATTAGGCTAGGCTAATGGCCCTAAAGCCAAGAATCTAGTCCTCAACTATTATGTTGATTAGCTCCTTCATTTTATCTTTTGAATTCTACCATTGGGTTATCAAACCCTTAGCTACTGCATCTAGGTGTGTTAATGGACTTTTCCTTGTCTTCAATTCCTTTAAGGATTTAAACATATCATAAAAATATGCCTCAAACATATTTATCATTTCTTTAGGGATTGACAAGATAGCTTGTGTCTCAAGATTTTCCTTTTTTTTCAGCAAGTTTTCTACTCTTTGATATAGGCCTTAAATGCCTAATTTTAGCTTAGCTGAATGGGCATTAGATAGTCCAACTATGTCTTCTTCATGGATTGGGTATTCACCTGGTCCCTGACCTCCTACTGGAGTTAAGCCCATAAAAGGTTCAACTATCTAAAAAGTAAACTCCTCATTCCCAACCATGGTCTTCTTTATTGTCACTCTTTCCAAGCCTATTGTCTCTAGGTTGAAATGAACACTGACTAATGACTATATGGTTTTGGGAGGTTCAAGAATATACATCTATGTACTTCCTAAGGTTTTAAGAGTTTCTACTTGAGTGCCACTTGACCCCCTAAAGGTGGTCATCCTTCTTTCCTCCCCTTCTTTCATCAGAGCCATTATCCATGGCTTTATTTCATCATGAACAATGATGTTAATTGCACTAGTTATGGCCCATGAATGTTGTAGGGTTGGGATCTTTTGTATCTTCTCAGAAATGAACCATTTAGGGATGACTGGCCCTTGAATGGGATTTTCATCACTGAATAAGTTAACTTCACTCAAAGGATGAGTGAAGGTTAAATTTGGCTTCTTCTTTCCAATTGGGACCAATGCCAACTCAACCTTCCTCTTTTGAAGGGGTACAACTAGAACTAGGTCCAGGGCTATCTCCTTTCCCTTTTATTTTTTTACATCCTTGGTTTGGACTTGAGGCTCCTAAATTTGTTATTTTTATTCATTTGATCCATATACCTCAACAAGCATTTTGAGTACATCTTCCACTATCTCCCCAAAACCTAGTGTAATGATGTCAAGGAACTCAATTAGGGATTCTAACCTTTTAGGTTGGGCAGAAGAAGATGCCCCTTCACTAGGTCTTTCTTCCAATTTCTCCTTCTCAATTCCTTATGTAACTTGTGCTTGAGGTTATTGTAGTTCTATTTGTGTTTGTTCTAGAGGAGGCATAGAAGAGGGTCAAGGAAATAAGTGGTATTGTAGGGGGGCCATCTACCATAGCTCACCAGGTGGTTTCTCATCTCTAGCCAACCTAGACTCAAGCCTAATATTATGCTTCTTTAACCTAGCTAATACTTCTATGAAATTGGTAGCCTTGATATACATCATGTCATGAACACCAAGCCTATGTTCATAGGGGTAGTTCATTATTTTTAATTTCAAATGTTTTTTTACTCTATCATGAGGGTCCTATTGTCTAATTTCATCCAACTATAAGTTGAAATATTCTTTGTGTTTAGAGATGGCATCTACATGTTCCCAATTTTGTAGTACAGTCTTGATAATGGTCAAAAAAATGGGTGGAGTCCTTTCCATTTCTACTTTCACACACCATCTATACCATGGAAAATTTGGTATACAACCTCATGTTTTTCCAATTTGGTTAGTAAATGGACCGGTAGTTTGAGGGGTTAAACTAAGGTGCCTTCTATTCTAATCATTATGTAATAAGGATACAACTAGATGTCTCCAATTAACTTCACATACTTCTTGACCAAAGGGCTGACCTTGACCGTGGGGATCCCTATAATAGATTCTACCAAAGCTAGATATACATAATCATAGATGAATTTTACATTGTATTTATACTTGAATATGTGCGATTTGGAATAGTGATGGGAAATAGTGTGTCTCCCTTCAGGTGACCAATTCTTTATGTCAAGGATTTTGGTGGTGGCCAAGAGGGCATCTAGAAGATAGGACTTCATGAAGAAGTGGTTGTTGGTTTTCTTCTTCATGGTTGAAAATTGTAATTTCAAATAAATGTTTATCTTCTCACCTATTGGGGGAGTGAGTCCCTTTTCTACCATGAAATATACATAAGGTACCAATATTTTATTAACATGAGTGGTGAAAGGGGCTCTAGTTAATCTATTCATCAAGGTCATGGTTATTCTATTTCCCTCCCTAAATTAGACAATTGAGATCTTTCTGGTGGGGTCTTGGATTACATGGGTTTTGATAAGCAACCATGGGGTAAGGATGGTGTTCAAGTCATTTTTAATAGTCCATATCCTAATTGTAGGCAAGTCTACTTGGTGCTTGCCTAGTTTGTAATAGCTTTCAAATGAAAGAGGGTACATATATGCTACCTTTTTAGAAGTACATTCATGAACTATCTAATCCTGATCAATTTTACAATCTATAAAAATAGGGGAAATAACATCAATATAGTGCAATACCTTAGGTTTTATAATAGCATAGTGGAGACTAGGTCATTGTATTTCTATAGGATTATGTTATTCTTATATTCTTCCCTTATGACGGTTTGCATTTCCTCAATAATCCAAAAAAAATTGGACCAATTTCTATTTCCAGTGTTTAATGTCGAAACATCAAAGTCAGTATCCTTGAAGATTCTTCCCTCATTTTCTAAAGCTAAATACAATTTTGTGTCATCCCTTTATTGTTTCCTTCAAGTTTCCATGACTGTGAAACTTGAAAATTTCTCACTAGTGGTCTTCAAGTAGCCTCTGGGTTAGTTTTTTCTCACTCAAATAATAGTTGGACTCTTTCTAGCTCGATTGTGATTGATTAGAGTTCAAATTAGGGATTTTTATGAAAGGCTAGGGATTTTTTGTAACTTTAATGGTGATGAAAGCTCAAACTTAGGCTAATTTATGCCTTGGATTTGATTTAGAACCCTAATTTATACCTTTGCCTTTTCATTCCCATAAAATCTTTGATTTTATCATTTTATGCTTGTGTGGCACTTATGTGGCATCCTTCTAGCAACTTTCACGATATTTTTCATAAATGCTTTAAAGGAACTAGTCATTGTCCTTTAAAATCCTTCTTTTGCTTCACATCATTGGATATTTTCTTATGGATCAATGCAGACCATTGATTGTGATCCTAAGGCTTGGACGTTATTGGTTATCTTTATATCAAACTCTGTAGTTATGCCACTTGGCACTTTTATGGGCCTTTTGGGCTCTACATTTTTTTAGTGAACATGCAATTGCCACATGTCAATTCCATTACCTTTAGGGGTTTTTTTAATTAATCTCTATCAATTATGCTCCATCCAACTGGCTTGCTCTAATTAACCATGAGCCATTGATCTTGCAAAGTGCACAAACTTTAATTAGCATCAGGATATAAAATGGACTTAGGCTAAATATTTTTAGACTAAAGTTTATTTTTCATTAATAAACATGACATAAACTTTAGGCTAAAATTTTTAAGCTAAGTTTTAGAACACATATAAAGGGGACTCGAATAATAAGAAAACTTAATGTAAGGTTTTAACCTAGGGTTTAATCATGTTGATAAACACAATAAAACTTTAGGTTAAAACTTTAAAGCTAAGTTTTATGACATAGGGACTTTTTGTTAAAATAAAACATAATATAAATCTTTAGCCTAAGGTTTATTCTATTGAAATAAATTTAATTGGAACCTTAGGAAAGAGACTTAGATTAAGTCTATGTTTGCAAATATTAGACCACAAGATCATTTTATCATTAAAGTTCAAAAACCCTAAGTTTTTTATTTTCCCAAAAGGGCGGTCCCATTGAACTGCAATGCAAGTAATAATCCTAAACAACATTTTATATCATATTCTTATGTTTAATCAAGATGATTGATAAGCTTAAATTTGATAGCCTCGTAGACATCAATGACAGCGTCACAGGCATCAAATAACGTTCAAGAAAATGTCAAATTTAAGTTCATGAAGTCTATTAGGTCCATAGATCCTAGATTTAACATATTCTGTCTAATCATTTGGTCCCAAAAAAACACAGACTATTGATCAAGATCCTAGCATATGCATTCCATTAGCCCCTATAATCATGAATAAGATCAAGTTTAGCTCAAGGCCATGTGTGAAAAATAGATTAAGTTAAAGGCCTAAGTCTTCAAAGTATAATAAAAAGGGTCCCTTCGCATATTATGGTAATATCCTAAGGATTTAGCCTAAGGTTTATCATATTAATAAAATACAATAAATCTTAGGGTAAAAACTTAGGTTGATTCTAAATTTAAATGCATGGGGCATTTTTAACATTAAGCTCAAATGCAGGAGTGCCACATGGTGACTTTACGGGACTCCTAAGATATTAACTCTATTTGACCCTAGGAAGGGTTCGTAGAGCATCGATGGAGATCCAAGTTTTCGATATGGTGACACTTGTTATCCTCATATGGATTTCTTAGGCCTTTAATATTTTAATACCTTGTTTGCTTCATCACATCTTTTCTAGGTGGGCAGCTATGGACCGTTGATCATGATCTGGATACTTACACATGATTGGCTCTTTTTGAATAATTAAAGTTGTATCATAAGTCTTATCTTAAGGTTTTATTGTATTAATAAATAAAACAAGACATTAGGGTAAAACTTAGGCTAAGTCTATGTTTAATAAAATGGGACTCATTTAATCTTGAGGGTGATCACACATTGTTTGATCTTCAGTCCCGCTTAAGCATAGATCATTGATCATGATCCTAATGATAACATAGGATTAGTTCGATGGATTAAGGCTTTGGATTCATCAAGTCTCCTTCGCTCTGTCTGATCATACTTTATGATAAATAGTTGTTGATCTTGTAAAGAGGCAAGATGTTTAAGTTAGGGCTAGAGTTGATATAGGAACTTAGGCTAAAGTTTTAAAACTAAGGTCTCATTTGTGTTAATGAACATGAATAGGGCCTTAGGAATAAGACATTAGGATAAGTATGCAACAAAAAGGATCACACGATGTAAAAAAAATGGGACCAAGTTATGAACATAAATGACCCTGCAAACATAAATGCTAGACCTTGTTAACATAAAGAGAACAAAAAGGGGAAATAGGGACCAAGCATAATATTTTAGGCTAAGGTTTGGTCGTGTTAAAAAATATGACCAAGATTTAATATAAAAATTTAAGCTTAAGTCTAAAGTAAGTTTTAAAATGTTACCACTAAATTTGAATTCAAACCAAGGGTCTAAGCTATGGTTTTTTGAAGGAGGGATTCAGAACATGAATCCAACTATGAGTTTTCATAGATCAAATGCTATTAAAATCCTAAATGAGGATAAAACTATGAAAATCCTAGCATAATCCATTAATAATAGCTCTATAAAACCTACAACTTATGACATGAAGGCCAATTGTTAGCAACATTAGGCAAGGTTAAAGCAAAACAATGAATAAATGGGCCAATTTTATCAGGCGTGGATGATCTTCAAATTCTAATAATGCACAAAATATCAAGATTTTAGTGTTAAGGTTCAAAGTATGCACAAGGGTCCCTATTTTTAATAAATAGGGGTATGTTGAATTCAACAAGTCCCATCATATGAGACAATTGGAGAAATATTTCCAATATCTATGGATGCAATGAATGGAGATAAACATTCATTTTGAAGATGTTAAGAGTTTTATTATGCAAATTAAGTTGAGGGATGATATTCCCATTGGCATCTCTAAGAGGAGGGACAAAAATTTTATTTGATTTAAACATGATGACTTGAGTGGTTTATTAGTCATGTGTAATAAATGTTGTTGCATTTGCATTATTTGGTAATCATTAGTTGTTTACATGATGTTCATTTATTGAACTATTTGAGCAATAATTTGAGTTGTGTTGATTTGTGCATTAATATTTGAAGGTGGGGTATTAGTTTTGTTAGGTGGGGGATTATTAGTGTTAGTTGTAGGAAGGGTATTGGGTGGAGGATTCCCAACATTGGTATTGGGAGAAGGACTAGGATGAAGTACCTCAACTGCATTACATTGTGTAATGATTGGTTTTAGATTAGGAAAAGATGAAGGAATAAAGTGAATAGTTTAATTTTAAATAATAAAATAAGTGAGGTTCTGATCTAAATCCTTAATTATGAAATGTTCTTAACTAAGAGGAAGTTGAAAAGATGATATCATTATGAAATAAGACTAGATAACCATACACAAAATAGTATCAACCAAGGTGTACAAAGTCAATAGGGTTAACTGTGTACTATTTAGATAAAAGGATGTAAAATGAAGATAGAGTCGACCAAACATAGAATAGGGTTGATCAGGTCAACTTAGTACTATAAATAGGTTGTGAAACTAAGTTAAAAAGGATACAAGGTTAACCAAGTTGACTTAGTACTATAACCTGACTAGAAGACAAGAGTACAAGGTCAACCAAGTCCACTTAGTACTGAAAAATAGGGAAAAACATAGTCTAATAAGGATACAGGGTCAATCAAGTCAACTTAGTGTTGTAACCTAGATGATAGAAAAGATTACAAGGTTGACCAAGTTGACTTAGAACTATAGATATGGAAAAAGATATTCTAAACAGGAAATAAAGTTGACCAAGTTGACTTAGTACTATAACTTAACTGATAGAAAATAGTACAAGGTTGACCAAGTCAACTTAGTACTAAAAATAGGGTATGACACAGTTTGTAAGAGACTTTATCAAATAGACTAATAGTGTTCTACAAATAGGGATAGATTTTGCAATGTAATTTGAAGTAAGAAAGAGAAGCAAACACACAAACAATTGGATCAATGAGAATGATCCAATTGGGACACACAGCATAAAACCTTGCACCAACATTGGCCGATACAATTTTTTACAATACAACACACAATGATCAAAGAGAAAATAGTCAATTTAAAAGTGAATGTTGACTAAGTGGCCACCCTAAGTGTTGTTAAATTATTATAAAGTTTTGTTTTAAGTGTGATAGGGAAGTTGGTTGAAAATAGGGAATTAGAAAGCAATATAGGGATGGTTTCATGATAATTAGGCTAAAAGGGATCTATGTTTGCAATGGTACTAGCTTGGTATTGGGGCCTACCCACTCACTTCACAGTCTCATAGTGATAATGGTGTTGGGTGATTTTCCATTATATATCATTAACCACATGTTTATACCTGGCTATAAAACCAAGTTGGCTTCTTGCTTGGTGATGAAATCCAAGTAGGTGTGCTTTGGGAAGATAAGTGTTACATGTGTTTTGAATATTGTGATTTGTTAGTGTATGCAAAAATATCAAAAAATAGTGAAACTAATCAGCAATTTGAAAAACCACCTAATTAGACTATGTGAGCTACTTTAAGTATGCAAATAATTGAAAATGAAAGTGTGAATTAATTACTAATAAATAGTGGTTAATTCCTAAATTAAGAATGGTACAAAGTTAGTTCAGATGACACTGTATGGAAATAGTACATAGTAGATTCGATTGTGTCACTACTATTATGTGGAATCAAGGGTCTTAAAGAACAAATTCAACCAGGTTGACTTAGTCTTTTAGATAGAAGACAGGCTACAAAACTAAGTCAACCAAATCAACTTTGTTATAAGGTTACAGTTTTGAAGACTACAAACTTACACAAAATAGAACTATAATGAAGTATTGAATTGATAGAGAGATAAAGAGAGGAACCTTTGTGAGTTGGAAGATGATTAGGCTTTAAAAATTTATATTGAAGTACCTTGAATGTTGCTTTTAAATTCTATAAACTGAGTCAACTGGTTCAACCTAGTTCTATAAAACCTTGTTCATTGATGTTAGTTGAAATACTGAGTTGACCTGCCTGAATTTGTTTTTTAGATGTTGACTAGAATACTAAGTTGACATGTTCAACTTAGTTTTTTAACTAGCTATTGATTAGAAGATTAAGTTGACCTATTTGACTTAGTCTATTGTCTGGATGCTGACTAGAAGACTAAGTCAACTTGTTTAACTTAGTTTATGATATGGATGTTAATTAGAAGACTAAGTTGCCCTATTCAACTTAGTTTGTTAGCTAGCACTAAATAATAATATTGTGTTAACCTATTCAATCTAGTAAATTATATGTGATGAAGACCTACACAAAAATAATAGAGTCATGTTGATATGACTATGTGTTAAACCTATGCATAAAAGTTAGTACTATACCAGCCTGGTCAACATAGTGTCAAAAATAAAAATAATAATAAGATGATATAAATGAAAATACTAAAAGAAAACTTGCAAGGGTTAGATTTACATCAAGTTCACCAGAATGTATGTAATGAGAAATGCAATAGGTCTATAAATCAATCTTATGTTAGAGAAGATAGATCCTACTTACAATTTTGATTGGGGATACATTATATAATCAGGGTCATGACCAATATGGATCTTCTAGACCTAAACAAGGGATATCTTACCATAATAATATCACTAGGGAGGGTTCCAAAGCCTCCAATCAAGAAAAACTATGTAATAACCCTAAATAGGTCATATCTTTTCATATTCACTAAACTAATAATAAGTAAAGCAAAACTCTAATCTAGTGCTCACCAAAGCTTGTGGCACAAAGTGAGGATAATAAACACTAAAATTAAAAATGCATAAAATACATATACTCACATCAATTTATATGTAATCTTAATACATGGAATAGAAGTCAAAATACATATCTATCTATTCTTAAAAAATAAGAACAAAGTTAGGAATACTTACCTTTGAAGACAAACCCACCGATCCTCAATCTTTCCCTTGGCCAAGGTGCTTCATAAGAAGTTTTTGTGGTATGTAAGTATAACAAGGATAAATCATCTCTAGGATACATAGCCTATCAATGCATCCAAAATAATTCTTCATAAGACAAGATCCGTATCTCCAAAGAAAGTATGAAACCATAAGCTTGTTCCTCAAGTAGAATGGTGGATAAGCATATGAGCAATATATCTTACTTCTTATCCTCTATGATAATTTATAGAAATGAATGTGTTTATATAGGAGGATATAACTCTAAACCCTTCCAAAAGTTTCATTCGATAGATTCAACTCAATTGACTTAGTATTGAAATTGATAAAAAAACTCACTAGATAATGAACTATGTTGGCCATCGATGATTTAGTTGTTAGTAAGCATTTGTAAAGAACAATACAATGTTGGTGTGGCTAACAATGGCTGGCATAGTCATGTAAACTACCAAAAAGGGTTTCAAGTTAGGGAAAGGGCTAATGAAGGTGGTAAATGACTAGAAGAGTGTGCAAAATAGGAGACAAAACTTAGGGTGGTGCTTTTTAGGAGACAAGTGTGTATATATCAAGGGTCAAAAAGGATAACAATCATGTGACTCACCAATAGTCTACCCACCCCTTTCTCGGTGTACCCCTTAAGGTGTGCACTCAAAGAGATTGAGACTCGATGGGTTCCTGTAAGATAAAAAGTGTTAGTAATTGATAAAGTTTTAAAATATTGTGTATACAGTTGTTTTATAAGATTGTACATAATTAATTGATGTATTAATATTAATTAAGATAAATTAATTTAAAAGAATGAAAGTGTTATAAATAATCTTTTTGATAAGTAAATTAAAATAAAATGATTGAAATAACTAAAAATAAATAATTGAAAGTAAGGATAACTATGAAATAAAATGGAAAAAATATTTCTTTATGTTCATTTGTTGACTATGTTAGACTGTCAAAATTTAAGAACAATAAGATATAAGAAAACCCATAAAATATTTATAAGTTGAGCCAAAGGTTAGGCAAGGATAAGAACGTTAAACAAGACAAGAATGTTGTAATAATATTTTCCTCTAGCTCGATCTTGTATTTTGTAGAAACATATATAGATTAAATTAGTGGATAGGTGTGGTACATTGGTTAGAGTCTATATGTGAATTTTTGGCCATCAAAATCATTAGAAAGATAGAAAATTGACTTCTCCAAAGTAAAAATCCTAATAAGGCATGCAATGATTGAAAGATCTAAAGATATTAAAAATGGGTGGATTTTAATGGTTGAAGATAACCCTAATCATCCCCACAATGACTAAATGCTACCTACATTTCCAATATTCCAAGGAGGGTATCAATCCCATGTAATTCTTCCACCTAGAGTGATTTGTGTAATGGCACTCCTTTGAATACATGTATACATCTATAACCAACTTGAATACTTTATCAATGCTTTAGTTAGGGATGGATAAATCAAGGTTT
Source organism: Torreya grandis (assembly GCA_037957365.1). Taxonomy (NCBI): domain Eukaryota; kingdom Viridiplantae; phylum Streptophyta; class Pinopsida; order Cupressales; family Taxaceae; genus Torreya; species Torreya grandis. The sequence goes on along the minus strand of JARHVA010000545.1, from coordinate 2,406,932 downwards.
AGGCTTGGATTATGATTTTTTTATATTATTAAAATCATAATTGGGATGAATAGGAAACTTTTTCTCTTTGTGCATTTATGTAAATAAGCCTTTGTATTTAATTTTCTTTGTGATTTCCAAGTGAGGAAATGAGTGGCTTGAGTGTGCCTTTATAGAAATCCAAAATGGGATACCACATGTTGGGAAGCCTAAAAACACATAAAATAATATAATATAGGGGTTCATTTTAAAATATGACCATTAGAGGCCCTAGACAAGAACACTAAGCTAGGGACATGTACACTCAACATTACTATCATAGATCAATGATGTTGTCCTTGGTCCAGGAATATGCTTAAGGTTAAATTAAAAATAATATAATTTCTATTAGTGAATGATGTTGGGTTAATATAAAAATATGTCATCACCAGTGATTAGTATAAGGTGCATGAAAAAATAGTTCCAAATTTAGTACAAAAATTAATTAAAATTAAAAAGGGTAAAAGCTGACATGATCAAATATTCATGACCAAATTTAGGTTACTACAATAGTACCACATTTCATCAATGAACAATAGCATGATTATGAACACCACCCCCCCACCATATATATATAGATTTTTATTGGAATTGGCATAATATATAGTTTAATTACCACATTATATATTGGAACCCCCACTCCACATAGAGATTTAGATATAGATTTAGAGTGAGTAGAGATAGGGGCCAATGTTTATTAATGCTATCAGATATATCTAGTTCAATATATCCATTGAATGAGTCTATCTATGTTACTAGATTACATACTAATATGTATGGTATGACCAAATCCACCCAACGTGCATGATGCCCAGCATGGCATGAATGATGTGTGTGATGCATTTTATATCCATGTCAAAATATATTTGATCTATACAAAACATTATGTTGATGTGATGGATGATGGAATGGGTGTGGGTAATATGAGGTGATGGATAATTCCTTCGATATTGGTATGATAGTTAGTTTAGACCATTTGGCATCCTTAAATGGGTTTCATTACATATTGATTGCATTGGTTTGGTGGGGCCTTTAAATATTATGATGCCATTGACTAGAATCATATAGCCTAGTGTACTGGTATGGGTGGAATAACATACTAATTTTCCCCTCCCTTGTTTAATTAAATAATATGATGCCATTAGACCATCCATCTAACCAGTGACCAACATCAACCATATTTATGGGAGAACCAATAAACTTGGTTTGCCAATACCAACCATCCCAATACTGAATCACTCCCATATCAAGACGTAAATGTTAAAATTGATAGAAAACCAATGATGACTTAATACCTAATAAAACCAACCAGTTGTCTCTTATCTCGAGATAAAAACCATGGATTATCACTCAAACAACACATCTCATGTGTTTGTATCTCATATATACACATGACATGATATAGGCTACATGTGACATGATAGAGGCATATTACCTATAGTCTAAAGCCATATAAATATATGGGGGTCAATGTCTTATCCTAATTAATGAGATGCACTTTGGAAATATCACATCCCCATGGTTTAGATAGGAATCTATATATTGTTATTATGTTTATTTCGACCTACAATATCCATAAACTCAAGTAAAATTACATAAAGGGGTGGTTGGATATATGTGGGTCAACAATGTAACCATGTTTCCCCATTCATACCACTTTGTCTTGATTTTGAAGTGAGTTTGGGTGATCACATATATATGTCCCCTAAATCATCTGCATATTCTTCTAGTCATAAGTGGATATGGTGTTGTTATATGTTTTTTGGCATATGATGGACTTAATTACATTGGTGATCTATGCACACAAAACAAAAACCTACATTACCCCATTCACACCACTTTGGCTTAAATTCAAAGGGAATTAGGATGATCATGCACAAATGTGTCCAAAATTATACCCATTTTCCCTAATCACAAATGGATATAGTGTTATTGTATCACTTTTGGGCTATAAGAAACCTAATCAAATGTAAAATTGACATTAAGGGGTCAAAGGTCACTAATGAAGCTTGCATTACCCCAATTACACCACTTTGGCCTAGATTCAAAGTGGGTTGGGCGATCATTTACAAATGTGCCAAAAATTATCTACATTTTCCAAGCCACATAGATATGGTGTTTTTATGTCACTTTCAGCTTATAAGGTACCTGAGTGTAAGTAAAATTAGTGATATGTGCACAACTCCTACACAACACGCATCTCTCCTTTGCATTATTGAAATACACTTGTAGTTATTATGCACTCTTACATACTCCTCTGCATTAATCTTTCCCTCATATTAGACACTTATATTACACGTGATCACATACCTACATGCCTAAATCACACAAGATCACACCATTACACACAGCCAACTCATAATATTGCATGTCTTGCTAGCACTTGTCTTAGATTAATCACATCCATGTGTCAATGTACTTTGACTATGTGGTCTATCAAGTGGCACTCTTCATCCTATATTTTATCATTCATCCATCTAGGTAGTTAGACACCATGTACGTAGAAGCTCAAATGTCACCTAGTAAGGAATATGAACCATCACATAAGTGTCTTCTTTGTAACTAAAAATAGTTATAACTACTCTTATATTAGTCATGTATAAATATTTAATATACACATATAGAAAAGGTTTGATTTCACACATAGTCATAACAATAAATAACATGCTTTGCTTATCTACTATGTTATACACACATTGTAACTCATTATACCATTTTGCTTATCCATTCATTCTAAATAAAATTTGTATTTATACAAGTTTGAGACTTATTATATAATTTAATGTGTATTTTTTTATTCATATAAATGTTATTTCATGTATTAACTCTACATAACCATATGCATTATCCTTAACACATGGTTGTCCACCATACCCTTTGTTCTAGGGCCCTGTAATGTGGATCACTAGTATCAAAGAATTAAAATGTATTCCTTTATATACATATAAAATGTGATTGAAATGAGATATATAAATATTATTATTCATTTCTATTTCATAATATCCAAAACAATGTTGTAGAAAAATTAATATGGTTGAGTCAGAGAAGCAACTTGAGGCATTCCTAGACATCAAAAGGCTTATTTTTGAAGCACTGGAAGCATAAACACTAAAAATTTTGGCCAATTCCATGCATTGATAATGTATCTCAACCTAACATCTTCCAAAACACCCACACATTACACTCAATAACAATTTCATGAGAAAACCCCTTCAAAGTACAAGTTAATCTCGACACTCCTTTGTTTAAAGGCAAGATCAACACCACATCATTGGATGCCCAAATCTGACAACCAGAGTTGTACTTATAAATAAATCATTTCAAAAATGTTGAGAATATCACCTTCAATATATTGAAGATGTCCATTCCATTATTTCACTAGTTTTAAATCTTTAGTGTATAGCATGCACAAGATTATGTTTGAATCAAGTCTTGGAATACTTTTGTCGACATGTTGAAGGAAGAATACTACCATCACCAATTTGAATATGAATACATCAATTTCAAATAATTTCATCAATGCAAATATTGATCAATGGAATAATATACCAATACATTTTATGACTACTATGTGCAACTATGATAGAATTTGATAGAATAACATTAAGGTGTTGAAGTACATCTCAGTAGACTCTCACCTTGTATCCATATGAAGATGGATTTATTGACTTATAAAACTATGGGGAATGCATATTTCAATTAATTTAAGATTAAAATCAAGGAAAATATGAAGTAACATCTCACCTCTTCATCCAATGTTGTGCGCAAGAGCTAGCCCTCACACAACTCCACATTGTATCCTTCTATGCAGAAGTAGAGCACTTCTTGCAAAGGTGAACATCCTAAGAAGACTACATAGAAATTAAAGGATCCTAAATATTCTCATTTAGATAAAGGAAAGTGTAATTTATATGATAACTATTTTTATCACCATCACTCGCACACCCATGATAACTCTAAATTTTATGTGTAGAAATTCTTTCTTGTACAGTATGCATTAAGTCTCACATACACAAATAACACTAATCTATATGCCACTTGTATAATCACCTACACCATGTTTAACCCTTTTTTAAATGGGTATATCATGTTAATGAGATATATTAGACTAATTAAATAAGGAATGTACAACTTTATAAGTAGACCATTTAAATAATTTAGTTTATAGTAGTCAACTACAATGTTGAATTATGGAAAATGCTAAATATATAAAGTATAATTTCAAATAGTATTTTTATTTTTTTATAATGAATAAGAAACAATAGTTAACTTATGTAATGATGTGCAGGCATATCTTTGATGTACAGGTGTGGAAACAAGCAGATTGATGCTCAGGATTTAATCTTTATATTCTTTAAATATTATTTATGGAGTCCTAGACACTAGTGTTGACTTGTGGGAACTTGCATATATACTATTATTTATGCTTGGACACTATTATCTTATATGGAATATTAATTTTATTAATAATCAACAACCAAGGTATTTTTAGGTTTTATGTCACCTTTTAGTTGATGTATCTAGATCACGTGTAAAGGCTTTGTATGATTGTGTATATCCCAAACCTTATTTCTTCACCTTAGGTTAGGTTACCTTACCAAAACTGGGTTAGTTGGCTCATGGTTTTGAACTTACCTCAAATATCCATCTATCAATGTGTGTTTCCTACATATCCACTAATCTGAATAGGGCCTTAGACATATGTAGCTCTCCCATATGTATTCACTTGTGTGTGAACAATTGTGTAGAATGCTATTAGTGAGTGCATGCAATGATTTGGGTTGTAACTTGACAAATGTGGCTCATGGGATGATCTTTAAATTCTTCAAACCTTTAATATGATTATTTCTATTATTTATATGAAAATGTGGAAGAATAGGGTTGAATAACATAGTTGTGTGAATGATTTGTAGTCATGTAGTATAATCTTGAGAGGTGCTTAATAGATAAATGCTAGATTAGCTTTAAATTGTATTTATACCAAATCTTTTGAAAAAATCATCATGGGAGGGTTAATGAAACATCTTAGTTTGACCCATACATATCAAAATATTTTAAAAATTGATAGTTTAGAATGCAATGACACTTACGTTAGGATAGGGATAATAACATTGATGTTATTGTGTAGGTCTTGATGCAACTATCTAGGAAGATGGAAGGTTATTTAGGATTTGTAATAGATAGTGAAGGATATATATCATAATTTAAGCATGTTGTGGACTATGGGTGATCTAGGTAATCAAAATATCAGGGTTAAGCTAAGAAATAAGCATTTAGGCCTAGTGAGGTGGTGAACACGAGCCTTTCGACTATAGGGAAGGTCAAGAAATAAATATTAGAGCCTTGAGTGATATTTTTTAAGCATACAACACTATTTTAACATATAAAGCCAAATTTAAGCATCTAAATTTCCCCCCTTAATCTAGTAATGCATAAGGATGAAATTATTAGGTTAAAGAAAAAAAATGTGTATCATGATGTGTACAACACACTTGCTTTAACCTTATTTAAATTTTATGTATGTGTATGACCTAAAACCAAGAGCATGTTATAGATGTAATTAGTAAATATAATTTAAAAATGAATAATTGAAATTTCTTTAAAGAAAAATGATCAAGGAAGGAGTACACTTATGTGTCAATGAAATCATGTTGCCCCTTGAAATTTTGCTTTAGTAGAGATGTTTCCTACCTAAAGCATTAGAGAGAGGTTCACAACTGAACCTTGGATATGTGAATATGGGAATTGGAGGGTGATCATGCCCCCAATCTGATGTAAGGATGAGTTGTGTTAAGTCCATCAAGAACTCAGAATCTTAATCACATAACTCAAGTGTATCATAATCTATCCAATCTCACCTAAGTCAAATGGTATAATCATGTGAACCTAAAATAATAGAAAAGAATTCCAACACCATGAAGGGAATTAAATATTGATTTCACTAATTAAATAATCTCATTGTTGCAATAGATAAAGGCCCAAACATTGTATCTTGGTAGGTTTGGTGCATATATATGTGTATAATCTAAAATTGTATCTATAATTTGGTGTATTTGCATAGAATATGCACTTTGAATGTGACTCAACTGAATTATCTATCAAAATTTAACCTCTAATCTATAAAATGTGTATAATATGTATCACAAATCTAAAAAAAATTATCCTAAATCTGTGCCAAATGCATATAATTATATTTTAAGTGTATATTTGAATCATGTAAACTATGTAAACTGATTGAAATTATGCTCATTCTATCAATCATATTATGTGTATTCATGTCTCTATGACATGCCCCCACTAATATTCTCCCTTTTGAGGTGAGGGGAATGAAAAAGTGACAGTCACATTATCTCAAAAGGATAAGACAAATATGTTATATATGGGTGAATCATGTAGTAAAGAATAATATAGTAGTGTCATGTTGAAGTAGATATATCAATAAAGCTCAAAATATGCACACATACAAATCCCTAAGATGCATGATATGAATCATGGAAACATCTAAAATATAAAAATCTTAGCAAAAAATAAATCACACATGCAATTGTAATCAAATGTCACACAAAAAGGGGTCTAAGGAGATTGAAAACAAGGCACATGTAAGTGGAGGACATATGTAAATATCCACACACTAAATAAACAAGCAAGAGCTAGGGCACTATGGATAACAAGTAAGGTGATATGTTTTGGAAGAGCTTTGTGCATAGATAGAATAATAATAACCAAAGTATATTTTATCTAGCATATATAATGAGAACAATACAAAGGTTATTATATATCCATAGAAATAGAAAAACAACCTCCTAATAAATAAGGAGGAATAATAACAAAACACCAAGTAATAGTCATGGGTAACAATAATAAACTAACCATAAGAACACTAGAAATATCTAGCATTCATCCACTTAGTGTGAACATGGGTATAAAATCACATTCTTAAAAGATTTAACCACCTCCTAAAAACACTATCTAGATTAGGTGTAAACTTCATAGATTATATCTTTTACCCTCGTGAAGGCATAGTGATGAGTTGAATTATGCAAGACTAATCCCTTCCTATTTGGGTTCCTGTGGGACTTTCCTTTCCTCTTTAGGTGCCCAAATTTTGAATCTCTAAGATCCACAAGCTTGGCACTAATTGGATAACCATCCCCGAGTTTACCTCAAAATATTTTCTTGCTCCCCAAAAGTGATTTTTCTAAAAACATGAATTTTTTGAATTTACACAAAGGGGTTTATTTGTAAACTAGCACACTAAAAATAAGAATACTGAAAAATGAAATATAATTGAAAAAATGCACCACTAAAGCATATGGGCCCTGTCATTGGTGACTAAAGAGAGGCTCTGTAAAACCTCCTTCCTTCATTACCTCTGACCTCCTTTATGATGTTGATAACTCAGTTGAATAAAACTTTAAATCCCAATTGTTTCCACATTATTTATTATCTCTTCTTCTTCTTATTGTGAAATACACTTATTATATAGGATATCAGTTTCAATCGAGAATGCATCCTTCACAAAATGACATAAAAATGACTCTATACTAAAAAGGGTTTTAAAATTAGATTATAAAATCCAATTAACTACTTATTGACAATAGACTTCAATTACACTCACAAACAACACAAAAGACTCAAAATTTAAATGATTAAAAAACTAAATAAATCAAATAACTTAGATTATAAATGAAAAAAAAATTAAACTAAAAGAGTAAAAGTTTAATTTTATACTAAACAACATTCAACTAATAAAATTGACACCTAACATAAAACTATTTGACTGACTTAGATGGTTGGGCACATGTTTGTTGCATGGATGGAAAGTGATAATATAGGTAGATCTAAATGTAAAAAGAGACACACATTCATAATATTACCCTAGGAATTAGACACAAAAATAAAAAATAATTTATATTAAAGGCTCAAACTATATGAAAAGACTATTTAAAAGTAATTTTGAACCTAAAAAAATAATCTGAATACATTTATCAAAACTTGAACCTAAATCTTGTATATGTGAACTACAAATTATATTACAAAGTGGTTTTGAGGGAGAAAGTCATGAGCTCAAGATTAGATGGTGGTGTGAGATAATATGGTGGAAGACAACCATTGACTAGAAATAAGAACTCGTATACTTTAATGTAAGTTTCCACCACTTCAAATGTAATCTTTGTGATTTTTTTCTCATGTGATCCAACTAAACAGGTTTTAATATCTACATTTACAATCCCCTGAGGAGAAATAATAATCTCATTGTTAGATTAAGAAGCACCAAGTATAATGTAGATCATGTGAATCATCGATGCATGATATGAAATATGTGGAATAGATGGAAGTATAAATCACACCTGCATCAAAGGACAATATGGAGACTTTACGTACATGTGAGATGGAGCACACCAGTTTGTTTATATTCTACCTTTTTTCTCTCCTTAGAGCTACTACTAAGATTAAAAATAAATGCTGAGAGATAAATATGGACAAAATATACAAACAAATATAAAATAAAGCTTATAAAACTAGATTATACTATATTATGATCTGCTATGTTATAACTACTTACATTATTTGAACTATCTTCATGAATTTGGACAATCAAAAAATTATACATGCCCCTCACAATGCTTAGAATCTTAAATTGCTATGATACCACTGATATGTTTTGGAATGTATTTATACACAAACAGAGTCCAACACGTAGTGAGAATAAATATAATAATAATAACCATAGTATCTTTTATTTGCATATGTAACAAGAATAATATAAAGGTTATTATATATTCATAGAAATAAAAAAACAAGCTCCTAATAAATAGGGAGGAATAATAACAAACAACCTAGTAATACTCATGGGTAACAATAACAAATTAACCATGAGAAAATTATAAATATCCAATAAAAGGAACATATTCAAATGTTCCATAAGTAAGATAAAGGAGCAAACAAGAAGTACACTCAAATAATCTAATGTAAATATATGAAGTAATGAGAGGTAAGCAACTAGCATAAACATGTCATATTATCCCCTGCATACATGTATTAGCAAAATGTCATATAGAATAGCATATCATGTCCACTATATAAGATAGAGATACGAGTATAGGCATGTGTAAATCTCAATATATAAGATTCATATGATAATGTAAAATGATCATAAAATTAACATGTGTCAATCATGATCATATATATGTAAGATGCCCTCAATGTAGTGTATCATGCAGGAAGAGTAAAGGTCCAACATCTATCTAGTGTATTCTTGCATCACACTCATGTACATGTGAAACATATGTGTGTATAGAAAGGATATGTTATATACTAACATATATTAAACATCATAAGCAAAAACTAGTAAACATGTGAAATGTTAAATATTTTTTTAATTTTTATTTATTTGAAAGTTTTGGTGTTTTATTGAATTTTTTTTTTTTTTTGAAATTTTTGAATTTATTAAATTTTTCAATATATTTTGAAAGAGAGTGATAATAATTATACCATCTAAAGGATGCTTTTAGGGTGATATATACTATGAATATGGTATAGTAAATTGATCATGTTGCCAAGGATCATGTTTATGTGCCAAATATGGAGATGTAGAATTTTTAATACTCAATGTATATCTCATAGTAATATGTGGTTGTGAAGTAGTAATATAAGATGTAAGGTTTTTTAGAACCCATTTTTTAATGCTTTGTGATTTCCTTGGTGTATTATTGGGACTTTTTACCCTTCCTAAAACATGGTGATCTAGTGTAAGTAACTAGCTAGGTCATGGAGGCCTAAATGAGGATCTTGAAGAGTCTACTATAGATATTTGTGGAAAGCCCTCTCAATTATAGGTCACCTATGAAAGTGGATTGCCTATTTTTTACCCTTTTTTGCATGATTAAACTTATTAAGTTGTATAATTAGTTGTTATGGAACACATTTTGCCTATTACAAAGGATATTCATATTGGAACCTTGAAACTATAATTACCCTATTGGAATCAATATACTTAAGATAACCATATACTATGGAAGGTAATACATGCATCTCATGAATCCAAAGTCATCCCAATAACACATCAAAGACTCACATATGTGGTATAACTAAAAAATTCATGGACACATGTGTTGGACCAACTTTTAGAGGTAAATAAATCTCACCAAAAAAAATTTGTATCTTGCCATCGAATTATTTGAATATTTTGGTTAAATGGAATGAATTATCATATGTGTATCCCAAATGTATGAGGAATGTCATGGTACATACATTCTCACTAAAACCATTATGAACCATAACATTGTGTATAGTTTGATGATCAATATGTGCCCTAATAAATAAGGAATGAAGATCTGAGTCATCATCCACAATATTTTTGTCATAAAAGGAAATAGAAGGTCTTTGAATCATAAGAGGTATCTCACATATAAGTGTACCAATAAACCCATCTAATGGGTTCCCATAATTTGGTGTGCATGATATTCCATTTTCACTTTTGGATTTTTCTTTGAATTATCTTGTAATAGAATTTTGAATATATTTTTGTTTTGAGGATCTTTAGGTTATGATCTTGAATCTATTAGAGAATGATCTAAGTTCAGTAAATCATTATCAATAAGATATTTTATCTTGTGCTTCAATTTAAATTATTTTTTTATATAATGCCCCACACATTGGTGGTAGTCACATTAAATATTGGAATCATATAAAGTTGGTAGAGGTTGACTCATATCAACTACCATAGGAAGTTGGGGAGATATGAGATGACATTCTACCAGCTTCAGAAGAAGTGAATCTAGAGACTTAGGTAATCATGTGAATTGTCTCTTAAGTGAATTAGATACAATGAGCTAATTAGGTTGTTATTACATTATACTAACTGTGGTAGCTATTTCCTTTTAGCCTTAGTATGTTCAACCTTATAACTTGGTTTGTTATGAAACTTGGTATTAGATGTAATTGGTGTGTTTGCTATATAATTATTGTTATGAAACTTGGTATTATATGTAATTGGTGTGTTTGCTACATATTTAAGTTTTTTTAGTGAAATAAGTTTCATTTCTCTTTCTCAAACAATAAATCATAAGTCTTCAAAATATTTGAACTTATTGAAAACAATATACTCATGCAAGAGAGTAAGTAAACTTTTCTTAAATATGTCTTTAAGCTCTTTATCTACCATTGGACTTGTCATTTTGGCCAATATTATCTTATACCTCAAGACATATTTATTAATGGGTTCATTGGTTCTTTATTTTATCTTAGTATTTTTTGCATACGGCATCTTTTCAATAATATTAATATAAATATGTGTTAAAAATTGATTGGCTAAGGGTTTGAATTCTCTTATTAATTATATTGGTAGACCATAGAACCATCTCAAAGCATAATATATTAGGTTTCTTGGAAATAATTTTCTTTTTAATTTATCATTAGAAACATAATCAAGGGATGCCACACAAAATGATCAAAGATGTTGCTCAGTATCACCCTTACCATCATAAAAAGTGAATTTAGGTGCAAGAAAATACTTTGGAAAGGGATCTAAAGATATCTTAGCTGAAAGAGTATTATGTGATACATCTTGTGAATCAAGATCATGAGGTGATTTCATGGCCTTTTTTCTCAATATTAGTATTTCTTTTCCTTCCAATAGTTGTATATAACTTGTACAAGATATTGCACATTTTGACCATTAAGGTTTAAGAGTTGGTAAGCCACCAAAGGGGATGTAAATGCTTGTGTTGAAAGAGGCATTGAAACTAGTAATTGGGTTGAATTAGTAATGGTTCACATGGAGGTTGTATTAATAGTAGGACCATATAAGGGTTCACAATTATTAGATGTGGATGTACTGATCTTAGTATTTTTACTAATTTCAACTCGTATAACATACAAAAATGCATCAATTAACTCTTTATTTGCATTTAGTTGATTGATTAATGTTTTTTTAACTTCCATTTCAAAATAATATTTATTATTAATATTTTATATTTTTTCATAAATGAAGACAAAGATGTGAATAATTGAAACAAATCAAATCTAAAAATAAACACAACAATCAAAAACCCTTAGAGACTAGAAACCCTATAACAAGCTAGGTTTGAAATATAAAATACTCAGAGGTTATGTTCTCCAAATTTTTAAAACTTTTTAAAAATGGTTATATAGGCTTAAGGATATAAATTAGCCTAATAAAATAACGAATAAAATAATTTATAAGTAGGCCAATTAAATAATTTAGTTTATAGTATTCAATTACAATGTTGAATTACAAAAAATGCTAAATATAAAAAGTGTAATGCCAAATGGTATTTTGATTACGTAATCACAAATAATAAATAATAATTATATTATGCAATGATGTGAAAGTGAATATAATATGTATAGATGTGGAAATAGGTATATTCATGCTTAGGACCCAGTCGTCATATTTTGGAAATATTATTTCTAGAGGCCTAGACACTTGCATCAACTTGTGGGCACTTGCATCGACACTACTATCCATTCTTAGATAATATTGTCTTACATAAAATATTTTTATATTTATAATCAATTTTATGGTTTATTTTTATGTATATGGATCATATGCACATCTTATGCATGATTATGTACATCTCAAACCTTGTTTCTTCACTTTAGGTTAGGTTACCTTGCTAAAAATGGGTTAGTGGGCTCATGATGTTGAACCAAATTAAAATACCCCTTTGTCAATGAGTGTTGTATAAATAGACGCTACTCCAAATAGGGCCTAATACATATGTAGTTCTATCCTATCTGTTGGTTTGTGTGTAATCAATTGTGTGGAATGTTAGATGCAAGTGCATGCATTGGTCTAGTTTGTAGCTTGGAAAATGTGGCTCATGGGTTGTTATTTGAATTTTTTAGATCTATAATATGACTTTTCCTATGATTAATATGAAAATAGGGAAGAAAATGATAAAATAACATAGGTGTGTGAATGGGTTTAAGTCATGTAGTATAATCTTGAGATGTGCTTGCCAGATAGATTCTTGATTGGCTTTCACTTGTATTTATACCACCTATTTTGAAAAGTTCCTCATGGTAGTGTTAATAAAATATCTTGGGATAACCCATACATATTTGAAATACTTGAAAATTGGAGAGTCTAAAAGGCAAGGACACTTATGTTAGGATAGGAACAATAGCATCATTGCTACTACCTAGGTCTTGACGTAACTACCTAAGAAGATAGAAGTTATTTGGGGCTCTATAACTAAAAATGAAGGATATGTATCATAATTTAAGCATGTTATGAGCTAAAAGTGATTTAATTAATTATAATATTAGGTTTAGACTAATAAATAAGCATTTAGGCCCAATGAGGTGGAGAACACGAGACCTTTGGCTGTAAGGAAAGTTAAGAACTAAAAGGTACAACCTTGAGTGATATTTTTTAAGTGTACAAGACTAGTTTAACATATAAATACATATTTAATCATTTACACACCATTGTGATCAACATCTCTAAGGAGCATGAATATCTTTTTCACACCAAGTTCTAGGTGAATGTTTGGCCTCTTCATGTCACCATTGATGGTGGAATTTTGAATAACATCATCATGCATGAAACAACATAATGCATTGGTATTTACAATGTTATGCATCCCAAGCCTTACCCTTTGGGGTGGTTCTAGTAGGGGAAGGATATAAAGGGCTGGTGATAATGCACTTTCTAGTAAAAATTCAAGCCTATGGAGGATAACATCATGTGACATTGCACTTTTTGAGGTCTATGACATCTTCTTGGGTAGACCATATTTGTATGACCATAAAGCTACTAGACTATTCACATGTAATATCACTTCTATAACCTCTTTGAGTTAGCACCCATGACTAAAGTCACCTTGGTCTCTACCAAATAATTTTATAAATTCATCTCGATGTACAAATTTTTTTTGATACTCATGATTCATCATAATACACCTATGTGGGATATGTAACAAGCTTTGGTAGCACACATAATGCAAAAAATGTCATATTAGTGGTAACTTGATAAGTTAATGGAGTAGTATAATGAAGTCTTCATAGTTACCAAAGGCCTTCCAACACACTACATAGCAAATCACTACATATATTTGGTCCCAAAATCTCCTCTTCTGAATATCCCTCTATATCGTAAATTAGTTTGGGAAAATGATGAAAATTGGTGTCATATACAATATCTCATATATCAATGCAATACTAGGCATAAATCTTCTCCTTTTAGGAGTCTAATAGTCCTCTCAACTAAGAAGGATGGTTCTTAGTGACTATACATAGACTAGTGCACACTCAAAAAAATCATGATGAAGAATAGGTACCTAATATTATGGATTGACAACATTTTAGACTAGCTCTAAGGCTCACAATACCTCACCAAGATCAACATGAAGTCAAGGTATCATTATATTCAAGTCCATATTGAGGATTTTTGGAAGACAACATTCAAGACACTAGAAGGATTGTACGAGTGGGTGGTTATGCCTTTTAGTCTAACCAATGTACCAAAAACATTAATTCACTTGATGAATGATCTATTCAAGTCTTTCTTTAACTCCTTCTTCATCATCTACTTGGATGACATCCTCATATTCAATAATACTTGGGAGGAGCACATTGATCACATGGATAATGTATTAGACACCTTATATCAACAAAAATCATAAACCAACATAGCAAAGTATACAATTGGAATTATGAAGATTCAATACCTAGGCTACATCATTGACTACATAAGAATTCATGCAGACCTAGATAAGATCAAAGTGATCCAAATTGGCATACTCTGCACAATATCATATAACTGATGAGTTTTTTTGGGATCACTAAATTTTACTACAAGTTCATCCTTCATTTCTCACACATCTCTTGGTCACTCAGTGATATAACATGTGAAAAAACCAAGTCTGGCATGAAAGCAACACCTCTACACATCTCATGTACACTCAATGCCTGAAATTACACATTCCTTTGAAATTCACACTATTTCATCTAAATATGCACTTGGTGTATTGTTTATGTGTCATGGACATATATTCACATATCAATAAAATATGTTTAGCAACATGATATAAAGGTACTCTACCTATGATAAATAATTATATGTTATTATGCAAGCAATCAAGCAATAGTGTCACTACATTCTAGGGAAGGAGATTAGTGTTCATCTAAATCATAAGACACTTCAATATCTTTAGAAAAAATCAAGTTGGATAACATGAATCACATGAAATATATGACTTACCTGCATCAATTCCATCTCTCGATCAAGCACAACAAAGGGAAGGATACCAAGGCAACAGATTACCTTAGTTGATTTCCAATTCACTTGTTTATCATAGTTTTGGATATGTACAATCACAACTTCATAGACTAGGTATACCTCTACTTAGCTATTTAGGAATTTACATAAAATAACACTAACCTCATGTAAGGTAAACAAGTTTAGGATTTATACTTGTATGACCAACTTCAATACAAGCTAGGGCATCTATGTGTTCCTAGTGGATCATATTGCCAAAAAGTCATCTAGGAATGTACTATACCAAGACCTCAGGACAATTATACCAGAAAAGACTCTAGCCACATTAAAATCACACTTCTATTGGATACACATGTACACAAACATGGAGCACCACATTGAGTCTTGCATTCCTTGTTCTATCACCAAACCCATGAACAAGAAGCTATAATTTAAACACCTCTAACGGTCCCATCTAGACCATATTAAACTATAAACATGGATTTCATGATTGGACTACCTACAATAGGACACTATCATGACACTATCTTCATTATAGTGGATAGGTTTTCAAATATGTCTATCATGTCAAATGCAAGAAAGACATTGATTCAATTGGCACTGTGAAAGCTTTATTAAACCATGTTTGGGTGCACTTTGGAATTATAACATCCATTGTATCCTATCAAGATCCACACTTTATAAGTCATTTTTATTAATCATTTTGGGATTTGATGGGTACATAATTAGATCAATAAACAACCTTTCATCCATAAATAGAGAGACAAATAAAATTTGTCAATCACACATTTTTTCATTTTATATGAATGTACCACTACGCATATGCTCGTATATGGGATGACAATCTCTTGAACATTCAATACCTACAATAGATCCCTGCATAGTTATATGGGTCACAGTATATTCTAAACATATCTTGGGTTTCAACCTCTAATACCTCTAGACATATCCTATCGTGCACCAATCAACACTGAAATATGTGACAAATCTAAGTTTTTATGCCACATACAATTTTTTCATCATAAACTTCAATAGATTATATACCATAAATAATTAAAGTAAAAAAACACCATAATGTGCATTGTAAACCCCATTCATTCTGAGTTAGTGATAAATTTTGGATGCAACTTTAAAAATAAGTGCTTCAAAGTTCTAACCATAGGATTAAGCCTCTACATTATTATCCTTACACCATTTTATGCATAGCTAGTGAGAATGCCTTCATTCTTCATCTGCCTTTGTACTTGGGCATGTGCCTAGTATTCAATGTAGATTTAATCAAAACTTACATTCTTTCACTTATTGAGCCATCAGTGACATAAAATCCTTCTGATCTTGATCCTAATCAAAGATGTTCTACAGAGAATGATCATATAATTAAATGATAGACACGTGCACTACCATTATGCACACCAAATTTTTAGAGGGGTTGAAATTCAACAATATGTTGATCAAGTTGAATGGTTCAAATCTTAGTAGCTTCACATGTGGTTCCCATAGCTATACACAGATGTAATGGATGCTATTGATCTTCAAGAAAAGGTGATTGATCTATGCACAACATCTACACAATACACATTTCTCATATTCATTCTTGTGGTACACTTGTAGTTGTTTCACACTCTTTTGCATTGAGACTACTCTCATCTTAATGCACTAGTATCATGTTTACTCACAAACCTATGATCCTACATTACAATAAATTTCACCAATTATCACCCCCAACTCATAGTCCCACGTGCCTTACTAGCACTTGCTCTTAGACTCTCATTCCTACACTTATCTCAACTTCAGCACATCCACATGTTAGCCTACTCTAATTGTATGGATTTTTAAGTGGCATTCTTTAGTCTTGAGTCTATCAATCATCTAGTTAGAAACTTAGCCACCACATACTTCTAATCTCAATCGTTTCCCAACAAGGAAAATGAACTATCACATAATTATTTTTTGTGTAACTAATAGTAGTTATAATTGTTTTTATATTCTTTATGTATAAATATGTAGTATACGCAGCTAGCCAAGGGTCTATGCCACATGTAGTCATAACAACAGATATCATGCTCTACATATCTACTCTATCATAATTGAGCTATAACTCATTGTATCATTTTCTTTATTCATTTATTTTAAATTAAAGTTTTTTTTTCTACAAGTCTAATACTTCTACTATAATTGAATGTGTGTTTTTGGATTTTTGTAAGTATTATTTCACATATTCATTCTACATAACCATATGATTTATCCCTAACACATGGTTGTCCCTAGCGCCCCTACTCCTAGCCCTTTGCAGTGAAGATCAATATGAGTAAAGGAGTGGTTGGGTGTGTGTCAATTACAAATGGGACCTACATTGTCCCAATCACACAAAAAATTTCTCAATTCAAAGTGAATTATTTTATTATGCATGAATGTGTCTCAATTTTTTTGCATTCTCACTCACCACAAGTGGATATTGTGTTTTTGTGTTGGTTTTAACCTATAAGCCCTCAAATTACAAGTAAAAATGACATAATGTGGTTTTTTTGTGTGTGCATGTCCTCAATACGACCTATGTTACCCCAATAAAACCAATTTGGATTGAATTAAATATAAACTAGGGTGATCATATATGTCCATGTGCCCAATATTGATTGCATTTTCATGATCATAAGTGGATTATTAGGAATGGTAAAGCATTCCAACCCAAGATTTTGAAGTGTTAATAAAAAAACATCGCACAAGGAAGATACAGACAAATGAGATGTAAATCAAATCAAGTGAAATGTTATTCAAAATGAGATGACACTACAATAAGAATCCCTTGCATAAGTAGGCAAGGTAAAACAAATAACTAGCCTAACTAACCAATGTGGGATAAATCTTCACATAGGAAAAACTAGAAAAAGAATAAAATAACTAGCTAATACACTAGAAAACATGAGAAATACATACTCTAACAACCCCTCCTAAGTGAATCTAGGGGATAACAATAGCCAAAAAATAAATCATGGCATATCCACAGTATGAGTCACGATAATTAGGCTTGATAAGGTACTCATGTACAATATGTATCCATCAAATGAAGAAGGAAGATGTCCTCATGAACACCCCCTAAGGACAACTTCTAAAACCCCAAGCATGCCATGCAACTCAATGAAATGAGGTGATGCAAAAAGCTTCATGAAGATGTCTACAACCTACTACTGAGTCAAAATGTACTCCAAGCTAACAACTCCATCTTGAATGTGTTGATGAATGATGTGCATATGTACCTTAATGGGCTTGGTCTGTTGATTCTTAACTGGGTTGTGAGATATGTGAATTGCACTCTAGTTATCACATAAAGTACAGTGGGTGAATATTGTAGGAATTCAAACTCTATCAATAAATAACAAAGCCAAAGAATCTATTAACTCATTATAATTATTGCCCTATACCCAACCTCTATAAATGAAAGTGTAATAGCCTGCTTCTTGCACAAGCAAACAATAGGTGAAGAACCAAGATAAAAGATGTAACCAGAAGTAGAACACTTGTTATCAAGAGAACCTACCCAATCTAAATCATTATACCCAACTAATTGAGTAGAATCTCTGGTGTAGTGTAATCCAAAATGAGTAATGCCTCATAGATATCATAAAATCCTCTTTAAATCCTATCAATGACCATTATGAGGGTCATGTGCAAACCTATATATAATCTTAACTACAAAATTAAATTTTGAGGCAAGTATAGGTCAAATACATAATACTCCCAACCATCTGCTAATATAATGTAGGATCACAAAGTGGAATAGTACAAGTGGTAATGAGAATCACTCTAGACTAAAAAGGAGAAGGACTTGGCTTGTAATCATGCATGCCAAAATACTAAGTAAATCATGGATGTCCTTATTTTGACTCAAAAAAATCCTTGTATTTGATTGTGAAATCTATAAACCAAGGAAGAAATGTAAAAGACCAATATTTCTCATGTTGAATTGTGATAAAAATGTTTGCTAAATAATCTAAATCTGAGATGAGGAGTTACCTTTAAGAAGTAAATCATCAACATATAAGACCAGTATAACAATGTCCTCCCTAATACATTGAATATACATTGTGAAATCAGAGTGGCAGTGAACAAATCCATTAGAGAGAAGAAATGAATCCATCTTCTCATTCCAAACCCAAGGGGCCTATTTGAGACCATAAAAAAAACTCCTAAGTCAACAAACAAGAGAAGAATCATGAACAAACCTAGCAGGTTGCTCTCTATATATTTACTCATGTAAGTCTCCATGCAATAAATCACTCTTAACATCCATCTAATACATTGTCCAACCCTGTGATGTAGTGAGGGAAAGTACAAGGTGAACTGAATCCATATTGATAATGGGAAAAAAATTATGAAAGTAGTCAATACCTTTGACCTGTGAGAAACTCTTTTAATAAGATGTACCTTATACTTATCAATGGACCCATCAGCTACATACTTGGTTTGGTAAATCTAATTGTACCTAACCAACTTTCTTCCCTTAGGAAAAGTAACCAAATCCCAAGTGTGATTCTTAATCAATAAAGAATACTCATTTGTCATCACATCATTCCACACCTATATCCCATGAGCCTATGAAAAATACTATGGATCCTTAGAGAATGCCTAACATAAAATTATGATACCCATAAAATATGCACAATAATTTTGAGTGGGTGGAAGATCATGTATGAAAGGTTCTACATTAGAAACTATAGTACAAGCCCACCTAAGCATAGTGGAAAAATCAATGTGAATAGGATCCTCAACCTTTATAACCTCCTTAAGGACCTCCTAAACTAGATCCTCAAAGAATGAATCCTCAAGAGGAGGTGATGAATCATCAAAAAAAAGGGCATGGAATGAATGAGGAAACATGAGATGCGAAGTGCTCATCAAACTATACATGTATTTAAAAATTAACATCATGAGTATCAAGGTCTAAAAGATGATAAACTCTCACATCCTCACAATACCCTACAAAAATCAAAGGTTTGCTCTTCTTATCTAATGCTTTCCTTTTCTTCTTTGGTAGAAATTCCCAAGCAAGTTTCTAAAGACTCAAAAAAATGAGACATCAAGGTTGGTTTTAGACCAAGCCTCCTCTAGAGTCAAATGATCAAGTGTTATGTGTGGCATGTGGTTATGAATGTAGTTCACATAATTAATTGCCTTACCCAATAGATAGGAGGTAAATCCCATAAATGTATCATGTAGTAAGCCATCTCCTTCAGAGTTTAGTTCTTCCATTTTGCTTATCCATTCTATTATGGAGTATGTCCAACAAAATGTTAGTGAAAAATACCATGAGCCACCAAAAAATTAGAGAAATCTTGACTTAATTACTCTCCCCATTATTTGTATGAAGCTTCTTGATGCAACTAGAAGATTATTTCTCAATGAAAGACTTAAAGACTTTGAAGTGAGAAAATACATCACTCTTTTACTTGAGAAAATAAAATCAAGTATGCCTTGATAAATTATCAATGAAATTAAGTGTATACTTAGCTCCATTGAAAGGAGTAGGAAATACTATCAAATCATTGTTCACAAGCTCAAGTGGTGAAGAAGCTCTCATGGACATACCCTTAGGAAATTGATCTTGGTGTTGTTTCCTTAATACACAACCAAGGTAAACTCCATCAAGACATGAAACTATAAGAAGACCCTCTACCATACTTTGAGTACTCAACTCCTTCAAATATTTTTAATTAAGATGTCCAAATCTCTTACGCTAAAGACTGTTCTCATAATATGTATGAGAAACCAAACATGTCCCTAAAGAGGAGTATCATCAAAATAATAGAGTTGAGAACTATGATCAACAGCACCCTATGTAATAAGTATGTGTGGCTCTAACCAAGCTCGAACTTTAGTACCCTATGGTGTGAAAGTCACTATCTTTCTCTGACCAAAATCAAAAATCTCATAAATTGAAATTAGATTGGTGGTGATGTATAGAACATATAATGCATCATTGATGTGGCCACCATCTTGTTGTATGTCACCCATTCCCTTAACATAAATAAAGGAAGAATCTCTAACCTCAATGTTGAAACTCAAACTCAAACCAAGAGATACAAAGGACTCCTTGGAAGAAGTCATATGGTGTGAAGCACTAGAATATAGAATCCAACTATCTGAAACAAGTAACTATGATCTTTTGAAAACATTAATTTTTATCCCATGCTCAAGAGATGGAGGAGTGGAGATATAAATATTGTGTTTCCTAATGGAATCCTATAAGGCTTGCATTCTCTTAAAATACCTAGACTTTTCATGACCATACCCCCCACAATAGGATCCAAGATAGGTTAGACTTGTTCTTGGATTTGGAAGATGATTTGGGTTTAGATGTGTTAGTATTGGGCTTAGGTGCATTTTGAGATGGAGAAGTGTTCTTCTTACTCTTTATTTTTCCATTATTCTAAGGATGTGATGCTACTAATTATTTTTAAGAGGTGAAATACTTGAGGTGAGACAATTTGGATTCCTCTCTAGTAAGTCTCTCATAAAACAACTCTAATTTGGCATCTTAAAAGTGGCACCTAAGATATTCATGCTAGAAAAAAAGATAGAATCAAAGATTTGGAATGGACCACTCAACTTAGACAAAATCAAGTACACACGCTCTTCATATTTTTTATCTCATCCACTCCCCTTCAACTATGTCAAAAAATGCTTAAACTTAGTGAGGTAGTCTATAATAGAGGCAAAGTCATCAAGACTGAGTGAAGTAAGCTCTACTTTAATTTGTATGGCTCTTAAGTGATCTACTTTCCAGAATAAACCCTTGAGCTTAACCCATAATTTTAATGGAGTATCACACCCATCCAAATAAAATAATAAACTATCACTCACATAAGTCCCTATTAAACTCATGCACTCTTTAAACTTACATTGGTGCTAAAAATTTTCAAAGTCTGGTGTAAACTATGGTTGAGTTTCATTCATTAGGGACCATAATCCTTTGATTTTTATGATTGTTTTCATTCAAGGTCTCCATGTATGGTAATTATTTGTAGTTAAAGGTTCAAAATGTTTAATACCAGAAGTAGAAGACATGTTATTGAATCATTAAATAGCAAAAAGAATGAAAAAAAATGCACGAATCGGCACTGAGACAACCCCCCAAAAAAATTGTACTACGGAACCCCACCAATTTTAGAACTTAATAAAATTATTTTTTTTATACAAATTAATGACATCAATGGATAAAGAATTGAAAACTATATACTTTCAAAAAAAATAGAACTCAAATCCGAATTAAGGTTTAGAAGTTAGAGGCTTTACAAATTCTTGTAAAATGGGTCAAAATATTTAAAAAAGACACTATACACTGATTTTAGTGACCAAATCAAAAAATAATGTATGTGTCAAACCACTCATTGAAACTAGAATCAAACCATGGACTTAGAAAATTCAACTAAATTAAAAAAAAATCCACTCAATTACCTCTATGATTGCATAAGTGAAATCGACTTCCACTTTAAGTAAAAATTATAGCTTTTAAGTATAAAAAATGAATAAAAGGTTGTGATAAGAGGAGGAGGGTTATATTTTTTTTTTAACCTTGCAAGTAGCTAAGCAAGAGAGATAATGTTGTTTGGAGCCTTCTAACTATAACTCAATGTTGCCAAAAAAGGAAAAGATGCCAAGAGGGGTGTTCCAACAAACCTCCATAATTTTTTTTCAAACCCCTAAAGATGAGCAAATATTTTAGGTAAAAAAATCACCAAAAAAATATAGAATATTAAATCTCTCCATCATGAAGTTGATCCAATGTAGATCTATAAAAAAGACAAAGGTCACTTAAAAATAATAATGCCTTCTCTCCTCAAGTACTATTTTCTCCTTTTCAACGTAGACCCAGATGAAGCATAGATCTGATTTATTGGGCTACCAAGATAATTTCCAAATCCAATATGGTAAAAGATGAAACAAACTAGGGTGCAGTACAAGTCAAAAAAAAATAACACTTCAATATTCCATAATAAGCTAAAAGAAATTTTCTAACAAATAAGACAAATAAGAAAAATGGTGTATTAGTCAGAAAAGGTGCAATATCAATTGGAACACTCCAACTCAATGCCAATGCTCCACCTTCTTGGTCCTTCCACCAAACACCACATTTCACCTCATGTATATCCTCTATTCCAACGTAGACCTCTCCTTCTAGCTGGTGCAGGCAAAAAAACAATGTCTCCTTTCTCAAAAAATGTGTCTTTGGAATAAATCACCATAGTCTACTTCCAATGCCAAGGACTAAACAAGACACCTCCTCTTAGAAATAACTCAATGCCTACTCTCTCTAATGTATACTTCAACCTTCAACATAAAAATTTATTTCTTCAAAAATTTAATGAACTCAATTTCTTCAAAACTTTAATGAAAGTGTTGTTTGCAGATCTAGAAGAGGAAAAGGAAAAAAAGTTGAGGATGTGTACCAAGGGAAGTATATGAGAAAAATTATAGAAATATATATGGTTTCAACACCTCAAAGTTATGGTACCATGTTAGTAATGGTAAAGGCATTCCAACCCAATATTCTAAAGTACTAACAATAAAAACATCACACAAGCAAGATGTAGATAAATGAGATGCAAAGAAAAGCAAGTCAAATATTATTTACAATGAGATGTTAGTACAATAGGAAGCCCTTTCATAAGTAAAAACAAAGAACTAGCCTAACTAACCAATGTGGGATAAATCCTCACATAGGACAAACTAGCAAAAAAGACAAAATAACTAACTAATACACTAGCAAACATGAGAAATGCATACTCTAACATGGATATAGTGTTGTTTTGTCACTTTTGGGCTATAACAGAGCTAATCCTAATTAAAATCAATGTAAATTGGTGGTTGGATGTATAAGGGTCACAATACAAATTACCTTTCCATAATCACACATTTTTTTGAATTAGATGACAAATGTGGTGATCATACATAAATGTTTCCAAAAATTATTTGCCTTTATCTTAGTCATAAGTGGATATAGTATTTTTGTGTTACTTTTGGCCTATAAGGGACCTAATCACAAGTAAAATTGGCATAAAGGGGTGATTTTTTGTGCATGGATCACTAATGTAACCTGTATTTCCTTATGCACACCACTTTATCATGAATTCAAACTAAATTGGGGTGACCATACACAAATGTGCCCCAAATCATCCCATTTATCTTGGTGGCAAATGATTATAGTGGTGTTATATCACTTTTGGCCTATAAGAGACCTAATCTTAAGTAAAATCAACATAAGTGGTTAGGTGTGTGTTGATTTTTGAATTTTTATTTTGACAAAAATCTATAGCTCTTATAAATGTGCTCAAGCAATCTAGAAGGCCCCAAAACCTTAAAATGACTATGTGTTTAATAAAAATGGATATCAATTAAACACCCTAAAATCCATAGGTTGAACACTAAAATCTTAAAATTGAGTAATTAATAAATCAATTGGATTTAAAAAAACTATATGTAAATTTTGCTTTGAATAGGGTTATTTCCCTATCTAGTTCCATTGTTAGGTGTCAATAGGGTTATTTTTGTATTTAGTTCCACTCTTGAGTTTCATTTACACTCAATCAAGTTTACATAGGGTTTTTCACTAATGTCTCACCTCATATGATCATGACACTTATCACAATATTATGAATTTATATGAGTGTTATTTTCCATAAATACCTCTTTTGTAAGCTTATTTTGGTAATCAATTCATGCATTTGCATTTGTGTTGTACATGAATTTTGCATCCTTGATAAGAATATAATTTATTCTTATCAAATTCAATCTTTAGATTAATATTTATTCCATAAGACCTTTAGAATAATATTAGGTTATTTTATTCAAATATCATATGGTACTAGAGTAGGTTGAGTGTTATCAAGTAGCCTCTTAGGAAATCGAGATCTAGTATTTATTTCACATACTAAGTATGTTCTCTTGCATCCTTTTGAGGATGATCATGAGAATAATAAAGGTGTAAAAGAATTATAATATATTTGATGGGTTTTTTCCTTGAGTGTATTTTTTAAGGTGAATTATAGTAATTATAAGAGTAAATTGGAGCTCATCATTACATCCAGGGTGTCAAATACAATGAAAATTACCTCATTGATCATCCCAATTGTATATTTCAAGCTAGTTATAGAGTATTTTTTTGTAAATATCCATCATTATTATGAGAGAATAGTTACTAAAAGTACCTGTATATTATAATTTTTTATATGTAAGCTCTTTTTATCATTGTATATCATCTATTCTTAGTGCACATTTGGTAACAAGAATCTGTGGCATCTACATTGTCAACACAAAGCTTCAAATAGATTTCCTTTGTAGTTTCAAATATTTTTTTTCCAAAAATATTTTTTTGATGGTAATTATGTTTAAAAAATCTTAATTTCTCTATTTTCATTCAGCCAATAGATAGATCTGATAGTTTTTATCAAAAATAAATCAATATTTTGGGTCTTATGGCCAATGGATCAAAAAAAATAGTTTTTGGATTAGATCAACTTATAATGAGCTTTGTTAAAAAAATTGCTCTCGATCTGTATAAGATCAATACACTAAATTATTTTGTGATTTTGGTCACATACTATTAATTTGTAACCCATGCTACTAATTTGTATCCTAGATTCACTTCAGGCTGCCACTTTGGGGTACTAATATGTGGCCTAGACTACTAATTCACACCCTGAATTCTAGACATTTGTTATTGCTCATATGCACTCTATTTTGGGTTCCATTTTGTGAAAAAAAATATATTTTTTCAAAATTTCCTAATGTTTAGTCTATATGACTTCATTTCAAAAGTATTTCTTATAATATATAATTTTTGGCATGTGATTTTTCAAAACCATCTAAAAAACACATGATATTTGACCACATCATTTGGTCAAAAGTCAATTAAGATTTTTTAATATATTTTTTTCTCACAAAACCAAAAAAAAACATTCAATACATACCACCTACATTTAGTCAAAGTTAATTGGATTCCGAAAAAAGAAAAAAATATCTTGTTCAAATATTCTCACTAAACTTGGTGATAGCTACAATTGGAGGTAGTTCCTCCAACCCTAGAAGTAGTTCTACTACACTTGGAGGAAGGACTACATCCATTTGTAAAAAGGTGACTTTTGTGGACCTCTAAACTTGGTGGTAGTTTTGCTAAATTTATTCGATGACCCTTGACCAACCAGAACCCCTCTCTATTATAAGCGGTGACTTTGTAGTTCAACTTCACTAGGAGATAAATTGGGCTCTGAACCTCCAATTCACAAGAAATTTTTTATTTTATCCATTTGTATGTTCTCTTTGCATTAGTGTGGATAGTTTTTTACCTTGGTGTGCAGTTTCTCCACAATTTTCACTTTGTCACAGGCATTGTGGAGGTGTTGTCCATCTTATACCATTAATAAATTTGTTTGGTCTCATTCGATATCCATTTTCAATACAATTTTTTTTAACTATATGATTTTTCATGTACCTCATAGTGATGCTCTCATTTTATATAATTGTAATAAATAATTATGTCCTCTACAACATTGCCTTATTTTAGAAATTGTAATGCAATGAAATCACAACCACTTTGTTTTTTTTTCAAATGGACATTGTAAATGCACTAAATATAAAGTACCAAAATCATATTTTATTGGGGGGTTCTCATTGATTCATTCTTGAGGGGTTTGTGTTGTGTGACGATGCCCAATTCTTTCTGTTTATTTTTGTACACTTGCATCTTCGCAATGGGTAATCCCACATTTCCTCTATTAACTCCACATAACTAAAAAACATATAAATTGCATGCATAAAGTGCATTAATGAGAAATTATACACTCACTATATTGATTAAATAATTTAACAACTCATTGATGTTAAGGAAAAAATAGCATGGCTAATTGAGAACACTAAAACACTTGGATATATGTGCACATTTATTTGTTTTGGCCTTCTATTTCACATTGATAATTTCAAATCACCTAAGGAGGATTGGGATATATTCCATAAATTGTATGGTAAAAATGATAAGGTTAGGAGGTATCAAATTGATAATGAACTCACTAATCTAGATCCATGTAGTTTCGATAATATCCAATATTATGTAACTTAGAGCACAACTAAAAGAATGAGGTATTGAGAATAAGGATGTTCAGTTAGTATTAAATGTGTTAGGAATATTATATTTAAAATATGTAATGTTTGTTTCCATCGTTTAGACTCATCATCTGTCTATGGGAAAATCCTATAATATGCATTATTTTGAGTCATTTTCAAAAAAGTTAATGCTTAAACAAGTTAATTTGATCACTATGGGACTTCTCAAGCCATCTATGACATAGGCCTTGGTGTTGGGTCATCCTTAACATTCAAAATGGTCTAATTAGTAGAACCAACCAATACAAAAGTCATTAAAATCTCTTGCATAGTCATCACATCCTATACCAGCAGAGTCTAAATCCTCTTTCAACAAAAGGTGTTTCCAGAAGGAGTGACCAAATTGTTCATGTTACAATAAAATTCATTGTAATGTCATGCTAAGTGAATTGATGAGCTTAAACAACTTCTCAATAAAAAACACATCAATTTTCCATCGTCCTACATAAAGGAATCATTTCCTTCTACTTCTTCTAAATCAAATAAAGAGAAAGGACAAGCACTAATTGTAGCATGCAAATGTTAAAAATAGTGGATACTTGACTTTAGGGTTACACATCATATGGTTTATGGTCAGGAACATTTTTCTTCTTTGGAATCATATTCAATGCATAACATTCTCATAATAGATGATACACTAGTGGGTGTTATTAGAAAAAGATTAGTTGACATGCATGAAGGCACATTTGAGAATGTTCTATGTGTTTCTAACTTATGTTCCAACCTTATTTAAGTTTATGAGATCACTCATCTTACGAATGGAAATAAATTTTAGTTGTCCCTAATGTAATGGAGATTCAGGATCTTAAGGATGATATCTTAGTTATAATGGTAAAATCTGATCATTAGTCTCAGCTATATTCATTCTCCCACTTTGTGCCTCATTCTCCTTGTACTTATTTACTCACTCATATATATTTGGTAAGTAAATTATGGCATAAGCGATTTGGCCATGTTAACTATTGCTACCTTTATCAACTCATATAAATATATATGGTCATAGGACTCTCTCCTATCTAGTTTTCATTGGTGTATGTTTAGGTTGTACAATGGGAAAATATCTAGAGGATAAGTTTGATAAAGGGTTGTCTAAGAGGGCTTCACAAGTCCTTAAATTAGTTCATAGTGATATTATGGTCGTATTCCCTACTTTGTCTTTCGGTAAAACCCACTATGTCCTCACCTTCATTTATGACTATTTGTGACACATTTAGGTCTAATTCCTTTGTCATAAAGTGAATTCTTTGACCAATTTCAAGACTTCAAGGCTCATGCTAGGAAGTAGTCTAAAAAACTAGTCAAAATTATCCACATAGACAATTGCCAAGAATATGTGAATCATCACCTTGATTGATTATGAATACTTGAATGGATTGACCTTCAACATTATGTTGTTTACACACCCCTTTAAAATTATATTATTGAACAGAAGAATAGGACCCTCACAGAGAAGACATAAAAACTTGCATGATTCATGTTTATTCTCCTTGGTCCTTAATGTTAGGTTGAATCTATTAACTATGCCACTCATATTTAGAATTGTGTTTCCCACAAGGCCTTGAAAGGCATGACTCCTTTTGAATCTTGGTGTAGCTGGAAACTAGTTATGCAACATTTTTTGAGTTTTTGGCTCCCCTACATCGACACACATTCCTTCAAATAAATTCAAGGCCTTGTAACCACAAACTTGGCCCTACCTTTTTGTTGGATATCCTAATGGTGTCAAAGGATATTGACTTTTTGATCCATCAAGTAAAGAAATTTTCATTAAGAGAAGTGTTTAATTCAAGAAAAGATTTCCTCCCTTAGCCTCTCATACTTCATCTCCTTCATCCACAGTGGACTCAAATGATAGTGACTTAGAGGATTCATCTTCACCTCCACCTCCCTTGGCTCATATTCAGTGGCTGAAGAATCTAATTCTTTAACCCCATATTTTTCATCACCTCAATGGTTTCAAAAACTCTTCAGTCATCAATCATCTTTTTTAGGGATCCTTTAGACACTCAAAAGACTTGGTCACAACATCACCATCTTCCACATAAGTATATTTCCCTTGCTTCTACTCCATAATATTTTTATGAACCATATGGTCATGTTGAGAAGGATTCAACAATGGAGGAAGAGTATAGTTCCTTGTTGAGGAACCACACTTGGGATCTAATCCCCCTTTATAATGGAAGGCAAATGATTTGTTAAATGTGTAGTTACCAAACCAAATATGCAATGAATGAAACTGTTGACAAGTTAAAATCATGGATTATTAGTAAAGGGTTCTCACATGTTCCCAATGTTGACTACACTAAGCCCTTTTCCCCTCTTGTAAATATGACTTTCATTCTCTCGACTCTTTTAATAATCATATCTTATGGTTAGGTTGTAAATTAGATGGATGGGAAGAGTTTATTTCTTTATGGGGATATTCAGGAGGATATCTATATGAAGTAGCCACAAGGGTTCATGGAGGACTCTTCCTTAATCTATCAATTATGAAAGTCTCTATAAGACTTCAAATAGGCCCTTTAGGATTAGTATGCTAAGATGGACTCTTTTATTCTCTTAGTTAAATTCTCACATTGCCACTCAAATCCTAATGTCTATACTATGTGATAAGAGGACTTCCATTTAATTCTAGTCCTCTACATTGATGACTTAATTATTATTGAAAACTCTTCATCCATCATTAGCAGAGTCAAATATGATTTTTGTGATCAATTTGCTATGACCAACTTGGACCTTTTGCACTATTTTTTGATATTGAGATAACTCAATATTCTTCCAAGATCAATCTTACTGAGCCCAAGTATGTTCCTAATCTTCTAGATCGATTCCACATGTTTGATAATAATCATACATTGACTTCCTTTTTTTTTGGAGTTAACCTTGAGGTAAAGTGTTGAGGGTCATCAATCCCCTTCATTTAATAATTTCAATCTAGGGTTTGTATCCAAAGTTAAGATGAAATAAGAGAAAGAGATTTTTGGAAAATGGTCATTTCTACCACACTCCACACTTGCAAAAATTGAAAAGCACTCTTATAGAAATTAAATCACACATGCATGAAATTAAATCACACTTGTAAGAAAGTAAATTATTGAATTGAAAAGAAATGATAAATAAATAAAACTCCTATAGGTTCACAACAAACTATAAAAAGGAATAGTTACAAACACAAATAAATAAAATAACAATTTACAATAAAATGATAATTACAAAATAAATAAATAAATAAAAATATATTGATCCATCTTCATTGGAATGAGTGGCCAGCTCATTCCTTAGAAGATGATTTATTTAGAATACAAACTTCAGAATAGATTACTTAGAGCAATAGAAATAAAAGTATATTAATTGATTATATTCAAATGTGAGAGATTACATTTATAATTTTATGCTTCCAACCAACACCTAATTCAAGAATAACAATGTAGATATTCTAGCATATCTCAAACTCCATAAAATATAGAAAGAGATATTTATTATAAGAATACAACATAATCTCAATCTTCATAAAATATTGAAAGAGATTTATTATAAGAAGCCAACATGATCTCAATCTCCATAAAATATAGAAAGAGATATTTATTCTAAGAATACAAAATAATTTCAATCTCCCTAAAGTATGGAAAGATATATTTATTCAAATGAAAGTGTAGACATCCAATTCCTAACATCATTTGTGTTGAAATTGTCAATCTTACTTGAATTGCTCTCAAATGCACATTTAAGGTCAAAATCCATAAAACGCCCTAAATGGTTTAAACTTATCATTTACAAGTGCCAATTTAGGTCAAAGTATCTCTAAATAGGGCAATGCAATTTATGGGTCAGCTAACTTTGATCAATTCATTTTGAGTCAAAATGATGATTTTGCCTTTTGTGATCTAGATCACTTTTTTATCCTAAATTCATTGGTACACACCATGTACCTTTGTTATTTTATGTTGGAAACATCATAAATAAAAATATGGTTCTGACGCATCTAACGTCACCTTCTAATTCTTCTTGATTTAATTTATAACTCAATACTATGACTTTCTGACCATTTTGATTAATTGAGGACAAATTTTCAAATAATTGCACAAATTTTGATTAACCTTGTTTAAGGCTAATTAATCCAAATCTAGAGCTTAAGTGGATTTTTCATGAGAGTTGTTGAATATTTCCTTTTGAAAATTGATTCTTATTAACTGCATCATCAGGTGACATCATTTCTTGGAAAGACATCCCTAGGCTATAAATGCCACAAATATTAGGATTATGGCTCACCCGTGCCTATTTAATGACTCCCATGAATCTTCAATTCCCCTTCTTCCAAGGTCATGATGAAGATAATTATGGATTTAATTCTAAATATTAGGATTATCCATGGCCACACACCTCAATCTTGAGATGAACGTTCATGGTTGATCCTGACCAATCTCAAAAATCTATAAAGAGGCCATGGACATGAATTTTAAGATTAAATATTATAAAGTTATAATGTTAAATTGTTTCCACAATCCATTGCATTTTATCATTGATTTTGTTTTCAAGCTTCATTGATAGGCTAGTTTAGTGATTTGGAATCATGAGCCTAGGTTTTATTAAATGTTCTTGAGACATTGGAGGAGTTTGCCACCTTTGTTGACAAAGACAAGGATGCTTGATCAAGGGAGAGCATGCTTTTGAGCCACATGGGTATAGTGAATCCATTTGGGAGGGTAATATGATGTTTGTTTTCTTTCATTTGTTTTTTGTTATCTTTTATAATTTACATAGGAATAGATAGGCTTAGTTAGTTAGTTCTTTATGCATTTTTCATGATTTATGGACTAATGTTTAACTAACTTGCTTTGTAATCCTCTCTACATCTTGGTGTGCTTGATGGGATAAAATCCATCCCACACATAAAGAAGATCATTTTGTAGCTTTAAAATTGTCATTTGGATCATTAAAACTCTTGAAAATTAATTTTCTAACTTTATTTTGCCATTTTTGTTTGCCATGGGTTTACACAGTAACTGATGTCAGTTAGTAAGATTGACATCAGTTAGATAGCTTAACTAATGTTCGTTAGTAAAACTAACATCAGTTGGATACGTGTCATCGATCACATTGGTATAACTGATGTCAGTTAGATAACCATCATCGGTTAGAAAATGTAACCATCATCGGTTATATAACCGACATCAATCACTGTGTTTTTCTTGAAACACAGACCCGAGAAAAAAAAATTTAAGTTCATTATGAAAACCTAAGAGTTTCAAGGCTAAAAGACATGCTAACATTTTTATGCAGGACCAAACTTGACATTTGATAAAAACATGTTTAGATCACCTTTTGCATGCTTAAAAATCAATTAAGAACCTTATTTTGGTGTTTAACAAAAAATATAGATTATTTATGGTAAATATTTTCAAAGTTGGCAACTAAGACCAAAGGTTCAAATGAACACCACCTCATTTTCCATTTGGGCTTAAAAATGAACTCACCTTTTCAAGCTTTTTGTATTCACTTAGTTGTTTGATCTAATTTTTGTTTGGCAAGAAGAGGGATATTTATGTATGCTCTTTTGTTTGTCCCCTTTAGGGAACCCTTGGAATCAAAATCACCATTTCTATTACAAGTAACCTATTCCAAGGCTTAGAAAGAATGTCATCTAAAGCACTCCCCAAAAACTCATCAAAATTTGGGTGACCTTGAAAATGACCCTAAAGTCTTTCTATTAGTCTTTTATTTTCATGTAAACTTGGATTACGAGGGGGACGTCATTACCTCCTGTGAGTTCTTTAGGGAACCTTTGACCTGAGGTTTCATCTCCTAACATTGACTTCACTTACTCCTTTGGAGTTGCACATGGGACATATCTACATTTGGACATCGCACTACACTGAGCAAACATCAAGATGTAGTGGTTGTAAAAAGGACTAGACCTTTTTATAACTATCTAATACCATAGTCACCCAATTTCCATGCTTGTCTTTTGCATCATTTGACCTAAAAGTCATTGTGCAATTGATTCCCCTAGAATGATCAAAAACTTGCTAGTTTAGTAGACCCCACTTTGTCATACCTTGTCAGTTTAGACTTAAGATGTTTATTTTTTGTCATTATCTTACTTGGTCTTGATTTGTGTCTAAAACTTATTTTTAATTAAATTAAATTAACCAAACACATTCTCCTCAATTTTTTTGAGCAAGGGAGGTGTTACACTATCCAAATAAAAAATTCAGCTTTTCCTTGTTCAAATTGTTATCAAAAACTTTGTCATATCATCCACTTTGGCACAGTCATGCATCCCAATTGAGTCTAGATATTTTACCCAATTTATTTAAATCCTTCATTTATAATCCAAATTTGAAATTGAACCTTTCTAAGTTCTAAGGGTTGGTGTGTCAGAGTGGGTTCGCCATTTGCACACTAAGCTTGTTCTAACTTGGGTTCAATTTTCCATTTGGATTGAAGGTTGTTTATTAAGACTCAAAATCACATTATCATCTTGGTGGACTCAAGTCATCTAGTGTATCACTCACACTTTGAGTCCTAAAACATATTTTATCCTACCAGAATCATGTGGTGATGTTGTGCTACCTATTTTGTCTTAGATTTATACTTAGTGATTAGTATATGTTTTTACATCTTGAGTTGTTTAGTCTATTTTGTCTTCTTCATAACCCAGAGTGCTTTCCTCTAAACTTATAGGGTCAACTTGCCAAAGTTGAAACTAGCTTTTACAGTATAGGCGTATCAAAAAGATCTAGGCTTTGGTGTACTAGTTTTCACCTTGGGTCTTTGAGTTACCTTACCCTCTTCTAATCTATACGATTTCAACCTTACCAAAGGTTGAGTAAAATCATGAACCAAATCTTATAAATTGTGTGTGGTTTCAAACCACCCTCCCTTAAATTCTCATTGTTACCTTAGTTATTTAGAGAGCCAAAGCATACTTTGTTTGGTTGCCAAGCATTGGTCCAAAGTTACTCAAACATGCAGAGCAACTCTTTTAGACATGACTCAAAGGTTCACTCATAGTGGGGCCTCTTATGGCCTTAGTTATGAATATGAAGAATTTTATGATGGTCAAGATAACCCCATTGTTTTTATGATATCCCCACAACAAGAGGATCCAAAGAAGATCAAGATGAAGCCCTTCCTAGATTGATAAAATTAGGTGTTAGACTACCTTCTAAATTTCCTATAAAATAATTGCATACATTAGTTAGAGAAGGATAACAATGATGACAATATAAAAAATTTGCATGAATAGACATACCTTATTCCTCTAACAAAGAAAAATAAATAGAAACAGAGTCAAAACCCACAAATCTAGATCTTCTAGCTAAGGTCAAGATAATAAGTCAACGATATGCAAATCAACTTATCATAGACTTAACTGACTCCCTAGTTTCCACTTCAATTCACAATGATGCTTTGAAAAAATGAGGAAATATGGTTTAAAATATGCAACAAATATTAGATGAGGACATTACCATAGTGGATCAAGGTAATCTAAATGAATAGTTAAAGTCACAAGAAACTTTACAAAGTGTTCCATTTGACACAGAACATACGTTCTTCAATCATCAAGAACCTCTTGTTACTTTATAAACTCAAAAACCCAAACATTCAGTTTGAATTGAGGAAATCCCTCAATACAATTTGGCTAGTTCTTTTCAACTAACTCAAAAATTGGTAAATAAACATAGAAATTTTCAAAATCAACAAAGTATGAAACAACCAAATTCAAGGAATGTTTTACAATCTAAGAATCAATGGCCTATATTCTCAACTCAAGGAGCACATCAAAACCAAGTCATGGATCAAAAGGTATACACTCCCTATAAATCCACACAAAACTAGGGGCACATTCCACCCCAACAACATCTTATTCAATCCACAAATGCACCAAACATGCAAGAATGGAATTTTATGAAGGAAATTGTTCAAATACTGGAGATGAATAATAGATTCAAAAAGTAAAAATTCAATGAGATATTCCCATATCCATTTGATTTATCTATTCTCCAAAACCCCTTTCCACCTCATTTTGAGGCACCCAAATTTGACAAGTACAAAGGGAAAGGAGATCCATGTGAGCATATACAGGCATTCTTCATCTTATGTCAAGAGGTTACTTATAGTAGTGAGTAATTACTATGACTATTTTTCATGAAGTATAGCGGGACAAGCTCTTGATTGGCTACTTAAACTACCCAAGGGATTAGTTGTGGATTGGAATGACTTATCAAAAAAGTTCGTTAACCATTTCTCATATAACATAAAACATGAATTAACCATTATTGACTTATGTGAAGCCAAGTAGCGTGATGGTGAAGGTTTTAGTAAATATCTGTAAAGGTGGAGAGCACTGACAAGCTGCTTTCAACATAATTTGCTAGACAAATAGTTGGTTGATATATTTGAATAGAATTTGCATCTTGAAGTTACACATAATCTACAATTAGCTTGTGCTAACTCATTTGAAGAAATTATTGACAAAGGAGTGTAGATTGAGAAGGATCTTATTTCCAAGGGCCTTTTTAAGATTTTTACACAAGCTCAAGTGTCTAATCAGACTAAATCACTAGTTCAAATAGTTATGCAGGATAAGCCTAAAGGTTTTATCAAAACTAAGAACATGGTTGGAAATGGGGTGACTGAAATAAGACATGTACAGATGGTACAGGCTATGCCTCCTCCAAATGTATAATTAACTCCCCCAAATCCACTACCTACTTTGTAGAGACAACCTCCGTAAAGGACATTTCATAATAATTTTAGAGTCTTTAACAAGTTAAGAGAATCAGTTGAAATACTGTTATAAAATCTCATTACAGCTAATTTAATTGTATGGCCAATATGAATGCCATTTCCTCAAGATCAACCAAAACAAGATTGGTACAAAGAGAATGAATGGTGTAACTTTCATCATGTTTCTAGTCATGATATATATCATTTCATTCAATTATGACATATTATTGAGGACTTTATTGAAAGTGGTGAACTAAAAATTAAGTTGGCCCCTAATCAAGATGTAAATTAGGATATGGGAATCTACAAATACCCATTTCCTCGACATGATCCACCACCACCAAGAAACAATCAAAATGGTCACAATCAAGGACAGTGGCAGAATCAGAACCAACAACAAGGTTAGAATCATAATGAGCATAATCAAGATAATAATGCCCATGCTAATAATGTGGCTTATAACAATGTACCTTACAACTATAATAATACTATGGGATGCATTTTTGCAATCCACATTATCACTATTATTGTAAAACCATGTGGCCAATATCATGTTCCTCGTAACACAGGACCCATCATTATAGGGTTAGCACCCTCTCCCCCTAATACTACTATGTCGAGTTTGCATCATCATGTTGCTATTCTATTTACACAGGTTATTAATCCTAAATAATATCACCTTTCTTATAATTATAAAGGATCCTCATTGACCCAAAATTATAGAAATATAGTTAGTCACTCGCAAGTCACCATCCAAGGCCTTTTTCCTTCCTCTTTTAATTATAATAAGTCCTTGCCACCTCTAGGTTGTGCAGTCACAACTAAACACCTGCGAGTTACCATCTAGGGCCCTTCAGACACTTCTTCCATAAAACCCAATGAGAACATTGTGCCAATGGTTCCAAAGTTGAATACTATCCAAACAAAGACTATAATAGTTCAATCCATAATTCAAAGGCCTTATAGTCTGACAGATTAATTAGATAAAACCCCTACACAAATTTCCATATTAAAACTCTTACAGACATTTGATGTCCATAGAACCATCTTCAACAAACTTTTTTAAGAGTCTATTGTGCCTAATGATATAAAACTTGATCATTTCTAGAACCTAGTTGGACACTTGTCTTCATTTTGATCAAAAAGACATGTCCACCCTCAACCTAAACCACAATAGCCCACTATACATTGAGATAATCATTACAAATCACAAAATCAAGTGGGTTCTTATAGATAATGGTTCAAGGCTAAACATCATATCTCTTAAATTGGTACGACAATTGGGCTACATGGATAAAGACATTTAGCCAAAAATTATTATAATCAAGGCTTATGACAATGTTGAGAGGGAGTTATATGGTACAATTTGGTTGTCAGTCATGGTTGGGTATATTTTTCATCACACATTATTCCATATGGTGGATATTGAGATTCCTTATAACATACTTCTTGGTCATCTTTGGATCCATGAAGTACAGGTAGTTATGTCTACTCTTCACTAATGCCTTAAGTTTTTGCATGATGGGATTGAGGTTACTATTCCCATTGATCAATATTCATATCAATACTACAAACATCTTGAAGTAGAGTTTCATAATTATAACTATTGCCCAGGTTCTAAATTCATTGGAAAGAAAAAATATCCATCTTTCTCATTTATCTCCATCTAATTATATAGACCATGGTGATCTAGCCTCCACTTTAACTGATCCATTTTTTACGGTTCTAGCCAAGAAGGTTGTTATTAAATATGTGGGCATTTCCACATGGCATCTAAAGGATGTCCTCCATATTTCAAAATTACCAAAATCCCCTAAAACATTTGGTAAGCCTAAAACTTCTCAAACTCTTAACAAACCTGATCAAATTTGAGAACCAAAAAAGAAACAACCAAAACCTCCTATGGTTTTTGTACTTGCAATTGCACCAAAGAAAGATTGAGAGGCTTTTACTGAGGGAGATTAGTTATGTTCTAATAGCCTTGCTGATTGTTTTCATAATCCAAAGTATCCTATCCCTAATAGGATAATGGATCATCTTGACTATACAGGGAAAGGCCTTGGCCCATAGGTGCAAGGAATTTTAGAACCCTTATCAGCTAGAGTTGTCAATTGGAATCATGGTCTTGGATTTAAACCACAAAAGGATGACCTCATAACATTTGATAGTGACTCTTCCAAAGTGATTAGTAATGAGACTCCTAGTAGTGACACAACATCCTATTATAGCCTTTTTAATGAGCTTGTTGACTCAAATTTGTTTGATTTAAATGCCATATTGACCATAATGCCTATTGGAGCTTCCCGTCTTGAAGAAAAAACCTATCATAGTGGTGCTTCCCTTCTTGAAGTAGGAAATTATATATTTACCATTGGTGCTTCTCATCTTAAAGCAAACCCTCACTATAACATATGCCTTTTCCATCTTCAACTCATAGATTAGGATCAGCAAAATTTGGTCATATGCCTCGATGAGTTCCAAAATGAAGAATTGATTACAAAATACATGGGCCTACAAGATACATTCCCCATTGGTGATCATAAGTAAGGTTTGAATCTTTCATTGGATCCTTTTGCCTAATTTAGAGAGCAAGCAAACTTTTTTGTTCATAATAAAAAATAAACATCGAGATCTTCAGGTGAAAACCTCTTTGAGGCACTTATCGATCAGGGAAAAAGTAAAGAAAAAGACAAGCCTTTGAGTTAAACCCTATTTCAATCACTCATAGGTGGGAAATTTTGATCATCCCCTTAGGACGTAGAAAGCCCATCCAGCCCAAGTTTCATATCTAGTACAAGCATCTCTTCATAACAACATCAAATATTTGAGCATCTTATTCTTGAGTTTTCAAAGGTTTTTGCCAATTGGCCTTTACCTGAGAAGGCAAATTCTGATTCTTCATATTATCTAGATCTTTGGGAGGAACAACAAGAAGATATAGTAGAGGAAAATGATCATAACCATCCATTACCTATAATTCTAGAAGATGGATCCACACTTCTTATGAAGAGCATAATAGAAGTGAATTTGGGAACCCATGAGGATCCCAAAATTGTTTATCTTGGAGTTTCCCTTATTGTAGCATAACGTGAACATATTATATCCATTCGTAAGGATTATATAGACATATTTGTATGGGCATACTCTAACATGCCAGGCTTGGACCAAGATTTAGTTGTACATCATCTTGTTATTCACCTTGGTGCTAAACCAATCAAGCAAAAATTAAGAAAGATGCATCCACACATCGCCCTTTTGGTTTAGGCTGAGTTGGAAAAATTGTTAGGATCCATATTTATTGAACTACTAGACTACTTTGAATGGTTTCTAACATAATACCAGTGAGCAAAAATACCCCAGGCATACGTATTTGTACTGATTTTTATGATATCAACAAAGCATGCCCCAAAGATGATTTTCCTCTACCCAACATCAACATGATCATCGACTCAACTTTTAGGTACGAGATGTTATCCTTAATGGATGGATTTTACAATTACAATCAGATTAAGATAGCTTCAGAATATCAGCATAAGACCACATTCACCACTCTGTGGGGGAAATTATATTACTAAGTCATGTCATTTATTTTGAAGAATGTTGGATCCACATATTAGCATGCAATGACTGTCATTTTATATGACATGATGCATGACATTGTTAGGGACAATGTTGATGATATACTAGCAAAATCAAGAACAAGAGCTGGACATCTTGACATTCTACAAAGAATATTTGAGAGGCTTTATGCATATAAAGTCTACTTGAATCCTAAGAAATGTATCTTTGGAGTCACATCAAGAAAATTTCTAGGGTTCATTGTATCACAATGAGGGATTGAATTTGACCTTGCAAAGGTCAATGTTATTATGGAAATGCCTCTATCAAACAATCTTAAATAATTATAAGGTCTACAAAGAAATATCCAATCTATACACAGGTTCATTTCTCAATTAGCAGATAAGTGCCACCCATTTACCCATCTCTTAAAGAAAGGGGTAACATTTTAGTGAGATGAATATTGTTAGATAGCATTTGCAAAGCTTAAAACATACTTGGCCAATCCACCAGTCTTGCAACCTCCAACACAAGGAAAACCACTACTTCTTTATATATCAACCATGAAACATGTACTGGGGGCACTTTTAGCTCATCATGATGATCATGGTAAGGAACATGTTGTTTATTATTTAAGTTGCACATTGGTAGCCTATGAACATAATTATATGCCTATTGAGAAGGCATGTTTAGCTATGGTGTTCGCCACTCAAAAATTTAAAAATTATATGCTAAATAACAAAACTATTATTATCATCAAGGTAGATCCTCTCAAGTTCCTCTTATCTAAAGCAGCTCTTCAAGGATGCATGGCTAAATGGATTATTCTCCTCAGTGAGTTTGATATTGAGTACTAGAATCAAAAGGCAATCAAAGGACAAGTTATTGCCAACCAACTTGTAGAACCTCCTATTACGGCCACTCAACCTCTCAACTTTGACCTTCCAGATGATTCTATCATGACGATAGAACAAGCATCACAAGAACCTGAATAGTAAATGCTCTATTTTGATGGATCCTTCACATCCCAAGGGTCTAGAGCTGGCATATTATTGATCACACCATAAGAGGATTTTATCCCTAAAGCATTCCATATACAATTTTAGTGTACAAACAATATGGTCAAATATGAGGCATTGGTTGTAGGGCTCTATCTTGTTATATAGTTGGATATTCAAAGCTTAAAGGTCTATGGAGATTCAAAGCTAATCATAAATTAGACAACTAACCAATATCAAACAAGGGATGATAAGCTTGTTCCTTACAAGTAAATTATCAATAACCTCAAAACACATTTTAAATATTTATAGTTTGAACAAGTTCCACGAGTCAACAACAGATCTATCAACACCATGGCAACAATTGGTTCTATGATTCAAATGCATGACAGTGTTAAAGAGTATCAGTTCTTGATTAAAAATCTTTTGTAGCTGGCATATATTCTATTAGATTTAGAGAGGATATGTACCATTGCTAATCCTAATCCCTCACCTAAGCTACCATCGTACCAAGATTTTTATAACTATTTCCATAATCACATATTTTCTGCCAACCTTTCCAACAACCAACAAAACTATTCCTTCATCACTTAACATGTTATATCCTCTTTGGAAACATCCTTTATCGTAAAGGCTACCATAGAAAGCTTCTTCGTTATTTATCTTTAAGAGAATCTAAGCTGACACTAAAGGAGGTTTATGAAGGAATTTGTGGAGCCCATACCAATGGTGTAGTCCTAGCAAAGAAACTCCTCAAAATAGGCTATTATTGGCCCAAAATAGAGATAGAAGTTTGTAAATATGTAAAGAAGTGTGTTCCTTACCAGTAGCATGGCAACTTGATACATGCACCTTCCTTACCATTATAGCCAATTATCACACCATGGCCATTCTCAACATGGAGTCTTGATCTCATTAGGAAAATTAACCTGACATCTTTAGATGGCCATAAGCAAATTTTGACTACAACCGATTACTTTACAAAGTGGATTGAGGCCATCCCTCTCATTTATGTTACCCAGAAACAAATAGCCAAATTCATTCATTACCATATCATCTATCAATATGACATCCTAGCATGTAATATATCTGATAATAGCAAATCCTTTGTGAACCAAGACATGAAATCTCTTTGTGCAAAATTCAAGATCAACAAAAATAAATCCACTCCATATAATCCATAAGGCAACAAACAAACTAAGGTGTCAAATAAAACCATTCTAGCCATATTAAATAACATTGTCAATGATGCTAGTTGTAATTAACACTTGTAACTCTTTCTTGCCCTTTGGGCTTATAGAACTAATCATCACACCCTAATTAGAGCTAATCCATACTCCCTTGTTTTTGGCACTAAATCTATCATCCCGATCAAGATTGAGATCCCATCATTAATAATATCACTGGAGCACATTGAAGATAATGAAGACTATAGAGCCTCATGACTACATGAACTAGAGCTTCTTGATGGTAAGCGTTTGGCTGCCCTAGAAAACTTGCAGGCCTATCAGAATAGATTGTGAAGAAGCTATAACAAATGCATTCTCCCTCAAGAATTTGAGATTGGTGACTTAGTTTTAAAAGAGAACCAGAAGAATATGAATATTGAACCCAAAAAAAAAGGTAAGTTTTAGCCTAATTGATTAGAACCATATATTATCATAGCAAATTATGGATCAGGAGCATATCGACTGGCTAAACCTAATGGTGAAGAACTTTCAAAGCCCATGAACATCATACACCTTAAGAGGTTCTACACATGAACAGCTTTAAACAATTATCTACAAGACCCCTAAATTGGGGGTAACTTGTGTTGTCATAATTTTATCCCACCCTTTTATCTTACCTCGAACACATTTTATACTACCCTGGTCCAATTTTCATGATTCTTGACAATAAAGGCTTTGAATCCTTGGCACTCTGAACACATTCTTCATCCCATTATGGATTGCTCTCTTCAAAAGGCATATTTTTTGTTATCTTTAAGGCATGTTATAAGCTTGAACATTTTTTATCCCTTGACCAATTATGATCTTGATTATGTCTCATGAACATTATGAACATCCTCAGCAGTAGTTATACAAAGTAGTTCAGCCAAGATAATATTGTGTAGCTTCAAACAAGTGAACAAAAACATCTTCTCAGTTTCAGACCATTGTTACACTGTTACAGATAGATGAGTGTTGGTACTTCTTTTTTTACTTCAAGTTTCATGTCACATTTTTTGCTATTTATTATTTTATCAAGATCCTCACTTTAATCGATATTTGAGAAAGGGCCATTTTAGCTGGCTTAACTATCTTATTGGAACCTCTACTCTTAGGATGTGCATCTCCTCAACTAGATGGTCCCACCTTATGCATATTTTATTCCAAAAACATTAGAAATACTTTGAAAATACCAAAAACATTAGAACATGATCCATAAAAGAACAAAAACATTATCTCACACTTATATACATTTGTACATTCTCATTCCACCATGTTATGCTCTTGTTGTTTTGTAATCACAAAAACACCAGTTCATTTCATCTTATCTCCTACACTTGCCATTTTGCAAGATCATTCTTTCTCATCTAATCAGTTTCTTGTTTGCTCAACCATTCTCATTATTTGTCGTATCTTCCATTTCTTTTATAACATTAATCATGCTAGTTTGATCATCATTTTTCTTCTATCCCATTTTCTGAGAGAAATACATTTGGCTTGAAGTTCATGTTGGAACATGCATCCATAGAACTATGTACACAGTGTCCACTTGTCTTATACATCTGGAGTCAACTCAATCAACCCCTTCCTTTTCTTCTATTCCCATATTTCTTCTATCATTATTCCTCTTTAATTAGAGAATAATTGTCATGTCATTGTTCTTTGTTATGATGTGGTATAAAGTAACACATCTACTGCACATGCATGAACATTTGTCTTTAAACTGCACTAACTTAGTTTTTGTTTGTGTGTGTTTATTTGAGTTCACTTGGTGTTTTGTTGTGCTTTCGCATATCTCCTTTTATTTCTTCTCCTTTTCTCTTTTTATTACTTCTTGTCTCATCTTGGTCTTATGTTTCCTTCATTATTTTTTATTTTCTCTTTTGTGTTTCAAA
Source organism: Torreya grandis (assembly GCA_037957365.1). Lineage (NCBI taxonomy): Eukaryota > Viridiplantae > Streptophyta > Pinopsida > Cupressales > Taxaceae > Torreya > Torreya grandis. Next base: position 2,363,119 of record JARHVA010000545.1, on the reverse strand, counting down.
ACATCTTGATGATTCATATGGATCTCGATTATTTATATCTTGATCCTATGTTATTATGTTGTTATTGGAACATTTTGTTTATTTGATTGTTGTTGGTGTCTTGTTTTTCTATTTGATTTTGCTTTTTCTCTTTTCTGTTCAAGAATGCCTTGATGGTCCACATGGATCTTGATTATTCATATCTTGGTCTCATGTCGTTAAGACATTCTTGCCTTTTTATTTTTAAACATTTTTGTTCCTACTTGAGATCATTTCTTGATTTAAAGATAGGTTCAATTATGTTTATCTTTTTCTTTGTCTTTTGCTTTTTTGTTTAAATATAAATCATTGTAACTCTAGTTTTGGTCATTATTTTGCCATTATCCTTAGAGATATTCACATTTGAACTAGCTTAGTGTAATTAGAATCTTATGTCATTCTAAGTTATCCATACTTATGATGCCTAATTTATTTTACTATAGAAATCACTTTCTGCTCAAGTCTCAAAGTCTTAACATCAACATCAACTCTGATGAATGATTCTCAAGAACACTTTACAAAACCTAGGCTCATGATATAGAATTAGGCTTTTAGGTAGCATGCATTTTAGGCTTCTTTGTCTATGCATAGATGTGAATATATTTGCATACATGATAAGTCTAATCAATTCTTGGTCATTTTTCATCACTCCTCATTCCATTCTCTCCCAAACTTGGGTGAACTACATTGGCCTGAAGTTTATATTGAAACATGAGTCCATGGAACTATGTAGGCAGTGCTCAATTTCTATTGAGATCAGCTCAACTATCTACATTCTTTTTTTATCTCTCTCAACACTTTGTGCATTCTCATATGCTTGGTTTTATATGGATTTATAACCCATTACACCATCATATGTGTGTTTGCACCTGCTCACTTTAACCTATCTTTTTACTTATATCCTTGAGATATTTTTGCTTACCAATTACCTATGTTGGGGCATAACATCTGAACCATGTTCGAATCAAATCATCTCTACAGGGGAAAAATCATTATTTATTCTTTATCAGTGATCAAGATTCACCCTACTAGGGCACAACTATTTTATCATGATCAAATATGCTCTACTAGAGTACTTCTTATTATCTTCTCTGTAGAGAACTTGTTCTAGAGGTGCTTCCCTTCTTGAAGTAAAATTTTCTCTCTTTTCCTCTAATTTCAATCTCTCCACATTAAATCCCATGAGGGCAATATTTTAGTGTGCAACTTGTCTTGGGATTGATCAATGTCATAAGCACGCATCTTGTACTCTCAAATTAAGTACATTTACAATGTGTCCCTTACATTTATGGATTGTATCTTTCCCATTCCCCCATCTCTAAGGCCTATTATACCTCTAATTATATTTTGATCATTGATGGTAATCACATGTGCAAACATTAATTCATCTAGATGTGATCTATTGCATGGGTTAACCTCTCACTTTCTCTCTCTTTTCGAGAGTCCATCCTTTTCTTCCATCCTAGTATGTCCTCCCAAGGGGGGCATCATGGGTTTGTTCAAATTTATTCTTGACAACTCTTTTCTTTAAAAATATGTTGCTTTGCCTGAATGTCTCGCTACACCTTCTCAAATAGGGGCAAAATGTAGACATCCAATTCCTAACACCATTCGTGTTGAAAGTGTCAATTTTAATCGAATTGCACTCAAATGCACATTTTAGGTCAAAATCTATTAAACACACTAAATAGTTTGAACATGTCATTTACAAGTGCCAATTTAAGTCAAAGTATCCCTAAATAGGGCAATGCAATTTATGGGTCAGCTAACTTTGATCAATTTATTTCAAGTCAAAATGATAATTTTGCCTTTCGTGCTCTGGATCACTCTTTTCTTCTAAATTCATTGATACACACCATATACCTTTGTTATTTTATGTTGAAAACATCTTAAATATAAATATGGTTATAGTGAATCTAACGTCACCTTCTAATTCTTCTTGAGTCAAATTATAAGTTAATAATATGACTTTTTGACCATTTTGATTAATTGAGGGCCAATTTTCAAATAATTGCACAAATATTGATTAAACTTGTTTAAATCTAATTAATCCAAATCAAGAGCTTAAGTAGATTTTCCATGAGAGTTGTTCAATATTTATTTTTAAAAATTGATTCTTATTAACTGCATCATTAAGTGATATAATTTCTTGGGAAGACATCCCTAGGTCATAAATGCTATAAATATTAGGATTATGGGCCACTCATGCCTAGTTAATGACTCCCGTGACTCTTCAATGCCCCTTTTTCCATGGTCATGATGAAGATAATTATGAATTTAATTTCAAATATTAGGATTATCCATGGCCACACATCTCAATCTTGAGATGGACGGTCATGGTTGATCCTGACCAATCTCAAAAATTTATAAATAGAGAGGCCATGAAGATGAATTTTAAGCTTGAATATTGTAAATTTATAATGTTAAATTGTTTCTACAATCCTTTTCATTTGATCATTGATTTTGTTTACAAGCTTCATTGATAGGCTAGTTTTGGAATCATGAGCCTAGGTTTTATGGAGTGTTCTTGAGACATTGGAGGATTTTGCCACCTTTGTTGACAAAGACAAGGATGCTTGATCAAGGGAGAACATGCTTTTGAGCCACATGGGTATGGTGAATCCATTTGGGAAGGTAATATGATGTTTGTTTTCTTTCATTTGTTTCTTGTTATCCTTTTTAATTCTCATAAGAATAGATAAGCTTAGTTAGTTAATTCTTTATGCATTTTTCATGATTTATGGACTAATGTTTGACTAGCTTGCTTTGTAATCCTCTTTACAAAAAGTATACAAATATATAATTAGATAAATTCTATGAATGGAAAGTCTATATATAGATATATATATATATATATATATATATATATATATATATATATATATAGAAAGACTCTAAATGGAAAATATTTGTATGATAGTTGGAAATGCTCTTATTCATATTAGAATAGACCAATAATAATTAGAATGTTTTAAAATACCTTTAAAATGAGTTTGTAATGGTTATGTCATAGTTCATAGCAAGTCTATAGAAATCTATAGTTTATCTTTGGAAGTTCATAGCTATAGACTGGGTAAGTCTGAAGTTAGTCCATGGTTATAAACTAGGTGAGTTTGAATCTAGTTTGTAGCTAATATGAATTTGAGTTTGTAGCTGAGTCCAAAGCTAAATCTGAAGCTACTAGGTGAGTTTGAATTTGTTTCCAAAGTTGAGTCTGAAACTATTAGATGATTATGAAGTTGAATCTAAAGTTATTAGGTGAGTCCAAAGCTGGTTAAAATGCTAGATCTTCTTTAGGAGCTACTATAGAAGACTGTGAAACTACTCCAACATTATTTTTGAAATGGTTACTCTTTAACTTTCATCTTTTCTAGCTTAGTATGGATTGTATATGCACATATTAATATATTTTTCTCGATGATTATTAGAAAAAACTAACAAATAGATAATAATAAATTCTAAAGAAATAACCATAATATCTAGTTTTTATTTGATTCTAAATAAACTATAAGTTCAAAAACTAGATTTAGATCCACTTTTTATGCAAGGAAAAAGGATATTAGTTCATGGATATAATGAGCCATTTTTTAAGCTCATCATCTCCCCCACACCTATTCTCATGCATGTCCTCATTCATGTGACTATCTTTATCTAAAAAATCTTCTTGAGATACATATGCGTAAGTTAGATTTATTTTCTCATATTTCAAATGGGTTTCATTCTTTAATGATACGTTCTTGTGTAGAGGTTTTCCTACTATTCTTAGTTTCTATTTGACACAATTTCTTGTGTGGAATTCTCATGTTGATCTCTCTCTCTCTTTTAAGTAAGAGTAGGTTCTTGTGTTGAGAAATCTCATGCTGCTCTATTTTTATGTTTTTTTTTTTTTTAATGAGAGCAGGTTCTTGTGTTGAGAATCTCTTATTGTATCCACATAGATTTATTTTGACCATAAAACAACATAAAATGTGAAGTAAATCTTATTACTTGAAATTGTTAAAAAATAGTTTTGAAAACTATATGCCTTTATCAAGGTCAAAATATATTTTTATAAGCTCAATTATTTATTTCCTAAGGTTATTCTCCTCCACACCTTATGTTATGCATGCTAAAGAAATAAAGTGTGAGAAGATTGCATAGATCAGAAGATAGGTTATTTTCCTTTTTTTCTCACACCAAAACTTTTGTAACGGATAAAAAATTGGATCTTCTTGTAATAACAAAATTTATAAGTAAATTTAAATGTAAAATATTAAAGTAAGATACCTTGGCATAACTTCAGTTTTTGTAACCTTTTCCATAGTAGCCAAAGTAAAAAATGTGAAGAAAAGTATTCACATATTTACAGTCCTGTTATCTTGAGAAATGAGAGCACAAAAGTAAGCAACCATAGCGTGGAAAAATTGCATGAACTACTCTAATTTTTTTATTTTTTGACTAGCCATTAAACTAGTTTTCTAATCAAGACTCTTATTCTGAAACTTGGTTCATCAGCAACTTGGTTTTCAAACCAAGACCACCAACAATGCTCGAGTGTTTTCATTATTTTTATTTAATGAAAATTGATGATATAAAAAATGTTATCTATGGACTATATATATATATATATATATATATCCTCATACCACTTCTAAATGTATCAGTAAAAATTCTTTATATTAACATTTATTATTCATCGATCTATATATTGTTGATTTTGCTATTTTCTTTTGTAAAGGGTGACTCAGAATAAGGTGTCAAATGTTTGATGAAGTTATAGACATAAATTTATCCTTTACAATCTTTAGAATGACTCATTGTTATGAGATTATCTTGCAAAATTCAAAATAAACAAAACTTTTCCATACAGGTATAATATTAGCAATATCAAAGATTTATAAATGTCATTTTCAAAAAAATCATTTAAATATATAGAGAGAAATGTATGTCAACTTATATAGAAATAATTCATGGTTCAAGAATTAATATTATTTAGAAGAAATTTTGATGGTATAAAAATAAAAACTTTCTCATAGAAGTTTTTTTATTATGCAAGTGGATGTGATTTCAATTAATTCTTGAATATGGATGGAAATGGATGGAATGGAATGTCATCAATTTTTTTATGAGTTGTATAGAAAAGATTTAATTGTTATTTGTAAAAAGAAGATAAAGCTAGTTTCCTAATTAACTCATGCACAACAACTAAAAAATATTCCTAGATAATTAAATGTTGAAGGTCATTATTTTTCTTAAACTGCAAATAAATCTTGAATAACTCCTCTTGCAATTTTTTTTATGTGTTCTACATCAACAACTTGATCTAGATATTCATTTTAAAAATATTGATAAAAATATGTAATTTTTTTTATTCTGCAATATCTATATCACTCAAAATCAGTTAAATACTTGACCTCATAAAAATTTAGTTTTATAACTTACATGTTAATCTTGATCAAAATGTAAGTCTAATTTTTAGATTATTGTTGCCATTTCTATTTTTAAAATTATTTTTTAATATTTTTTATTAATTTTACTCAGAATTCAACACCCATACAAATTAATATGAAAATATAGAAATAAAATAAACAACTAGCATTGAGACAAGTATAATTAAATTTTATGTGTTTAGAGTTGTAAACTATTCTCAGAAAATATTAGTGCTTTGCATGCAAGAAAAATCTTTTTCTAATTCCTATCAGACATCATTTATATATTTTAAAAATAATCTCAAAAAATTCTACACAAACTTAACAATCAATCTAATAAAAATTAAAAAAAAAATAGATTTTTTAATAAGAGCAAAAACCTCAACAATCGCATGTGCTAAAAAATAGGGACAATAAAATCAATGATAATGTAAGACTTACCCTTAATGTTGGGATGTGGTTATTTTGCTCATGTAAAATTTAGAGCAATATTTCATGATGTACTACCAAATTTATCACATACTCATTCCAATAATTGTGTGATATTTTCATTTCACATTGACTATATCACATGTAATTTTTATTATCTTAATCTTGTCAAATATTTTTGATCCACATAAAATCTGTTCAAAATAACTAACTTTAGACATGGTGATATGTTTGCATGCAATCTTTTGAAGGCTTGATTTTTGCATAATATCTACATGATTCTCTCTAAAAATAATGTCAGTCGTGAAAGGAATAAATATAGCAAAAAAATTGTTAAAACCATTTCCACATTATCACACATAACAATTATTTTTATGAGTGATACCAAATTCAGAATGGAGTCAGATCTACTAGATAAAATTATAGGTATTTTGGATTGGAGCAATAGTTTATTTTCAACATATCATACATAATTTTATATATTTAACCTCTCAAACGTAATATCTTGATCAACTATTGCTACATCAATAATTGCTAAAAATAAATTGTTCTTACCTATAAGATTGAATACCAAATATTATTTTGGCTCATGTGTCTTACTCTAATAACTACGTCAACTGGATTGTAGACCAACTTTATTAATTCAGCAGAGATCAACAACATGATTTTATTTCTTTTTTTTTTTTTAAATTAAGCAGTTATCGATCTCTGATTACTATACTGCTATCTCATTTTGACTTTAGCCATCCCTTTGTAAATTTCTGTCATCTCAAAATTTTATTATTAATATGCATCAATCACTAAATCTTTCTTCATGATTTTATCAGTTATATTTATTTTATATAGTAGTGTTAGTATTTATGGGTTTTTTTAAGACTAAATTCTTAATTATAGAAAAATAAATTTTAATCTACATTTACAGGAAAATAAATTCTAATCTATTTTATATGAAATTAAATTATAAAAGAACCATCAACTAATTATCTCTTGTTACACTATTTTGCAAAGAGATATTCCCTCTCATTAGGAACTTTGTTTATCTATTGCCACCAGACAATTCTCTTTAAAAAATATGAATTTTCTAATAACACTATGTTCTCTAGCAATGGTGCCAAAAATGATGAGGGTCGTCAATCCCTTTCATTTAACAATGTCAATCCAGGGTTGGTGTCTAAAGGTAATAAATAATAGAAAAAAGAGATGTTCAGAAAATGGTCCTTTCTACCACACTCCACACTTATAAAAATTGAAAAGCATTTTTGTAGAAACTAAATCACACATGCATGAAATTAAATCACACTTGCAAGAAAGTAAATTTCTAAATTGAAAATAAATAATAAATAAATAAAACACCTCGTAGTTCACAACAAACTGTAAAAAAGAATGGTTACAGACACAAAGAAATACAATCATAATTACAACAAAATCATAATTATAAAATAAAGAAATAAATAAAAATACAATGATCTATCTTCTTTAGAGTGAGTAGTCAGCTCATTCCGTGAAAGATAATTTATTCAAAACACAAGCTTCAAAATAGATTACTCAAAATGATGGATAGAAAAGTATAATGATCAGATATGAGAGGTTGCATTTATTATTTTATACTTCCAACCAACATCTAATTCAAGAGTAAAATTGTATATATTCTAGCATATCTCAATCTCCATAAAATATATAAATAAATAATTATTCTAATAATACAACATAATCTCAATCTCCATAAAATATGAAAAGATATATTTATTCTAAGAATACAACATAATCTCAATCTCCATAAAATATAGAAAGATATATTTATTTGAATGAAAGTATATAAATTTATATTTAGATATAATCTATGAATGGAAAGTCTATATATATATATATATATATATAGACTTTCCATTCATAGATTATATCTAAATATAAATTTATATACTTTCATTCAAATATATATATATATATATATATATATATATATATATATATATATATATATATATATATCTAAATGGAAAACATTTATATTATAGTTATAAATGATCTTAGTCATCGTAGAATAGACCAATAATAATTAGAACATTTTAGAATGCTTTTCAAATAAGTATGTGGTGGTTTTGTCATAGTCTGTTGCAAGTTTGTGGAAGTCTATAGTTTGTCTTTAGAAGTCCATAGCTATAGATTGGGTGAGTCTAAAGCTGGTCTATGGTTATAGACTGGGTGAATCTAAAGCTATTTTGTAGCTAGTTTGAAGCTGAGTTTGTAGCTAATTCTAAAGCTAGTGGGTGAGCTCAAAGCTAAGTTCAAAGTTATTGAGTGAGTTTGAAGTTGAGTCTAAAGACACTGGATGAGTTCAAAGCTGGCCAAAATGCTAGATTTTCTTTAAGAGTTATTATAGAAGACTGTGAAGTTACTCCAACATTATTTTTGAAATGGTTACTCTTCATCCTTCATATTTTCTAACTTAGTATGGATGGCATATACACATATTGATATCTTTTTCTCGATAATCATTAGAAATAGATAACAAAGAGATAATAATAAATTCTAAATAAATAACTATAATATCTAATTTTTATTTTATTTTAAATAAACTATAAGTTTATAAACTACATTGAGATTCACTTCTTATACAAGGAAAATGAATGTTAGTTCATGGATATAATAAGCCATTTTTTAGGCTCATCATAAAGTGTTCCACTCTACTAATTGATGCCAATATCTATCATCAACTTGTTGGAATCCTCATATATTCGATGCACACTCACCCAGACATTTCTTTTGCATTTTCCATGGTTTCTATATTTATGTATGAACCACATAAACTTTAGTGGGAAATATCCATACATATTTTTCATTACATACAGCACACTCCTTAACACGGGATTCACTATGCAGTAGGAATTAGTCTAGACTTATTTAGATATATTGATTCTAATTAGGCTGGTGATTATATGGATCATAAGTCCACATATGATTATATATTTCACCTTGGTTCAAGCCCATTAGCTGGTATAGTAAGAAGCAATATTCTATTTCTCTATTTTTTACTGAGGTTGAGTATCGACTGGTTGTTAATGCCACTATTGAGGTTATTCGACTTCAAAATATTTTGATTGAGTTTGGTAGCATTATTCCTTGGTAATATATCATCCTTTGTGCCAACTAAAGCACCATTCAAATCTTGAATAACCCAATTCACCATCATAAGACCAAACACATCAAGATCCACATGCATTGCATCCAAGATCTGATTCAAGAGTAGGTCATTGATATTTGTTATTATCCTATCATAGAGCAAGTTATTGATATCTTCACCAAACCCTTAATTGAGATTAAGTTCCATTAGTTTCAAACTCTCTTAGGGGTACATAACACTATTTCAATGGGGTCACTTGACCTTCTCCCATCATCCACTCATGGGGGTATTAATTTTTTCTTCTTCTCTTCTATTTTGAGGGGATTATTTTGTACATAGATACCTCATCAAGCATTATTTCCAAGACCCATTATTTTTTAGACGTATTTACATTATATTCTTCCCCTAAGTTTCACTTAAGGGGGTTTTTATGTGAATAAGGTTATTTCCCTATCTAGTTCCATTGTTAGGTGTGAACACGGTTGTTTCCCTAATTAATTTCAATCTTGGAGTATGTTCACACTTAATTAAGTTTACTTAAGGTTTTAACTAATGTATAACCTTATAAGATTGTGACACTTATCATAATCCTATTAATGATAGGTGAGTAATAATTTTCATAAATACTCCCTTTATAATCTTATTTTGGTAATCAATTCATGTATTTACATTTGTGTTACATGTGAATTCTACATCCTTGATAAGAACATAATTTATTCTTATCAAGTTAAATCTTTATATTAAGAGTGATTCTAGTAGGCATTTATAATACTATTAGGTTACTTTAACCAAATCTCATGTTGATGTGCATCCAAATCATAACTCATGGAACTATAAGACTAATTCTATTAGATGTGCAGTGACCTTAATTTATGTTATTTATTAAAAGAAATTTAAATAAGCTGATATGTCAACTTATACTTAAAATTTAATTTAGTACATGTTATAGACTTGGTATTTACCAAGCCTAGATATAATAATATGTACACATGAATTTTGCATCCTTGATAAGAATATAATTTATATTCTTATCAAGTTCGATCTTTAGATTAAGAGTGCTTCCATTAGGCATTTACAATACTATTAGGTTATTTTAACCAAATCTCATATCCAAATCGTAACTCATGGCACTGTGAGACTAATTCTATAAGAGGCATAGTGACCCTAATTTATGATATGTATTAAAATAAATTTAAATTATAAGTTGACATGTCAGCTTATACTTAAAGTTTAATTTAGTAAATGTTATAGGCTTGGTATTTACCAAGACTATGTATAATAATGTGTACACATTATTTTCATAACGCTTACATGTTTTTAATTAATTCACAAAAATATTGATAAATTGGCCCATCATCTTCCCACACTAACCCAAAAAAGGAAATTTAAGGTAATTCATATCCCTTACAATAAATTTACTCAATGGGAAAAGAAAAAGCCTCATTATACTAAATAAAATATCTACTCAAAGACCTATTCCCTCTCATATTAAAGGTTATATTTTTCAAGTGAATAATTATGCTACAAATTATCTTGGAAAAAATCTAGATCTTCTAACAAAGCCTTTTTTGAGATCCCTCAAGCACAAGTGTGATGGGATATGTAATAGTTGAAGAAACAACTAGAATCTTCTAATAATTAGTACTATGAGTTTCAAAAAAAATTTGAGTAGTACCATATGATGACAAAATCTAGAGACATAATTTTCAGAGAAAGGATACTAAAAGAGGAAAAGAAGAAGTCATCAAACAGTGATGATGATGATGATCCAATAGTCAATTTTATCAAGAAACAATCAAAAAATGTCAGTATCCAATTATATTCTCACAATCATAAATAAATATATAGAAATTCTTGAATCAAAGAAAAAATGAGCAAAGTACTCTTTGAGCATCAACAAAAACAATTTAATCTGAAAAAACAAATAAATGAATGGAAGACATGGTTGGCATAATATAAAGCTTTAGTTCATGGTAGTTTGTCAAAATCACTAGTTACTAGAAAATAAAATATTGGTCATGGATATAAGGTGCCTCACTTGCTTAGAAATAAATAAAAAAATGATATTGAGGGAAAATAATCAGAAGAAGAAGAGATTAGAAGGTTATTTAATAAATTTGTAAATAAATACGATGGAAAGCCAAGATGTTATTCTTTTAAAAGCAAAATTAACTAGGATTCAAGGAAAATATCTTGTAAAAGATAATACTAACATTAGGGATAGGTTAAATCATATAGAATAAATCCTTTTTGAATTTATTAAGATCCATTCTATAGTCCATATTTAATTTTCTACCGACACCCTCGTGAAAAACAATGCTACATATATCTTTGTAGATATTAAGCTATCCCGATACAAGATTACCTAAGTCATTTTCCATAAACTTAGCCATTCCTAAGGAATATATATAAAAAAATCCATTAGATATTATAAGGATGTCCATCACAGGGGACCAACTTAACTTCAATAAATATACCTATAGAACTCTTTTAATTATACAAAATTGTATATTCTATGTAGATTTTAAATAATACAATAACCAACAAGTAGACTTGTTATTTTGAAATATTTTCTTACTAAAATAAGTTATTTTTTTAAAACCAAACATGAGTTTATCCTCTAACATAATTCCAAACCTATAAATATCCCTAGAATGAAATATGTTGAAGAACAAATTGGTGAAACTGAAAAAGAACAACAAACACATGTATCACATTTAAAATCATGGCAGGAAGCAATCAGAACTTTACACAAAAGAAATTAAACAAAAAAATAAATTAGGAGAGAAATTCCTAAGAAGAGACTACTTTAGATGGAGGTGGTGAGAATCTAAAGTGGACATTTAATGGTGTATGGTGAAATGACTATGTGATTTTAGCACAATATTATCTTGCTTTCGGTGTGAAGTGACTATGTGTTTTTGGCACAATAATTACTTGTTTTCAGTGGAAAGAATTGTTTTTTATTCTAACACTCCCCCTTAATTTCTTCCACTAATTGATTCCACATTCATAATGACTAAATCTTGTCTTAGGCAATCAAAATTCTCTTATGTCAATGTCTTTATAAATATGTTTGTTAGTTTCTCCTTTGACATGCAAAATCGAGGCTCAATTTCTCTATGTTTAACCAATTCCCTTATGAAATGATAACAGATCTAAATATGCTTGCTTCATTCATGGAAAACTAGATTTTTCATCAAGTCTATTGAGGATACATTGTCATAATAAATTATAGTACCATCTCCTTGTTCCTTATTCAAGTCTATTAGGATTCTTCTGAGCCAAATACCCTGACATGCAACTGCATTTACTGTAATATACTCAACTTTTGTTATGGAGAGAGAAACTATGGGTTGTTTCTTGGAAGCCCATGAAATGGCTCCTAAACCCATTTGGAACACATATCTTGATGTGTTATTTCTATCATCTACACTTCTTGACCAATGGTTATCTATATAGCCAAATAATTGAAATTCACTCAATGCAATATAGAAGATGCCATAGTTCTTAATGCCATTGACATATCTCAAGATTCTCTTACCTACTTGACAGAGTGTATCCTTAAGTGTCTCCATGAATTTGAAAACTAAGCTTACTGCATACATTATGTCAGGCCTAAATGTTGTCAAGTACATTAGACTTCCAACCATACTATTGTATAAGGTTCAATTCACCTCATTACTACAATCTTATTTACTCAATTTTAGACATGTGGATTTTGGTGTTAGTGCAGGCTTGTTTTTAAACACTATCAATCTTTGAAAGATATCTATGTCATATTTGGATTGAGAGATAAATATGCCATGATCCATTTATTGTAATTTTATGCTAAGGAAGTATATTAAAAAACTAAGCCTATCATTTCAAATTCCCTTTTCATTGCTTCTTTGAACTTAATAATGAAAGGATCATTATTTCCTGTAAAGATCAAATCATCTACATATAGTACAATAATAAAAATATTACCATGGATTGTTTTGATGTAAAGTGTGGATTCACTACTACTTTTATTAAAGTTGTTGCTTGTAAAATATGAATCAATTATGTTGTGTCATGTCCTTGGTGCTTATTTGAGCCCGTAGAGTGCTTTCTTCAGCCTATACACCTTGTCTTCTTATCTCAAGACTTCATAGCTAGGCAGTTGATCCACATATACCTCTTCTTTGATCACTCCATTTAGGAAGGTAGACTTCACATCCATTTGATATACCATCCACTTGTGTTGGGTAGTTATTGCTAAGACAACCCACATGGTTTACATTATTACAACACGAGCATATGTCTCATCATAATCTATTCATCTAGCTCTTGTGTTTTTATCTCTCTATTGCATTTATTTCCTCATCCATGGCCTTACACCATTTTTATTATTTCACTACTTTAAAACATGCAGGATCACCATGAGAAAATAAATCAAAATTCATATTTTCATCATCATACCTTGTATTATCATAAATCTCCCTCAAACTCCTTTTTTTATTGGCATTAGAGAAGTAAGGGTTAGTTATGAACATTTGTTGGAGCTACTTTATTGAGGAGTATGTTGTGAATTTGATGTAGATGGAAGTGTTGCCAAAGGTTCACCATGTTGATCTATGACTAGTTTAGCTTAATTTTCTTTATTTCCACTTTTTACATCATCCATGGGTATTAATACTAAGATACTCGAGGCAGTGTCAATAGTGTCATACCATGATTCATTCTAAATGAATCCAACATCCATGTTGGTCACAACCTTCTTGGCAATAGGGTATACATTATATATGCTTTAGACTCTTCACTATAGCCAATGAAGATGCACTTTTCTCCTTTATCATCAAATTTATGCCTTTTTTTTCCTTTGGCATAAATGCATATGCCATACACCCAAAGTATTTTTAGATTTTTCCCATTGTCTTTTATGTTTATCCATGCTTATTCTAGAATCCTATCTCATATGATCTTTTTCAAACATCTATTTAACAAGTATATTATTATTATTACTATAGCTTCACTCGAAAACTCTTTTGAAAAGTCCTTTATCTTTCAACATGCTTGTATCCCTCTCCTAGATGGTTCGATTCTTCCTTTTAGCCACTCCATTTTGTTATGGAATGTCCCTGGTGGTGAATCATTTTTTAATGCCTTTATTCTTGCAAAAACTCAAAAAAAAATTAGAGATATACTCTCCCCTCTATCTATTCTCAAGGCATTAATGAAGTGCCCATTTTATTTCTTAACTAATGCTTTCAATCACTTGAATTTCTCAAATACTTATGAGTTATTCTTTAATAAATAAACATAAGTCTTCCTATTGCAGTCATCTATGAAGTTCAATAAATATGTGTTATTAAAGAAAGTGGGAGTTTTCATTAGGCCACACAAATATGAGTGTACCAACTCCAATGGTGATTTTTCACTATTAGATATCCATGATTGAAAGCGTGTCCTATATTATTTTCCTAAGATGCATGCCTCACATTTTCTATCAAGTTATACTATTGCGGGTAATCCCTTAACCATATCTTTTTTGGACAAAAGACTTAATCTAGAATAACTTAAATTCCCATACCTCAAATGCTAGAATCTAGATGTGTCTTTGATGATTGTCTTGAAGGTTACTTATTGTATTATTGTTGTAATCTTGATTTTCTTAAGGAAATTAATTTATATCTTGAGTGAAAACATGCAGTTCTTTATCATTTGAACTATGGTTATCTTTATCTTACTTTCATCCTTGTCAAAGATCATGCACTCTCCATTTTTTATCAAGACTCTATATCCTTTTTTTATCAACTATCTAATGCTGAAAAGATTGTGTTTTAACTTTGAAGCATAATAGACATCTTAGATTACTCTTATTTCACCTTGCTTGGTGCAAATGATGATAGTCCCTCTTCCTATAGCTAGAACTTTTTCGTTATTCCCCATCTTAATCTTAGACTAAATGTTCTTGTCAATAGAGGCAAACAAACTCTCATTACCACTCAAGTGGTTGCTACAAGCATTGTCCAAGAACCAAACCTCATCGTTGCTTTACTCAATAATATTACATATAATGAACATGTTTATCAAATGCTTAGATTCACTTACAATCTCATTAGCTACATTTTCACTTTGCCTTTACTGGTCATACTATCTCTTTAAGCATTCACTAGAAAAATTACCATACTTGAGACAATGGTAACACTGAACTTTAATTTTTTCATACCTTTGATATGATGTATTGCTCCCCTTATTGTTTCAGGAATCTGATTGTGAATTGTTTGCTCCTTCTTGGCTGCTTGAGCTTGATCTTTGATAGTAGCTTCTTGCTCTACCTCAAAATTTTCTTCCTTTCCCCCTACCTCTCATACTAGTCTAAGTTTTGAAGGCTTATTCTAAATTGACTGACTTTTTGGTTATGATAAAGAATTTATCCATTGAATTTGTTGTGATTTATTGATTTGTAGGCTTTGCTTGGATTATCTTTTCTCCACAATCAACTTTCTCTTCTTCCCACGCTCTTCTAAATTTCTTCTTCCAATCTAGCCTTTTTGCCAACAAGTAGTTACCTGCATTGTTATGTTTTTATGCCTAAATGAAATTGTACTCTTTATCACATTTCTCTCCTTGTTGGTATATCTTAGGTGATCTCTTATTTGATGTGCCTTCTTCTTGATGTTGACAATGTGGTCTTTCCTTTTTAGCTTTGCCATGATCTTTAGACTTTTGCCAACCTAGCATTGTTCCTTCAAGTTAGCTACAAAGACTATCAGAGATGGCAGTTACTATGAGAACATTAACCTTATTCCTATAGGGCTTAGTAGGTTCTTCTATTCTACCACAATCTTATGGCTTTGATACCAATTTGTTGATGACAATGAAGGAACTACTGCTACATTCAAAATTGGATCTTCATTTCATGCAGAATACATTACAAGTGCCTCATTAAATAGAGGTCTTTCAACAAATAAGTAGACAAGCTTAATAATAAAATCATGACTACTTTAAGAGTAAGAGGTGAGCAGTTGGAGTGGATAGCCAGTGGTGGATGATAAAGTGACTTTGTACTTTCAGCATAATAGTATCTTTCTTTTGGTGTGAAGTGACTATGTGCTTTTCACACAATAATGGCTTACTTTTGATGGAAGGAATTATTTATTTATTCTAACAAACATTAATGGATAAAAAATTAACAAATATTTACTCAATAAAGAATATATAGGTAGAAAGCATGGCTAAGTGGCTTCAATTTTGATATTTAATGGGTTAAAGGAAAGGATAATGCTCCATAAAATGCATTGATAAGAGAATTTATTGTTCACATGATGTAAGTTCCATCTTTCCACTGGCACCATGAGAAGACCTTCCATAAAATATAAAAGATGTGTTGGAAATATTATCATTGATGTCAAAGGCCTAGCATTATTGGTGACAAAGGCTCCATAGCATTTATTGTCTAAAGGTGTTTTTAATGTTCATATTTTGGCTGAAGTGTGTTGATATTTATTTAATATTAATGAATATAGTTTTGGTTACATAAAGTCAAAATAAGGGCCCATGAAGAAGTCAAAGAGTCATGGGGTAAAGACAAAAGAGGAATGGGATGCATTTTCCCATGAAGAGTCATCTTGAGGAATTCCAAGAGTCACCAAGTGAAGACAAAAGAGGAAGGGCACAATTTCTCACGAAGGGACACTTTGAGGAATATGAAAAGTCACCAAGATAAAGACAAAAGGGGAAAAGATGAATTTTCTCATGAAGGGTCACCATGTGAATTTTCAAATGCAAGGATTCGAAGGGTCATGAAAGTTTTGCACCATTTTCCATGAGGATTGAAGGGTCACAAAGGGTGAATGCTAAAGGTCATTTGGTAAGCTATAAATAAAAGCTTGGGAAGCCATTTGTAATGTGTGAAAAAAATCATGGTTTGTAATTATCATATCTAGCTTAGAAGAGCAAAGGAGAGAAAAGAAAGAGATATTGTAATGTGTTATCATTTGTTGAGAAAGAAACATTGAGAGATAGTTGTGTTTTATACACAAGAGGGGTTGGTGCTCAAAAATATTTGTTATGTTGGTGCTTAGTAGAGAGGTTGGTGCTCCTACAAGTTGGTACTTGTGAATATTTTAGTTTGAGTTGGTGCTCATTCATATACTTGAGATTGTTCTTCATGGTTTTTCCCACATTGGGTTGCCACATTAAAATCTAGTGTGTCTCTCTCTTATGTGGCATTTATTGTTTTAATTTTATTGCATATCTTGAATTTATGGTTAAGTGGAAATTGATTAAGTAAAATTTTATAAGATATATGATATACTAATTCATCTCCCCTCTCATTATATCCCATGATTAACAATTGGTATCAGAGTAGGTTACTTTAGAAAGAGTTTAACAGCTTGAAGGTAGATCAGGGAAAGCATGATGGCCAAGCAGCTAAAGAAGAAGAATCAAGAGTTAAAATATGTGGTTGAGGCTCTTAAGTAACAGGTGTGTATCTTGGATTCTAAGTTGTCTATAGAATCAAAAGAAGATAAGATGTTTATTCAGGATCTTAAGAATCGGCTAAAGGTTGTTTATTAAAGTTAGAAATCAAGAGAAGAAGAGTGTAATCAGTTGAAGGTTGATTTAGGTTATTTGAAGGATAAATGCCCAGATAAGAATAATGGTGACAATAAAGATGCCTCTGCAAGTAAAAGTAGAGATTATCAAGAAGAATAAAATGATGAAAGTGAGGATATATCCAAGGTGAATATGGAAGGAAGACTCATTTGTGCCGTAAAATAATTAAAAGTTGTTGAGAAGAAGAATCAAAGATTGAAGTGCCAGATTCAGAAAAATGAAAAGGAGTCAAAATAAATTATTGAAGATCTACAAGCACACTTTGAAAAAACCAAAAAGAATGAAAAATATCTAACAGTATAGTTTCAAAAAGTAAGTGAAGAATGTGAAAGGTATGTTATTAAAATTGCCTCTTTAAAAGAAGATATTGAGAAAGTAGTCAATGATAAGGCAGTCAGTGATTCAAAATTTGAGGATAGCACTAACATGTTGAATAAGATATTAGAAATTCAAAAGTTAATATTAGATAATATAGGTATCATATTTGAAAAAAAAAGCTATGTTGAAGCTCTTATAAAAGAGGAAATAAAAAGGGAAGAAGTGAATAATACAGAAAGCTATAAGCAATAGAGCTACAAAAGACAATCATGATAAAGATATAAAAATTAGAATAGATTATATTTTCATGATTATTATTTTTATTGTAATGGATATAGTCATAATAAAACAAAATGTCAAAAAATAGCTTAAAATTTCAGAAATAAGGAGAAGAAAATTCATGCAAAGTCAAGCAGAAGCCACAACTCTTTTGCTCCTCTATCAGGGTTTGATGAAGAGGCCATAATATGTTATAAGTGAAATAATTTTAGATAGATAACCTAACATTGTATAAGCATGTTTGAGTCAATCAAGAAGGATCAGAGTTTCAAGGCTCCATTCATCAAGAAGAAAGGTCAGACAAATTCATGGTAGAAGAAACAACCTAAAGATTTTATGTTAGTTTAGATAGCTTTGCATGAAAGAAATGAAGAACAGCCATGATTCATTAACAACAAATGTATGAGGCACATGATAGGAGAGAAGAGAAAGTTCATAACTCTAAAGAAGACCAATGGTGGCATAATGAAACTTAGAGATAATACCACTACTAGGATAGCCAAAAAAGGTACATTAATTTTGGATAATGGTAGAACCAAGACTAAGAATGTTCTATATATAAAAGGTCTTAAGCATAATCTGTTAAGTGTAAGTCAAATATGTGATAAGGGATACACATTAAAGTTTCATGCAGAAGGTTTTGAGATTAGAAGAAAAGATTCAGATGACTTGATTATAGATGCTTAGAGGACAAGCAACAATTTATATGTGTTATTAGATATTTTCACAAAGGCATGACCAAAAGACACATTCAAGGGTCTGCAAGAGGAGTTGGGAGTAATTTATATTACTTCCTCACATTTAATATCAGCATCAGTTGAGGGGGAGCTAAGTGTTAGCTATAAGATAGGCCCTTTGCCATTAATGTCAAAGGGGAAGAAGTGCAGAAATAGGTACAAGAATAGGTACAAGGCATAGGTACAGGATGATATAGTAAAGGAGAGTTACTATATGTTTTTTAGTATGTTTAGGTTGGCATGTGCAATATAGGTTTTAGGTGTTGGCCCAGATTCCAATAGAAATAATAAATAAATTACATTATAACAAAAGCCTTTTTTTACACACCAAAATTGTATTGTATTCTTTCACTGGTGGTTACATGTTAAAACCAACTTTCTTGTGAACCAACAATTTAATTAAAATAAAGCATAATAGTAAATTAAATACTAACTAAATATTAATCTAACAATATAAAATAAACTAACTTTGGATTATTAAATGACCCAACAAACTCCCCCTTAATCCATAGGGGTATAGAAAGACTGGAGCAAAGAACTACGTCATCCAAGTAGACTTTGTCATAATTGCAACTGGTACATTATGCATCCTAGACTGATCACATCCTAATCATCCCCACACTACAGTTGAACATGATCATGCACTGTCCAACTACATTAATCCTTACACAGAATCCATCCAACAAGTGACTGCCCTCTGTACTATGTATGGCACATCTTAACTAATGCCCAATAATCTCCAACATCTCTCGTAGGCCTTTGCTCAACACTAACAATGCTAGAAACATAATGTTGACTTGTACAACACATCACCAATAACTGACCAAAAAATCAATATGCAATATCTTCTCCCCCTATCAGGGGAGAGGTGAGAATTTTTGAAATAAATAAATCAAGTACAAATCATTGAAATGCTCCACATCAAAGATCATAGAAACACTACATCTATGAAAGCAAAGTACAAAAGCCAAAAAGTGCTACTACATCAAATCCTAATCTTGAGCCTAGTATCTCACACAAGATGGGTGAGTCACTATCTCAGAAGATATAGTCATCAGTTGTAAATCATGCAACTTTGCAATCATCCCATCCATCAGAAGAAGATGCAGAAGAATATCCAAAAGAGTGACTGGAGTGATCAACAATTTTTACTTATACATTCTATCAATGTCGAGAGGACCTCCTTTTAGAGGGTCACTCTATAGAAAGATGTCTTATGCCACCATAATTGTAGCATATTCTCTCACATCTATTGGAACTAGAGGAAAAATAACCACATGAATAAGAATGCATGTGCTTGTGGTTATGTCCATGTGAATGTTTATGGTGATGATCATGCTTTGGAGAACCAAAATGATGTCTATGCTTTGAAGATCCTGAATGATCTCTACATCCAGAATGATGCTTATGCCTAGAATGTGCTTGTGAGAGTGTTTCTATTTCTCTTTCTGAAAGTGTTTCAAAGAGTGTTTCCTATTGGTCTCATACAATGGATTTTGTGTTTTGGTATAGTATGCATCCTCAGTAGGTTTTTCTTTCTTCTTTACAAAGTGTCACTCATGTTGAGTGAGCAACTCACAAATGGAATCAAAAGTTGATTTGTTAAGCTTATCACTAAGCTATAACATTTCCAAAAAAATCTTGTAATTAGGGCTAAGACCATTCTAAACAATAGAAATGAGCATTTCATCATCAATTTTTCTTCCAATGGTGTCATATTTTTGTTTCGAATTCTTAATGCATGGCACATACTCTAAAACATCTTCATCATTAGTGAGTTTAGTATTGAGCAAATACATAAGGAGATCAATTTTCTTGTAAGCAAGTTGTTTATAATACAAGTCTTTTAAAGATTTCCATGCTTTCCATGCTTCAGACTTGATAGCTTCAATGTGAATTATGACTTGTGCACTACAAGTAGATTTTAATAATGCAAGAGCTTACCTATCATGTTTATGAAATTTTTCAAGTTTTGTGGCTTCAGTGGGCAATGTTGGTTTTTTTTCAACAACATCCCATAAGTCATTGAAGATTAATGTGCTTTTCATGCTCATTGACCATTTTTTATAATTATTATGAGTTAGGCATCCAGTGTTAGAAAAGAGGCTCACAATTTTAGCCATGATACAGAAAAGTAAGGAATGCTATCAAGGTTTTTCCTTTACCTTATAAATAGATTTCATTTTATAAATGATCCTAGGACTTGTGAGAGACTATATGTTCTCTAAGAATACAAGCATAATGAAATAGGGAAAAACTTGCAGTTTGAAGGTGTCAATTTCAACTAAAAATGCACCTTGATACATCATTTGAAATACATTTGTTTACAAAAATCATATAAGGAATCATCAAAACATATATTTTATCATTCCAATGTATCTAGAATGTCGAAAACCATAAAGATCGCTTGGTCACATGACCACCTTCGCAGACGAGAAGATGTATAACTAGTGTTTACAAGAATGATGACTTACACCCTTATGTCTTCGTACGAATCAAAAAAGATTCTCAATAGAGAATATTCCTCCAAAATGTTCTCCAAAAATAATATTCTTTCAAAAATAAATATTTGAACCTTTGACTTCCCCTTTTCAAACCACTTCACAAAATTAAGCTATCCAAGTGCTCTATGAGCATTCACAAGTTTATAAAAACAAACATTTATATATGAACTTGATTTTTTGCTTTATAAAATAAAATAAAAATTACTTGGACATGGTAATTAATTCATCCAAGAATATTTTTTCCAAGTAAAATCCAACACTTTACTTTTTTAGGACCCATAAAACTCTAAATATGATCAAATAATAGCAAAAACTTTATAAAAATCAAATCTTTTATTTTCTATAGTGTTCCAATGGTTCCATGAGGAACTTCAACTCAATGCCATGGCTGATCTAGACAATTCTAAAACCCTTCTGGTACTCCCTTAGGCCATACAAAATCCATGCAAGATTGAATCTTTCATTATTTTGCAGTGTTTGAGATAGACAGGGAGAATTCGGTTGTATAAAACTAATTTTTGATGATACAGGGCATTGGAAAGTCGTACTACTACAATTTTGGGCCATACTATTCCATTTTACAACTTGAAAAACTCTCAGATACTTTTGGTTTTTAGAATTTGATCTTCAGGAACTCAAAATCAAATTAAATGTTGAGAAGATCAATTGCTAGAGAAATGAAAGCCATTTTATTCAATCATAACTATATCTAGCATGAAAAGGTTGTACAAATTCATATGTGGGCTATACAACAGCAATTTTCATCTTAAAAAACTCTTAGAAGCTTTTTGAATTGATAAATGATCCTCAGATGCTCAAAAACATGCTAGTAGCAAATGGATTGAGGGAAGTTTGGATCAATTTTTATAATTCATAGAGACGTCCAAGTGCAAGAAAATGCATACAGATGACCTTTGGACAAATTTTGGGTTTGAAAAAAAAAACTCCGAAACACTATATGGATTAAAAATCTAATATTGAATGCTAAAAATGGAATTTTGATGCACTACCAGGGAGTAAAAAAATATTCTTTAATTATATGGCCTTACACAGAGTATTTTCTCAGACTTTCTAAAGTAAAATTATTTGAAAAATTAAAATATTTTAATAATTTTCCAAAAAAATTAACATTAGACTAAGTATTGAAAAGAAATGACAAAATTTAAAAAGGGCATACCATATACTATTCATTTAAATTTCAAAATTTGATTTCACGTGAGGCTTTTCATTCCACGTGAATTAACTTTTCAATTTGCTCTCCTGTATTCACCTTGAATTCACCATGTTTCAACAAACTCACTCTGATACCACTGTTGACCCAAATTCCAATGGAAATAATGAATAAATTACATTATGACAAAAGCCTTTTTTAGCACACCAAAGTTGTATTGTATTATTTCTCGAATCCTTATTTACAAAGCACGTGAAAAGCTTTATACGATTTTCACAGGTGGTTACGAGTTAAAACCCACTTTCTCGTGAACCAATAATTTATTTAAAACAAAGCATAATAGTAAATTAAATACTAACTATACGAACTAAATATTAATATAACAATATAAAATAAACTAACTTTGGATCATTAAATGACCCAACATCAGGATGTGGTAGTTTTAGTTTGGGGTTTCCATCAATGACAAAAGGGGAGATTGTTAGAAATATTGTCATTGATGTCAAAGGTCTAGCATTATTGTCTAAAGGTGTTTTTAATGTTCATATTCTGGCTAAAGTGTGTTGATATTTATTTAATATTAATGAATATATTTTTGGTTGCATAAAGTCAAAAGAAGGGCCCATGAAGAAGTCAAAGAGTCACGAGGTAAAGACAAAAAAGGAATGGGACGCATTTTCCCTTGAAGAGACATCGTGAGGAATTCCGAGAGTCACCAAGTGAAGATAAAAGAGGAAGGGCACAATTTCTCATGAAGGGACAAAAGGAATATGGAAAGTCACCAAGATAAAGACAAAAGGGGAAAGGATGCATTTGTTCATGAAGAGTCACCATGTGACTTTTCAAATACAAAGATTTGAAGGGCCATACAAGTTTGGCATAGAGAAGGAAACACATGTAGAAGGTTGTGAGGTTAGAAGAAAAGATTCAGAAGAGTTGATTACAGATGCTCAGAGGATAGGCAATAATTTATATGTGTTATCAGATATCTTCACAAAGTCACGACCAATGGACACATTCAAGGATCTGTAAGAGGAGTTGAGAGTAATTTCTATTACTTCCTAACATTGAAGATTAACATCAGTTGAGGAGGAGCTAAGTTTTAGCTCTACGATAGGCCCTTTACCATTGATGTCAAAAGGGAAGAAGTATAAAAATAGGTACATGTACAAGAACAGGTATAGGGAATAAGTAAAGTATGATACAATACGGGGGAGTTACTATATGTTTTTTAGTATGTGTAGGTTGGCATGTGCAGTATAAGTTTCAAGATGTGGAAGTTTTAGTTTGAGGTTGCCATCAATGACAAAGGGGGAAATTGTTGGAAATATTTTCATTAATTTTAAACGTCTAGCATTAGTGATAAAGGCTCCATAGCATTTATTATCTAAAGGTGTTTTTAATGTTCATATTTTGGCTAAAGTGTGTTGATATTTATATAATATTAAATAATATATTTTTGGCTACATAAAGTCAAAATAAGGGCCCATGGAGAATTCAAAGAGTCACGGGGTAAAGACAAAAGAGGAATGGGACACATTTTCCCGTGAAGAGTCATCTTGAGGAATTCCAAGAGTCACCAAGCGAAGACAAAAGAGTAAGGGTGAAATTTCTCATAAAGGGAAACTTTGAGGAATACAAAAGTCACCAATATAAAGACAAAAGGGGAAGGATGCATTTGCTTATTAAGGGTCACCTTATGACTTTTTAAATACAAGGATTCAAAGGGTCATACAAGTTTGGCACCATTTTTCATGAGGATTGAAGGGTCACAAAGGGTGAATGCCAAAGGTCATTTGGTAAGCGATAAATAAAGGCTTGGGAAGCCATTTGTAATGTGTGGAAGAGAGCATGGTTTGTAATTGTCATATCTAGATTAGAAGAGTAAAGGAGAGAAAAGAAAGAGATATTGTAATGTGTTATCATTTGTTGAGAAAGCAACATTGAGAGATAGTTGTGTGGTATACACAATAGGGTTGGTGCTCCTGTGGGTTGGTGCTCACGAATAGTTATTATGTTGGTGTTTGGCAAAAGGGTGGGTGCTCCTGTGGGTTAGTGCTCATGAATAGTTGTTGTGTTGGTGCTTAGCAAAGGGGTTGGTATTCCTGCAAGTTGGTGCTTGTGAATATTGTAGTTTGAGTTGGTGCTCATTCATATACTTGAGATTGTTCTCAGTGGTTTTTCCCACATTGGGTTTCCACATTAAAATATGGTCTCTCTTTATCTTGTGTTGTGTTTATTGTTTCAATTTTATTGAATATCTTGAATGAATGGTTAAGTGGAATTTGATTAAGTAAAAGTTTATAAGATATATGATATACTAATTTGCCCCTTCACTCTCAGTATATCTCATGCTTAACAAGATGTAATTATTGAGAATTATTACATGAATAGATGGCTAAATGGACATTTTGAGCAAACCAAAAATATCACTAGAAATGCTTATGATTAGAAGCTCAAATGAGAAACTAATATTTATATTACAGAATCCATGAAATTAGAAGTTGCTCCTATATGGATTGAACCACTCAATCATAGAACACTTGACATTACAATTTGACATTTTGATTCTCTATGGTGGAAACCTAAAATAATGAAAAATGTCTTAAATCTTTGTTGAATGGGAGTTGTAAATTTTGTGTATCTCTCTAGATGGCCATTTGAATTTATTGAAAATAAATGTGGTCATAATCTTGATGAAGATATAATTTAATTCTTTGTCCAGTTTAAAAAAGGTTTTAGTCTTGAAATCATCAAAGGATTGGAAACTTATTTAGAGGGTCTTAATAATTACACTATTCCCCAAGTTGAATATTATCCTTGAATAGGACCTAGCAAATTCCTTTAGTCATCATAAAAAATTGTAGAATTTGGTTCAAAAGAGTTAGCATATCTATTTGGTTATAATTCAACATGGTTATGCATGGAGTACATCTAAGGCTTGTGCATGGTTATCATGCCACCTCGGATAGAATGACTACTAACAATGTTTAACAATAATAGAGATAATGATAGTGATGATTAAATATCACTACCATGTGTTTGTAGTGTTGCTTAAGAGGGACCCAAGTGGAAGATTGCTATTGCTATCATTTAAGACCCCTAGTGCTACTTTACCAAAAGGATTTATGGTGCAAATAATATACTCCACTAAATAATGTACCATAGATCCTTTTGATAAAGTAACATTACTGACACACGGTAACAATAGCGAACTTCCACTTGGGTCTCTCCCAAGCAACACTATCAACACATAGTAGTGATCTTCAATCATCATTCCACAAGATCCTTTATTCTTAACACAAAGACTTGAATATGCATAAAGGATCTATAGTGTAAATAAAATACTTCACTAGGTGCTAATGTTATTTTCAACAACGATGTTTGATCTTGTGATTTTTTACTTAATGATAAGGTATATGTTATATCTTTGGCCTATATGCATTTTCAAATCCAAATAGATAATGTTACAATGAAAGTCTGCCACTTTTAAGAGCTACTAGACCACTAAGGGAGTTCCCTTTACACTATCAATCGAATGCTACCAGATGGGCTGCCTTAGGGACCACCAAAGTCACCTCCCAAAAGGTACAAAATTAATTCATGTAGTTATGACCACTTCTCCCCTTGATTTCATCTAAGAGGGTGAGGTTCACCATCACTATAGGGAAAATTTGACACAACTCCCTCTTGCATAGTCTCTCTTGTGGGCACTGGTACTCAAACATAGCCTGGTGATGACTAGGCTATTGATATTCCCATGGATCCCATAGATGGTTAGGTGGCCCTAGATCTTCCTTCCACAGAGATTTATGCTTGGGCGACTACCTCCCAAGGATAATCCTCCACCCCTCCCTTGGGTGTTGCTACTTGTGCTTAATATTAGTGTTTGTTGTTGAGTATCATGTTTAGTTTGGCTTTATTTTTGTTTCCACTTGTGTTTTGAGCCAGGTCTTTTCCTCCAACATCGAGTATGAGCCATGAATACCAACCAACTACCTTATTATGTAACCTTTACATATTATTATTTTTTGTAATATAAGATATCTTGAAGTGTTCCAATAGTAAAGACAATAATATGGAAGCACTGGTGGACCCTTTATTATTCATACTTTATGTACAATGCTGACATCTTTTTCTCTATCGTTGATTTTGAATTTTTGTAATATGTTAACAATTATCCACCCCTTTCAAAATGTTATAAATAATAGACATGAGCTCAGTTGAAGGTGGATATTAGGAAGAAATCTCAAGATTTTGAATCCACGATATATGGTTTGTATGATCTAAAGAATAAAAAATGATGATATGCTAAATTTGTGTGTCATACTCGATAATATTTGAATTTACATATATAATTTATGTTGAAAGCTGATAGCTTTAAATTTCTTTGTGTGTGTGTATATAACCATATTTTATAATATATAATATACATTATGATTATATTATAATTTTTTCTTTCTATAATAAACATTTATATATTATAATTAATTGTAGTATATATCTATATATGGTTCTATTAGTGTGTGTGTGTGTGTGTGTATAGATATATAAGGAATGTATTAATATAACCATATTTTATAATATATTTTATAATATATAGTAGACATTATAATTATATATATTGATATTGTAGCATATATTTACATATTATTATTAATTGTAACATATATGGTTATTAGTATTTATAGCAATATATTATATTATATACCATTATATTACTATAAATATTAATAGTATATATACTAATATTATATATAAAAGGTTCTAATAGTATTTATAATAATATAAATACTAGTATTTTATATAATATAAATATTAGTTTTATATATATTATTATTATAAATATTATAATATATATTTTATATAAATACTAATATATATAATAATATGTATATTATATATATGTATATACACAATAAAATATATATAGTAATTTATACTAATGTGTGTCTAAATATATAATATCTACTCTAATATACTAGTGTGTATGTGTGTGTGTGTGTGTGTGTGTGTGTGTGTGTGTGTGTGTGTGTGTGTGTGTGTGTGTGTGTGTGTGTGTATATATAAATATTATATATGTATAATTATAATATATTATTACATATAAAATATGATTTATATTATAAAATTTAATATGTTACTATATAAAATATTATATATATATAATATTATATTGATAATATATAGTGTGTATATATACTCTATATATGTATTATAGTATTAATTATATAATAATATTATTTATTATTATTATTATTAGATAGATGAGGGAAAAAATAGGCCCTTACCCAGAAGAAACAAAAAGAACCAGAACAAATACAAAGCGGCATTGCCTCGACACAACAAGAGAAATGATTCGGCGAGTCAAGAAAGGCAAGCAAGAACACCAAGCATGAAAGAGAGGTAGGCAGCTAACTAAGAGAACAAAGATAGCCACACAAAGAAAAAAGAAACAGGGAAAGGGAGGTAGGAAGCTGACTAACAAGCTAGAATAAAGATTGGGTGCTTTCAAACCTCACCTCTCCAACCCATAGCAATCGGGCCAAACACTTTCATCCCCAATAAACACACACACCCATCACCATTTTGATTTCATTGATTGATTTGAAGCATGATGAAACCAAAAAATGACAATTCATCTATAAGAGGAAGGTCAATCACATCCAATGAAGAAGGAAATGGGGTAAGCTAGAGGTCCTAAAGCATAGTAGGAAAATAAAGTCTGAGCTCCATAATAGCAAGATTAAACCACACTCAACACAAGTGAGTGAGAAAATTATCACAAATATACCTCAAAAAATGATGTTGAAGTTTTCCAAACTAGGCCATCTAGAAATAACATTGTTAATAAGTTCCTCTTACTCTTGGTCAACACCCCAATTTGCTAGGAATCAGTGAACTTGTTGGCCTCATGAAAACAATGTTAGATTAACCATGAAATTAATTTGTCAAGGATGGTCCATGAGGATCAATAGATGTTGTTGATACACCAATTCTAACAAGATTAATTCTTGATGGCCTCAACAATGTTTTTAGATTTTCCTTCAATAATCAACGTATCAATGCCACAAGACCATGCAAGCTTGAGGCCTAAGACAACCACTTGGGCCTCAGCTTTATTATTAGTACCATCAGGTAGCTAAAAGGACAAATCCCAAATGAGGGACCCTGTGCAATCTCAAATGCAGTATCCAGCCCCAAAACCCTAGGTTTCCCATATGCAACCTCATTTAATTTGATCTAAGAAGAAGTGACCTCAGAAATTGTAATTTCTAGTTTTTAAAGATGAACTTCCAAAGGAGTGATGTTGTCACAAAAATCCATGTGTTCCTCTCTTTCCAAATAGACTAAATTAGGATGGCCAGGTTAATTATCCAAAGGTTTTAGAAGGTGTCCTCCTCATGACCAATAAACCAAAATGAGAAAACCCTGTCTAAAGAGAAATTGTTGGCCCAAAACCAATTCAGCTTGTTACTTAACCATTCCCAGTAGGCCATAGTAAAAGGCCACAAAAGGAGAAGGTGATTGACATTTTCTTCCTACATGCCACAAAGACAACATCTGGAAAGCCAAAACCAACCCATCATTCACATTTGATCTTGTGTAAGGATCATGTTTTGTGTTGCTAGCTAGGCGAAAGCACCAACCTTATGAAGCCCCTTATTGTTCCAATATAGGAGCCTAATTCTGGGATAACTCTCACTTTCATAAACCACCATTTTAAAACCTAGGTTAACCTCATAGATACTAGAACCCACTCCAAGCTAGTAGATTGTATCTTCTTTATTGTTCAAAAACATTTTACGAGTCTGTAAGAAATAAGTTAATAAGAATTTTTGATCAATTGAAATGGGGACTGAATCTAAAGATTTCCATTTACCCTGTGCCCCTAAGACAACATCATTAACAAAAAAATAATCCCAAACTTTCAATCCTCATGTTGTCATGAGAAACTACTAAGCATCATCAAGGTCTCCATGATCCTACAATGGTTTGTGTCCATTCTAAGAATCCTCCTAGAAATCTACCTTTCCTCTGTTGTTGACAATCCAAGAGACATGTTGAGTGATGAGAGGCCTGTAATGGAGAAGAAAATTCCAAATGTGGGAACTAGTTAGGGGGTAATTAGTAGTGATGATGGACAAAGGAACATGGTATCCTAAATACTTATTCAGAAGTATATGATTATAGATCGAGAAGGAATTAGTTACCACTAACCAAATTGATTTGGCCCCTAGAGCCCTATTATAAAATTCAATTTTCTTGATATTTTCACCCTTAGCTCTTTTAGACTTAAACACCCTTTCCCAATTGACCAAATGAACTTTTATTTTGTCTTGAGTGCCCTACCATAAAAAGGTGTGGCATATTTTATCAATGCTTTTCAAAATCTTAGCACAAGGTTTGAGCACAAATAAAAGGTAAATCAAAATGGCCAAAAGGACTGACTTAATCAAGGTCAAACATCCTACAAAAAAGAGGAACTTACCTTTCCAAGAGTTGAGTCTATCCCTGAGAGAATTTAGCAATATGTCCCATAAATTAGATTTGTTATTTCCTACAAAAAGAGCAACACACAAATATTTTGTTGGTAGATGCCCAATCTTGAAATTGAGGTTCTGAGTAAGTCTAATTTGGAGGTGGTTAGAGATATTAAAACAAAAGAGCTCAATTTTTTTGTCATTTACCTCTTGCTTCCAAGCCTTAAAGTATTCCTCTAGAATAAATCAAAAAACTAAAGCTTCTTTGAGAGTCACTTCACCCAAGAGGAAAGTTTTGTCAGCAAAATGTTGATGGGAGATATTTTCATTGCCTTCCAAGACATAAAGACCCTTGATCCATCCTTCCATCTTGGTTGCCTATATGGATTTGCTTCACGCTTTGAACATTAGAATGAAAAGTAAAGGGGATAGGATATCCCTTACCTTAGACCTCTGATAGCTTCAAAATATCCCAATAGTCCCCTATTCAGAAGAATAGAAAATTTAGGGGTGGAAATACAGTTGAAGATCCAATCACACCAATCCAGCATGAAGATGAAACCCTTTAAGACTTGTAAAAGGAACCTCCAATTGGATTTGTTATATGCTTTACTAATGTTGATCTTAATTAACATACCTTTTTGTTTGTTATGAGATAACAAGTGTGACAATTCATGCATCACAATAATCCCATCCTAAATTTGGTGCCTAGGAATGAAACAACCTTACTCAAGAAAGATTAGAGTCGAGATGAAGGATTTCAGATTAAATGAGATTGCCTTTATTATAATTTTGTAAATAGTGTTGCACAAAGTGATTGGATGAAATTCACCAAAGGTGGTTATAAAAACTCCTTTAGGTATGAGAGTAATGAATGTGTTATTGATTTTGGAGCTAACTTTTTTTTGTCAATTATAGATTACTCCACCAAATATGTAACCTCCTCACCCAAGATGGGATAGAAGACTTGGAAAAAGGTAGAGGGAGCCATAAGGAGGTTATTTTACTACTAAGAAACCAGACTTTGAATGTGTCTAATTAATTTTTTCTAAGAAATCCACTATGATGTTAAATCATAGGCAAGGAGATTTGAGAAAAAAAACTAAGAGATTCACGTTTATATTTGAGTAGACCTCTAGCTCCTACCCATCCTCATTCTATATAATGGTGATTCAGTTACTAATCCTAGCATGAGTAGAATTGTGGAAAAAAATTGTATTCTAATCCCCTTCCTTTAGCCATGTCTCTCTTGATTTCTGTTTCCAGTAAATTTCTTAACTCAAAATCAACTCCTCAAGTTCCCCTAGAATAACCCATTATTTATAAAACATCTCAATATCCATTCCAAAGTTTAAAACTACCTCATTTAGGTTTTGAAGCTCAGCATTGATTCTTTTGGATTCCTCAAAAATATTTTTGAAGTGAGTGATATTCTAATCCTTGAGTAACTTTTGATGAAAGACAATTTCTTTGAGAAAATTTGGAAGCAATTTCCACTGATATAGGGCAAGGTGTTCCACCATTATTTGATGATTTCAAAAATGGAGGGGTCTATGAGCCATATTAATTCCTATTTGAATGAGTAAGAGGATTTACCTAGTCTTTGATAATGACCTAGTCCACCAAAGCATGATCCAAGCTAGACAATGGGAGAATGTGGCTCTCAAAGATCCAATTAGATCTAAGCAAAGCTTGGTTAAGAAGAAATCGATCAAGACTCTCATTAATGTTACATAACCCCTTGATTTTGTTCATCCAAGAGTAGAGCCCTTTTTTTAAGAATAACATCCACTAGGTCTTACCAATAAAAAAAGCAAGCAAAGCCCTGTTGTGATTGTATAGGGCATCTCAGGCACCCTCACTTTTTGGAAGACTTTAGGATAGCATTGAAATCACCACCTAATGTAAATTTTGAAGTGGGATTAGAAGACATTATTGAGCCTAACTCTTCCTAGCATTCCCTTTTGGCATCAACATTATTCAGGCCATAAACATTGAAGAGATTAAAACTAATATCAAAATATAGATTTTCAATCAGACTCCATTACCAATTGAGGCCCTAGCCTTGAGGAGTAATTTCCACCTTGATAGTATTCCCATAAGTGTAAAATCCCCCAGAGGCACCAACTACATACACAAACCAACCTTTTCAAACTTTCCAAGCATGAGAACAAATTGATTCTGCTAGCATAGACGGGAGTTTAGTTTCTAGAAAAAGAATGATGTCTAAACTAAGTAGGAAAATTTGATGCTTGATCAATCATATTTTGTTAAGGGCATGAAATCCCCTAACATTCTAGGAGATGAGTTTCATGACCCTTGTGAGGGGCTTTCCACCCCTCACATTCTAGGATTAAAAAAATTTAGTGATTGAATGATGCCCTTCAAGTAAGCCTTGTTTAGCCAGCTTCTCAACATTTGACTTGTGACCCCTTTTGGTCTTTATCCCACAGTTTGGAGTAGTGATAGGTTACTCCTTATGAAAGATTTTGAGGATTTCCTAAGATCCAAATTCCAATTCTAAATCACTTTCAAAATCATTGAGAAGGTTTTGATCATAGATTTGGGGATGGAATCTTGATCCAGTACCAAGGAACTCCCTGCTTGAAGATGAGTTGGGGGACTATGAGAGGTATTTGTGAATTCTAAATTTCCAAAATTGTTGTTCACTAAGTCCTCCATGTCTCAAATTTACACGTAAATTTCTAGGCAAGAGGGTGGGTTCCCTAAGGAAAGAGAGCTTAGCAGAGAGGAAGAGAGATTGACCAACTTAGCAGTAGCATCAACTATGTTTTGAGTAGAGGAGGGCTCTAATCAATCAAGTAAAGGTTGTTGAAAATTGGAAACATGATCATGAATGTTGAGGGAGGTGGGGGGAAGATTGTCATAAATGTTGCACCAATACCCATTATTTTTATTGAGAAAAGCTTCCAAAGGGTGACCAACCTTAGCTTTCCAAATGAACCTAATGATACAAGGTTTCCTTGACCCAGACTAAGACTTAATGGTTAGACAATGTTTCTTGATGTAGCCCATTAAATGACACCTATAGAATCAAAAGGAGATATTATTAAGGTCTATATTCTTAACCCATTCTCTACAAAAGACTTGATAATTATCACTTTTGGGATACTCAATTCTAGATCTACATTCATGTAAATTATCTAATAACCACACGTGTACCTTCTAGAGAAATAGGGTCCTCAGAGATGAACTCTCTAATAAGGTGTCCCAAATCCCTCAAGCACTTTTCCCCTAAGTATTCTAGAATAAAGGCATAAAGATGAACCTATATAGGGATTTTATGTTGCCATTTAGTTAAAGGGTTGAAATTTGGGTACCAAGCCTGAACATCCACCCTTCATTCAGAAACTATGGGCCACCATGGAGAATTTTATGTTTGAGATCTTCACGAGCACAGAGGGCAAGAAAATAACCATTGGGTAAAAAAATTAGAACAGTGTCCTTACCCCAAGAAGTTGAGGCCCACTGCTGAATTTTTTCCAAGTACGACCATTTTCACATCATTCAAACCCTTCTAATGACACCACATTCCACAAGTGCCTTGATCTAAGCCTGAAACCCTTCATCCTATATAAAAAAGACTTTGTTTGGTCTAATGAACACCATTAGGCAAGGGGAAAAAATAGAGGGGTTAAGTTCCACAACGTCTGCAATTTTGCTTTGGTCAATGGATGCATGAATGTCCTACTCACAAACTATGTTGAGATCGGGCACTGAAAGGGTTTCAACCAACAATTGAGATAGAATGGATGCCCTAGATTTGGATTTATTTTTGATGGCATGTGTATCTTCAAGTGCCCACTCCAAATCTTTAATCATGTCTCTTAGAGATTCTCTCCACTGAATCTAACCATTCTTCCTATGCTTACTCTTCTATTGTTGCTTACCCTTATTTTATTGCTTCATCCCTCCTCTAAATCCAACTATATGATTGGTTTATTATTATTATTATTATTATAATAAATATTATATAGTATATAATACAATATTATAATTTAGTATATGTATTATATTATAATAGTATATACTATTATATACTAAAAATATAATATATTAATTAATATATTATATTAATATTTAAAAATGTCGCTAAACCAAAAGAAAAATTAGCATCCCCCATAACGTAATCAACACCCTCACAAAAAGGATTTAGAAATAACTTTCTCAAACCCTTTCAATGAATGAAACACTCTCAAATATATGTTCACCATGACAATATGTGGTTGACAAAATACTTGAAAGAGACCCCAGTTTTAATTAAGATGACATCTATTTCAATCATGTATTGGGTAACTAAAATTGTTTGGTGGAAGTTACTAATTGTAATGACATACATGAAATGTCATGAATCTTTACATGTGTATTTGGTTAGGGTTATTTAAGTCCATCACCTTAAATACCTCATCATCACCCCTCACGATCACCCACCTAGCACACTTTGAAATGTTTAATCAATTTTATCTTGTGTATGACTTTGCTCTTTCCCACTACTTCTCCATTGTTCAAAATTACCATGAAATGGAATATTTCCTCTTAGCATGACTCTTTCCCATGTTATATGAAGGAGCACACCACCTCATTTTCTATCATCAACTCCAAGAAATCTTAAATTATTGTGACTTAATTTGACGTCACATGCATAAAACATGAAACAAAGTGAGTGATCATGGATTTCATATTAGGTATAGATTTGATCTACACTCTTACACTTTACAAAACCACACTTCACCAAAACATTAAATAACATGTTTCTCGACATAATTTACATTTTTACAATAATTACTAACTTTATACTTATAAAAGTATTGTTTCGATTTCATGGAACCAATATCCCAAAGCTCAAGCCCCTTCATTGAGACCTCTAACCTTAAATAAGGGTAATTTGAGCCAAGTTAAGGAGCTTTGAAAACAAGAATGTATTGATCCAGTCGTGCAGTATTAAGTTTGGTTAGTCTAGTCTTCTTGGTATTGATTATACTTTGTATTTCTATAATAAAATGAGTAACATTCCTAATTGTAAAGGACTAGTATCTATATGGTAGAGCTCACTAGCATGCTATTAGATATTAAAACTAGTATGTTGGGGTATTATACATAGGTTTGAGTCCTAGTAAGACCTCAAGGAAGATAGTGACTGCCTAAAAACATGACCTGTACTAAATCTATATTAATGGACAAGTGACTACAAAATGGATAAAATATTCAGCATGCAAGGCAAAAATGAAGACCATCCTCATAAGGAGAACATGTGTGAAGTGGTCATAGCAAAAACAAATTGACAATCTGACTAAATAAGTAGTGCAGACATAGGCCAAAGCAAATTGAAAGTTGTTGATGCTAAATGAATGAGCACAATGAGATAGTCCACCTTGGATTCAATTCTTTTTTGTATTTTGAAGGTGAGGGTGTCGTTTTTCTCTCTCTTAATAACAAGAAATGTGAAGTGCATGATGTTCTATTTGTTTTTGAAGTGAAATTTTTTTTTTCATCTAGTCTACTACTAGATGGCAATTTGAAAGTCGGTTTTGATGTAAAAGATATTTA
Source organism: Torreya grandis (assembly GCA_037957365.1). Classification (NCBI taxonomy): domain Eukaryota; kingdom Viridiplantae; phylum Streptophyta; class Pinopsida; order Cupressales; family Taxaceae; genus Torreya; species Torreya grandis. The sequence goes on along the minus strand of JARHVA010000545.1, from coordinate 2,327,496 downwards.
GAATGTTAACCTTTGATACCCTACCTAGCCAACACCCTACCCTACCTTTTTGTGGGAAGTTATTATCCACATTTATACCAGTGGTCTAGGCATATCATTTTTTCTTACCTAATGGCATTGAGTTAGCACAATAAGTATTAAAAGAGGTTGAAATATTTTGCTCCAATTGTGTTGTTGCTTTGTAGATGTGATTCTTAACTTAGTCTGTATTGACCCATGCAAATGACTTGAGAAGTCTTTTATTGAATTATTTTTTTAATGTTGTTTATTGATGATAATTCTCAAAATATGGTGTTTTTATTGAATAAAAAGTTTGAATCTTTTCATCATTTCAATATTTTTAAAGTTGTAACACAAAAGAAACTAGGTGCCACATCAAAGTCTCCCACATGGATCAAGGGTAGAAGTACATATTGGGCATAAAGTGTCAACTAACAACTTATTACACTTCATGACAAAATGAGTTGTAAAATGAAAGTATAAAATTACCTAGAGGATGTTGAGGGCAAAAGTACATGTTGGGCATAAAGCATCAACTAACAACTTCTTACACTTCATGAAAAAATGAGTTGTTAAAATGAAATTATAAAATTGCCTAAAGGATGTTGAGGTACTTGTTGAAAGGCATGAACATGGACATGAAATATTGGGCCAAAGCAATGAATGTAATTATGTATTTAATCAATTAAGCATCAATAAAACTTTTGTATAATATGACTCCGGAAGAAAGCATGATCGGGAAGGAAGCCTATTGTGAAGCATCTGATAGTATTTGGAAGCACAACCTGTGTCTATATTCTAAGATAAAAACAAAAGAAGTTTTATGAGAAAAGTGTGAAGTGTATTTTCCATAGGTATAATAGTGAATCTAAAGGCTATTATATGATTGATCCTATAACCAAGAAGATGTACATAAGCAGAGATGTGGTCCTTGATGAATTCCAAAGATAGAGCTAATGATGAGTCAAGACATTGAGGAAAACATCCAGGTAGAAGCCAAATAAGAATCATGATTTTGAGAATGAACTTATTTAAGAAGAAAGAGTTCATAATGAAGCACAACCCTTCAAATCATATATTGGATTTTTTTTATCAATAAGGATCAGAAAATTATTGAAAAACATGATAAAATTTAGAGTGTTGTTCATGAAGAGGTTAACTTAGAATTGATAATTACAATGGTTCATTCTTTCAAACCAAATTTTTCTGTGAGGCATTACAATCAAAGGAGTGGAATAAATAGCAAGTAGAGTATGATGGTCCCATGCATAATTACACTTGGGAACTTATTGATTTTCCATTAGGTAAAAAACCCATTGATTGCAAATCACTATTTCAAAGAAAGTATAAAGTAGATAGTGCAATTGAAAAATAAAAAGATCGATTAGTTGTTAAAGGCTATGCAAAAAAGGAAGGAATTAACTATGAAGAGATCTTTGCACTAACAATACAAATGAATACCATCAAACTTATACTTTCTTGCAACACAGTTTGGATGAAGCATATATTATATGGATGTGAACAGTGCATTCTTGGATAGAAATCTTCACAAGGAAACTTTGCATGTACCAACCCGAAGGATTTATGGTATAAGGTAAGGAGAACTAGGGATGTAGGTTGATGAATTCTTGTATGGATTAAATCAAGCCATTAATATATTGTACATCATATTGATCAACACTTACATGCATGGATTTCTTCATAGAATTTTAGATTACAAGTACTTTTGAAAGAAAAATGGAGATATCATCATCCTAATTGTATATGTTGATGTTATTGTGATAACTAATAGTGATAAATTCTTTATTATAAAGGTGAATCAGTATTTGAAGAGGTCACTCAAGATGAAAAATCTTAGATTATTACACTATTTCCTTGGTTTGGAGGCATGGAAGAAAAATAATTGAATGTTTATTTCATAAACAATGTAATCAGGAAATTGCTTGAGAAATCTAGGATGACTGAGTATAAAGCGATTGAAACACTCATGAAACTAGGTATGAAACTTTCCAAATTTTATGAGTCAGAGAAGGCAAATGAAAATCTTTACAATTAATTTATTGAGAGTCTCATTTATCTGACAAACACATACTAGATATAAGGTATTCCATGTACTCTCTCTAAGCTTATGATAGAATCTAGATTGCTCTATGGTAAAAATGTTAAACAAGTGTTTATATATGTGCATGGAGCTAAACTATGGACTATAGTACAAGAAAATCATAGTTTATTCTTGACAACATACACGTGTAGACTAGATACACTTTGATGATGATCGTAAATCAACATCTCAACATGTTTCCACATGGCCTCATGTGCAATATCATGGGTGAGTAAGAAGAAAATAATTATTTCCATTTCTTCCAATGGGGTGGAGGGAAAAGAAATAGAAGGTGTCATATGCAAAAATCAATTTTACAAATTCCTAAGTGATATGGATATATACAGTGTTATTTTTCAACAATCAAAGAGTATTTATTCTAGTGAAAAATCTAATAAAGATGTAGTGTTTCATTGACACTTTATCAAAGATAAGGTCTAGAATAATGAGATAAAGCTCAAATATTGAACCACATAGGATCATCTTACCAATGGATTCAACAAGGCTTTATATTATCAAATTTGAGAAGTTTAGTAACTGATTCTTTGTAATAGACAATGTACACAAACTTAGAATTTTGAGGGGGGGTTTAGTTTGCAGGTCTTTTGTGTATCAAAATGACACACACAAGTAATCAAAACCCCTCATAGATAAGCACACTCACCCAAATCAGAAAATCATTTACACAATCAATCAAGATGTAGTTGTAGTCAACAAACAAGGCCACAATGTGTCCTTGTCTTCCTAGTGTGGAATTGTCCCAACACAGGTTGGAACCCTGATTTTGGTTATGACATAATTCACAAGAATTTTCAAGTGGTTTCTAACCACAGTCAGCCTTCACAATTTGTATAAAATTAGTGTGATCTAGGTTTGCATAGATGTTTGTCAATTTTGTATTTTTAGCTCATTTTGGTTCTATAAATTTTGTATTTTACATTCAAATCTGTATATTTTTGTAGATCTAAATTATTTTTCAATAGTTTATTTGTTCTTAGCATTTCATTTTTAAATTAAAAAGATCATTAAAGAAGTCCATAATACTTGAAAACCTACAAAACAATTAATTGGTTGTCCTAGTATGACACTGGATGGTCCCAGAATGATGAAAAATATATTATAGGTTTTCTCGGTGTTTTTTTACCAGGTCCATACCAAGACAGTCCTAATTTGAATAAAAGCATACTATCATGGTCGTATTCTGACTAAGATCATACTATTCCACTCTTTGTCATCTTTTGTTGTGGGTCTTTTGAACCCTTCTCTCAGTTTATTTACTTCTTTGTGCCCAGTTTTCTATCTTTCATGCCCTTTGTGTGTCAGCTTGCACACTACTTTGAATTCAACAAGTCTATACGTACGTGAGAGTGAATTTATGAATTTAAAAATCATGACACACATATAGTTTTGAATTTATAATATATCCATCAATGTTTAAAATCAAGGGATTTCATTTTTAGCATCATTCCTATACTAAAATAAAAAATGAAGGATTAGTGAAAGAGCATATGGACTATGCTAGTTTATTACATATCATTGATAAGGATAATTGTTAAGATATTCATACTGTAATGGAATAATTATTGAGTTGCATTGAGTTTTGGTTGTAAAATTTTAAAAAAATAAGGCTCTGACTGAGCCATGCCCTTACAAACCACTCCATTATTTAAGGTTTTACAAGGTTACCTGACTTGATTAAGGTTACAAGCAAGGAGAAATATTTTTTGGAGATCCATAGTGAATTGTGACAAATTAAATGATGTTTTTTTATATTAGTAGAGGAAGAAATATAAAATTTATTTTATAAAAGGATAAAGCTGACCAAAAGTCTATATAGTGACTAGGATCACACACTAGCTTGAATAGGATTGTACACAATGACTAGGAGTATACATAGTAACTAAGAGTGTAGTGTCCACTCCTAGCCAAAATTTCAAATTTTTTAGATTTCATGTAGATTTATGGGTTTTTTTCCTTGGTTCCTAGACATATTTTTAATTGATTTCAACCTCAGATAACACACAAGTTTGATATAATTTAGTATTTATCCCATACCCCTCTCTTCAACAATTATAAGCATTTCAACACTTCCCATTGTTACAAATAGGTTTATTTTTATTGTTATATTCTTGTATTCTATTTGGATCTAAAATGCGTGAATGTATGTATGGTTTAATGTAGTGTTGTTGACCTAAAATCACTTTACCATATTACACACACAAATTTATCTCAAGTCCTTGGAACTTACTAAAATTTATGAATGAGATTTTGAATATTTGTGTCTTATTTCCATTCTGATATTGCCTCATCTACCCAATCCACCTACAATATGAACGAGGAACACAAAATTGCCTCTATTTTTTTATATATTCTATAAATTATGTCTGCCACTACATTCTCTTTCTATTTTGATTAGACTATCTTGAAGGACTATTGATCTACATGTATCTATGCAGACGCATCTTTACTTTTAGTACCTTGGTCACTTGCACATATTTGTGCAACTTTTCACTTTGAGGAACTCCATGTATCCTCTTTGCATAATGAATAGAGTTTGGATCCATGTTTCACATCTCTGAAGATAACATTACAAATTTCCACACTTAAATTATCTCATCATATCTCCTTTCATCATGTGCATCTTGTGAAACATTTAGATCCATGTTGCACAACTCTAAACAAAACATCACATAACTCCATACTTTGAGAACCAATGAGCACCTTTGTGCATTATGTGCATTTAGTACATTTCCTAAATCCATTGATATAGATTCAAACACAACAACACACCCTCCACTCAATAGGCATGAAGCACATAGACATTAAGGACTTATTCCTTGCATGGCAGAGGGGCATTATTCCCTTTCATGGGGGAAACACCTTGCATCAAAATGTGTATATTAGAGCTCAAATGGATTTTAACATAACCTTCATAGTGTATGTGGAACACTACACCAATATGTACCATGCACCCAATATCGACGCATCATTCTCAAACATGCATGTAACCCTAAATCTATGTGTAATAAGTAAATGACCACATAGACATATTGTACAATGTTGTGCTATAATAAGTAGCTCTCCCAAAGCTCGTTCCATTACATAATACCTATCAACATTCCATGCATCTCTAGGTCAAGCTATGTAACTATCAAAAGGTGAAGAGTAACAAATGGAAGCTCAAATGGTTTAACTTCCATTAAGCTTCTTTAGCCTTCACATATTTCTAATTTATGTAAACATATATATAACATTATATATCAAGTAAATAGTGATCTTTTTGGTTAGAGATAACACATAAAAACTAATTATTTTAATCAATATCACAAAGAACATTTATTTAGTATTTGATCCTACAACTAGGGATCAAAATTTATCTCATCCTAACTTTTCCCTCCTAAAACTCATCACTTAAGCTAATCTTTGGGTGAGTTACAACTCCTATAAAAATAATAAAATATCCTATGTAGTATTAATTTTAACTAGGATTTATGTGAAATTCCTCCCTTTTGTACAAACATAGGGAAAGGGAACACTACACAAACTAAAACAAACTTGTAACTTGACACAATAATTTATGGATGGGAACATATTAAAAAAAATGATAGATGGGAACACATCATCAATCCAAACATAAACTAGGAGGCATGCATTAGTTCATACTCCAAATCTATGTGAACACACACAGTTGTTTACAAAGACAATAGGTTTACATGAATATAGACACACATTGGTATTAATGATAACCTACATATGTAAATAGTGACTAACACATCTATTATTATTTATACTCAATTATAACACATAATCGCTCATCACAACACACATATAAATAGGGATACACATTTATTTTTACATTTTATCTTTATTGAGAACACATCATCACTAAACACACGAAAACACAACAAAAATACAAAAAATGTACTGTGACTGGGTCTTTACTCTGTCTTCAATGGGTGTTGTCCACCTCATTGAACCTCGTATTTGTAACCACTCTACCTAATTATTCCACCTAATCATAAACAACAAAAATAGTCACTGGAGATCATTTTTAACTTTTTTTTTGGCATAGGATTTTAATCATTTGTAACCAAAGTACATCATCACTACCAATGATGATTAACAAATCTTCAAGATATGTAGCCATTTGGGTGTATTATGGTTTTTTCACTACAATAGACTACAACTTTTAAGTTAATGGAGAACTTGAGGTTGGATTGGTCGCCTTCCTCTATTTCCTCCAAACTCCTACTTGTTCAACCTCTTAGGTCAATCTACATGGTCTTCCACTAGATGTTACATATTAAATAAACCCCCACCTAAGACAAACACAAAATTTCCTTAGGACATCAAGCTTGCTCAATAATGCTTTCTTTACATAGAGTGTTGATTTAATTTAATGAACAGGGCAAACACACATGGATTAGATTGTAAAATATAATTATATCTTAACTAGCAAGGCTTTATTGCCACTATTGACAAAAGATATAGATTTAAACATACTTACACAAATAATTTTTATTAAATAATCTACATAAATGTCTATTAACACATTATTAAACACATAAAAAACATAAATTATTAGAAATAACAAATTATTACCTAATCTATAAAATAATAACACAATAATCTTAAAGACTATTGACCACTTATATATATAAATGGTCAATAATCTTAGAATATTTACCATTATTATAAAATAATGGTACTATTTCATCTACAACAACATATTTACTCACTATAATTCTATATGTAGATAAATCTAGTAATGTGTATGCATCTCTTTGCTCATAATAACCAACAAACATGTATACTTTACCTAATATAGAAGCAATGGATCAAAAATTATGAAACTTACATCTATTGCTTTTTTAGACCATGCTTCTTCAGGTGTTACATTCTACAAGGCTTGTGTGTGACTTTTATTGAGAGTGTGCATAATTTTATTCATAGCTTTTACCCAATAATAATGTGGTATATTCTAGATATCCACCATACACAGTGCCATCTCCACAACTGTCTGTTCTGCCTTGCCATGACTTCATCCTATTGTGTAAAATATTGCCTATGTATACCATATTTCATGTATAATTCCATGAATATTTCAAAGACAAACTCATCCCCATTGACTGATATAATATATATTACATGTTTCCCTCCTTATTTATCTACCATAGCTTTCCAATCAACAAAGTTAGAGAAACATTCTAACTTTTTATACATAAAATAAACCCACATTTTCCTTAAAAAGTCATCTTAATCAACAAGTAATATAAAGCTTCAAATATTTAAGGTGTCTGCATTAGATCGTGCAAACCCATATGTACCAAATCCAATGCATTATTAGTTCCTTGTATCTTACCTTCATGTCAAATAAGTGTGAAAATTGCTTATCTATTTAACATATTGAACAAACATTTTGACTCTTTTAAATTGAAAACATTCCATTCACCATGTTAGACTAACTTAATGTATGCAAATTTTCATAACCAAGATGACCATACCTCTTATGCCATAGTTCATTAGTGCTTTTAACCACTATGAGTGCATGCTCTTTTTCTATTTTAGGATCAAACAACTTATACAATCGCTTGTTACTAATATCAATAGTAATGACTTTATTTGCAAGAATATTACTAATCATGCATCTATATTCTTTAAACTCCACACAAAGGTTAGGACTCATAGTTATTTCACTTATGGCGATAATATTTTTATTCATGTCAAGAATAAATCGAACCTTCTAAAAAGTGTAAGTAACAAAATTCAATGAAAATATGAACATCTCCATTCCTTTCACATAGAGAAACCAACCATCACCTAAGGAAATTGATTCATTGCAACTATCATCTTCTACAAAGTTTACATACCAGTCGTTGTGATACATGTCTAGTGTGTAGATGTACTTGAGTCAAAATACCGCATTCTTGACTCTAGTGACATATCATGTGCCACTATAAATACAAACTCACATGTTTAACTTTGTTCATCTTCTTCAACCACATTTGTAGATTGTGACTTCTTTCTATTATTTTTTAAATCATATTATCGCTTACAATAATATTTATTCACATGATTAGGTTTCTTATAATAAAAACACCTCCATTTAGATTTATAAGTACTAACATTGTTGTTATAGGATTCTTCTGAAGAACTACTAACACTCCATTTTTTAATCATTTCTCTTTAACCATGTCATGAGTGCACTTTCTATAGACTCTGATGTTGAAGCAATTGAATGTTCATGTCATATTTCCTTTTGCATTAGAAGTGTTGAAAACTCCTCAGAATTTGGTGTTTGCATCTATGCAATCATGTGTAATGAATCCACAAAGAAATCATATAATGGTGGTAAATTTTGCATGATAAGAGTAATTAATTCTTACTCATCTACAAGTTTTTTCATACTTTCAATTGGTCACAAATGTCTTTCAACTACAATAAGAATTTAGAAATGGACCCACCTTCTTGCATATTAGTTGAAAGCAACAAATAATTTACATATAAAGCTCTTCTGAATTCATAAACTTAGTATTCTGATGTAAGATGTTTTCATAACTTTGATGCAATGGTCGCATTTCAAATTTTTGGTATCAAATTATTAGATACTAAAAATTTTCATAGCATTTAGGCTTATCCATGACATTTATCATAGTCATCAGGTTGAACATCTAGTCCAATATCTTTATCAAGTATAATTTAATCAATATTTTGATACTCACATATTATAACTATCTTATGACTCTATAAGCTAAAGGTTTTGTTGGTCAGTTTTTATGAATTTGTTAATAACAAGTGTTGTAAACTAGTCATCTTGACCTAGTTTTTCACTAAAATAATCAAATAAGAAAAACTATAAATTTTTTTATAAAAATTCTTTGTGCACATGGATTCAATCATAAAACAAAACAATTTTGCCTATTTTCATGAAAAAAACCATATAGCTCATGAGAAATTTAATAAACTAGTTTCTTAAAATTATTTAAATACACGAAAACAATTAAATTTCAAGTTTTACACATCCTTTTTCAAAATTATTTTTTAGTGCAGACAAGAACATCAAAATGAACAATGAGTAAAAGTTTTAACTATTTTTGAGTTATGGTTTTCTGGCAACAAAATTAACTATGTAGTTTTTCAAGGAAATTTGAGTTACTAAGGCAAAAAAAATTAAACAAACTTTACATATATAATATTTTAATCAACCAATCAACAAAGACATGTGTATGCCATTGTAGCAATGCACTTCTACAAGATTGTGTCCTTCTCCAGTTGACACATATGCACAAAACCTTCTTCTAGATAGATATCAAATTGTATAAGTACTACAGTGACCTCTTGTGATGTTTATAATCACATAAATACAAATAAATATTAGAACATGTGGCGTCTAGATTTTATACAACATAATAAATATAAACTTATACACCCTCCTTCTGAGCTCTTTAATAAGTGCATCCAGCTCCTTGTCAAGGCCTCCTTGGTGCCCAACTCCATGCCACATCCTTCTTGACACTGAACAACTAAAAGAACACCTAATAGCCTCCATGCCTTGTTTTTATTTTGGAACACCACTCCTCTTGGTAGAATGAAACATCCCTCTTGTTCTTCGCAGGCTAAAAATTACTTGTCTGGCTTCAAAATTATTTTTTAAGGCTTTAGTTACATCATTATGGAGTTTCAAGGCAATTTACAAATATTCAAAGCCTAAAAAATCCATTTCAAGTTCCTAAAATTTGTTCCTCTCTACCTGTGGCACCCATTTTTATTCAAATAATAGCTTTTGGTCATCAAAATTCAATTTTTATGACCATCTATAGACATTTTAATGAAGTTTGGCAAAGTTTCATGGGATTTGGTGGCTTATACAAGCTTATTTGTTGAATCAAACTCTCCCATAGGCGCCATGAGTAGATACGAATAAGTACATAGTCTATGAAATTTTAAAAAAATACTTTATTTTTTAAATCATCAAATTTCATTCAAATAAGAAGTGGCCCCCACCTTCCCTTTTTAGTTTTTCACCTAAAATTGAATTTATGTGAAAAAATTTCAATATTGAATTTACATGTATTGTATGTTTATATATGTTTGTTTTTTTTTTAAATCAGTTGAATTTTTTTTAAATCAGTTGAATTTTTTTTAAATAAATTAGTGCATATAAAATCGTAAGCAATCTATTAGACGAGTTAGTAGTTATCTCTTTGCTAAAAATCTATAAAGAAGAAGTCTAGAGTTCAAAATAAACTAACACCTTTTTTTCCTTTTTCAATTTGATTTATTCAAATTTATTTTTTTAAATTAGTAATTATAAATTATTTTTTGAATTACATGTTTAGTATCTCGCATTCAAAACCGTAGTTGTTGTCGACATTTTGTGACACTTGACCTAGATAATATTTTATTGACCATGGTCATATGACCAGTTGATTTTTATATTTTTAGGCATTCTAGATGCATTGGCATGGTTCATTTTTTAATTTAAATCTTATGTATTCATTTTTCATATTTTTAATGTTCAAATTATTTTGTGATACTTGTGATTTTTTATGACACTTGTGACTATTATTTGTGTTGATTTTCTTTACATTTTATGAATTCTTTTGAAATAAAATAAGTGTATATTATTGTTTAAACCATATAATATTTGTTTTCATTAAAAAATAAAGTATAAATTCACATTAAAATATTAGTTTAAGTCTTTTTAGTGTTTTAGTGTCAAGTTTAAAGGAAATTTATGGCTTCTCGTAACTTCATTATCAATAAATATCAAATGTTTAATGGGTTTAACTAAATATATAAAAATTCATATTAAAGTGAAATTTATGGCTTGAAAGTTGTGGAAAATTATTGTTGGCATGGAAAAATCACTATTAAGATGGCATGTTACACATAGGCTTACAAATACATTTCAATAAAATCACAAGAAGCCATGTCGATTATTTTGAGGAGTGTTAAGGATGATTTCTTACTCCATATTAGTAATCAGAAGTCTCCCAGTGATGCCTAGAAACTATTTGAGTTTATGCACGAGGACACTCATCTCATTAAGATAATTAAGCTTATTCTTGAATTGCTAACTACACCTAAGAAAGGTGATGAAAAAGTTATTAATTTTCTTACTAAAATTAAAAATATTATATCTCAGTTAGATAGTTTTGACTGTAATCTTGTTCAAGATAAGTTTTTATATTTAATTATTTAGCTTAATATTTATTAAAAAAATTGTAATTTTATTTTCATTCTTAACTCAAAATACCAAACAAAGATGTCCCTGATCTCGTTGCTTTATTTGCACTTCTGAATCAAGAAGAGCAAGTGATGTAAAATTTTAATTTTAAAGAGAATGTCACACAAAAATTTATCACTCTCAATCCTAATTCTAAGAATAATAGAAACCAAAAATCTAATCCTAATTTTGTAGATGATAAAAATAAGAGTAAAAATCTAGTAATAAGAATCATAAACCTAAATTTAATAGGAATTGTAATCTGCATGGGAAATTTGGTCATAGAAGGAAAATTGTTATAAAAACAAAGATATAGTTAATTATAAAACCTCCAAAGATAACAAATAAAATAAATCTAATCATAACAATCAGAAGATTCAAAACTATAATCAAAAAAACAATTAAGAATATAATTCTAATGTTATCAATTTATATGTTATTTTATTTACTTTTAATAAGAATAGATAAATTTTAGATAGTAGTGCATAGCATCATATGTCTTGTTTATCTCATACTTTATCTAATAGTAGAAATATATCTGAAAATATTTACTTGGATGATAATTCATTTTTAGAAGTTACTAAGCAAAGAAAAACAAATTTTGTAAATGTTGTTATTAAAGTTGTTTTTTATGTACCTAAACTTAAGAAAAAAATGTTATCATGTTTTCAACTTACAAATAATAATTTCATTATAACTTTGCTTAAGGATGGTCTATTAGAAATCAATCTAGTTCTTCGATTCTTGAAGGTTTTCAAAAAAATGGTTTATACATTTTTTTGTTTCTTCTATATGTTATATTTTGTCACATAATAAGAATAAATCTCAATTATGGCATGAAAGATTAAGGCATGTTAATTTTAGAAGTTTAAATGATGTCTTTTCATAATCTTATTTTTTGTCTCCCTTATCTCTTCTGATCATGAAACTTGAAAATAATGCATACGTGATAAGCAACATACTAATCTCTTTTATAAGAATCATGATGCAAATTGATCACATCCTTTAAAGTTAATTCATAGTGATGTTACAAGACCCTTTGAAGTTACATATCTTAATGGTTATTTACATATTATTATTTTTATAGATGATCATACTATAATGATTTGGTTGTATTTTATAAATAATAAATGTGAATAATTATCTAAGTTCAAAGAATTTAAAGTTGTTGAAAATACTTTTAATTTTTATATTAGGAGATTAAGATCTAATAATGATGGTGAATATATTAGTAAATAATTTGATTATTTTTGTATTATTTTTCATATTCAAAAAGATTTAACAACTCCCTATTCCCTACAACAAAATCATATTTCTAAAAAGAAAAACTACACCATTATTGAAATGGTTAGAATAATGTTTCATTGTATTTATGTTCTTAAGTTCTTATGGACCGAAGCAATGAATATTATTATACATATTATGAATAAATTCCTTAATAAAGCTTTGCATCTTTCTACCCATTTAGAAACATGGTCTAAAAATAAATCCAATGTGACTCATCTTAGGATATTTGATAGTCCTATTTCCATGTTTATTCATAAATCTAAAATAAATAAATTTGATCCTACCTCATATTCATGCATCTTTGTAGATTGTGGAAGTAAAACCAAAGAAATAAGAGTGTATGATCCATCTAAAATACAAATCATTGAGAACAAGAATGTTTTGGTCCTTGATAAATTTTTCTGTGAGCCCTTTATGGAACCCCTTCAATGTTATTCATTTGATGAACATGGCTCTCTTATTACTCCTTATGAATAAATAGATACCCTAGAGGAAGTTGATTCAATGTTTGATAACTTAGAGTTTGACGAGCCTTCTGAATTTCATAGTCAATCCAAAAGACTTTATTGGTCAAAATCTCTAATTTAGTCTTCTAATTTTCATAATCTTAATAAATTAACTAGAAGTCAACATTATTATCATGCTTTCATGACTATGTATGAATGTGAACCTCAATATTTCGAGGAAGCCATTCAAGATGATAGATTATATATAATGATTTAATTAAAAATTAGACTCAAGATCTTGTCCCACCTCCACCTAAAAGGCATAATGTTGGTTATAAGTGGTTTTATAAAATCAAATATAATTCAATTAGTAAATTTGATAAATTTAAATCAATACTAGTCACTCACGATTTTACTCAAAAAGTTGGGATTGACTATGTTGAAACATTTACTCTTGTAGCAAAAAATGAGTACTGTCAAACTACTCATTACTCTTGCAACTCAAAATGGTTGGATTATACACCAAATCAATGTAAAAAATGTATTTTTAAATGATGATTTGGAATAAAAAATATATATAACTCAGCCTAAAGGTTTCACTGACCCTAACAAATAGTATTTTTTTGTAAGTTAAAAAAATTATTGTATGGCTTAAAACAACCTCCTTGAATTTGATATTCTAAAATCACTAGTTATTTTAAACAACTATGTTTCTCTAATTGTTATTCTAATAATGATATCTTTGTAAAAGTTAAAAATGGTCATATTATATTAACTATTTTATAGTTGATGATATTATTATTATTGATTATCTAATTAGTTTAATTCATAAATATAAGGATAAACTAAGTCAAATAATTGAAATGACTAATTTAAGCATTCTTCAGCATTTTTTAGGAATGATAATATTTTAAGATAAAAAATTCAATTATTGTATTTCAATCTCAGTATGCACATAATCTTGTTATTAAGTTTAATATGTTTTATTATAAGCCTACATCTAATCCTATTTAAGTTATTATTAAGTTTGATCCAAAATCTGCATGTAAAAAACTTAATCCTACTCTTTATAAACAAATTATTTGTAGTTTGATTTATCTAACTATTACTAGGCCAAATATTTTATTTATTGTAGGTTTTACTTTTAGATTCATGCAAGATTCATATTTGGATAATTGGAAATTAGCTAAATGTATACTTCATTATATCAAAACAACTGTAAATTTTGATTTATTATATTCTTCCATTGATAATGCTAATTTATATAGTTATTGTGATGTTGACCATGTTGATGATACTATAGATCATAAATCTATTTATGATATGTGTTTAAGTTTTGTGTAGGTGTTATAACTTAGAGTAACAAAAAGTAACCCACTATCTCTATTTCTTCTACTAAAGTAGAGTATAGAAGTTATATGGAAAATACTAAAGAAGCCATGTGGATGCAAAGGTTATTATAAGAACTTCATTTGGATATTTCTCATAGTACTATTTTCCATTATGATAATCAAAGTTGTATAGTTTTGGTAAAAAAATCTAGTACAACATCTAATCATATTAAAGTTTATGTAAATTTTATCAGAGAAAAAATTCTCAATGGTGATATTGATTTACAATTTTATCCTATGGATGAATAAGTGGTAGTTGTCTTCATAAAAACACTTAGTGCTACTAATTTTTATCAATTTTATGCAATATTACACCTCTCAATGTTACCATTGAGGGGTAGTGTGCATGATAATGTCACTTCCTAATAACCATATGTTTTTTTCTTCTTTATACTTTTTAACATTGTAATATATCATGTTATATGATTTGAAAAAATTTCATGTAAAAGTCTTGACTTTGTACATGTTACTTAGAAGTATATATTGTAATGGAGGTCCTTATGTTATAAAAGTCTCTATATATATTTGGTTGATTATTCATGAAAACTGTAAGATGTAGTCCCATGATCATGCTAGTCTAAAATTACTTTTAATAGTTTATAGATTATAATTTATTTTGTCTCAAAAGGTGATATTGGCATGATGAAGGTTTTTAAATCCTTTAAATTTTACATAGTATAATTCATTTATTAAGGTGACTATGGCATATATCCCCACTTAATATTAAGGGGGGGTGTTATAACAAATAATGTTTAAGTGGTGATATTTATCTTTAACATTATTCAATGGTTAATAAATAAAAAATATATATTGAATTTATTAACACGAGGTAAACTTATGTAAATAAATTAAATATATTTTATTGTCGGGGTTCCTTGGGGAGAGGTTGGACCCATTGGTTACAATGGTCCACCTCCACACCCCAATATATAAAGACATTTTACCTTTATTAAATGATATATTAATACTCATGAACTTTATGAAGAATATTATTTATATTTGCATGTAACATATATTGTACAAATATTTTTGTCAAAGATTATTAGATAAGGAGTGAGATAAAGAGGGTTTGTGTATTGGGATGTTTCTCATTAATGAATATCAATTGTGGGTGTTTCACCTCCATTAGAGGTTTTTCCACCTATATATTGTGCTATTGATCTATGTCATTGATTTATAACTTGTCTTATTAATTATGTACCTAGATATCATGTGCTCTCTCTCTCTCTCTCTCTCTCTCTCTCTCTCTCTCTCTCTCTCTCTCACACACACACACACACACACACACACACACACACTACATGAATTTTATCACTCCTAGGTGTATCACGCCCTCCGTAGGACTGAAACTATCCTTTTCTTAGCTCAGTAATTTTTAAAAAGTTAAGAAATTAGTGTTCCATGGCAATATTAAATAAGTATGAAGTTATAATGTAATAAAGTGAAACATTATGAGTAAGAATAGGGTGTGAGAGATATTGTGTAGGGATTTGTGATTGTATCTATTAAATCTTGATTCCTTGATTATAGGAGTTCACATAGCCTAGATATATGTAATATCTCTACACTAAACAAATTAATCTAATTGAATTCTTTTATGTGTTAATATTTATGTGTTAACCTTGTCTAACTATAAAATGTGGTATTAGAACAGGTAATTGACAATGAGAGGCTTGATCCACTTGTAGTTTATTATTCATCCATTCATTTATGTAGATTTTTGCCTAATTATTGAGATATATATGTGGAATGTGCATTATGTGCTTGTTTCATATTATGGCTTCAGAAAAATAATTGTTTTGGCATTATTACTTTGTATGCATATCTAGCTAAAGTAAAGTGTCCAACTTTTTTGCATCTCTATTCACCATTGTGTGTAGCAGGCAAGATGTCTACTCTGGTTCTTTATGAGATCCGAGTCTAAATTATGAAGGGAGCATCTAATTTCATATTTTCATGCATTTTGTGTATCCAATTGGAATTGGTTGTGAGCTATTTTATGTATTCTAAATACTTTACCATGCGTTGAAGGTAGACCCATCCACTTATAAGTTTGTGTTGTTAATATAAATTTTGTGTGCCTTTTCTATTGCAGACATATGTCAGAACCATTATCTACAACATACATGGAACAAAAATAATTTTTAACCTGATTCATGTGAATATCTATGTAAGTCAAGGTGTGAGACTTGTCAAATGTAGCTTGTTGTATATTTGATGCTCATGCAACGTGAAAACTAGGTCAAATATTTTGTATGGTTAGTATCAACACATGTAGTAATAGTCTTCATAAGACTACTATCATAGTTTGGAGTTATTAGGTTTTTTAATGTGTGTGTGTGTGTCCACATCATAGGTTGTCTTTAAATATGTGTCAATGAGTTGTATCATGTCATTAGGTAAAATTGTTAATTTGGTCATTTTTTATATATAAATTTTTACTAGAATGACATTAAAAATTAATTAATTATATATATATATATATATATATATATATATATATATTATATAGTCATTTTTTTGTCTAGTTTTATTTTATTGTAAAAGTGTCAAAAAAAATTGGATGCACTATCACTTGTATGCGACGTCTTTGTGGGGGGAATTCTAAAATTGAGCCTCAAATTCATTTTTTAAGGATGCATTTTTGGTGAAAACCGGCGTCCTATGTCATTGTCTTATTCATTTATTAAAACAGACCTTTTATTAGAAAAATTCACTAGTCTTAATTTTCACACTTGGAAGGTTAAAACTCAGATGCAACTAATGAACAAAAACTTGTGGGGAATAGTCAGTGGGAAAGAAACATAGCTTAAAAATGCAAATAAGTTACTAAAATGGCAAAACAAAGATGATAAATCCAAAACCGTCATTGGCCTTGCACATTCAGATTTTGAACTACACTATGTGGATTTAGAAAAATCATCCACAACAATTTGGGACAATATGAATAAACTATTTGGTGATAAAGGAGTTAATTCAAAATTTTCTCTGAATTTATGCTTATTCAAACACAAAATGAGTGATGGGGCTATTATGTCTAGTCATAAAAATGATCTAAGATCTCTCATGAGGTAGCTAGTAGAAGTCAAAGCTCTAGTTGATGACAAATATGCAAAATCTATTACATTAAATACATTATCTTCTAAATACAATAATGTCATTTTCACTCTTGATCAGATGCCATCTCCATCTATAGAAGATATGATCTCGACTCTCCTAGTAGAAGAAAAAAGGGTAGTGTCAGAAAATGCAGAAGAAGAAAGTATGATTTACTCAAAGAATAATCATAAATATTAAAATAATAATGAGGATGCCATTTTCAAGAACCCAATAGATGGGAATGGTGCCACTAAATTTGGCTTAGGAGATATGCCTTTACGAGTGTAAAGAGATACATTGATGGAGTTGTACCTCATCTAAACAATGTTTTTAGAGAGAAGCCTCAATAGGATATGATTCTTTTCTCCCATGCTCATACTAGGGGGAATGTTAGGTTCCATGGTAATATTGAATAAGTGTGAAAGTCATAATGTAATAAAGTGAGTTATTTGGTTTTTAAACTAACTCACATTGATAAAAACATTATGAGTAAGAATAGGGTGTGAGAGAGATTATGTGTGTATTTGTGTTTGCATTTGATAAGGGTTGACTCCTTGATTTTTGGAGTTCGCATAGCCTTTATATGTAATATATCTACATTGAATAAAATAATAAGGCTAAATTTTTTTGTGTGTTAATAATTATGTGTTAACATTGTCCAAATATTAAAAAAAAAAAAATACCAGCCAATACGCCTCAACTTCTCAACATCCTCCTAGCTGTAAAACATGCCTTATACCAGCCATACACCTCACCAAACACAAAAAAAAATGCCATGCCTTTCCCTATTCAAATAAAATGTCTTTTTCAAATGGTATTTCACATAGGGTACGTGATCTCCACACTTCCTCCCTTAGCAAAACTCCTCCCTCATTGTCTTGTCTCCAAGCTCCTCAAACTGTGAGCTCTGATACCATAAAATATTTAGATTGAAGCCATAAGCCATGTATTATTTCAAGTAATGATCCAAATAAATAGCTTGTAATAAGGTTACAAAGTAGGCTACAAATGTAGGAAGCCCGTACAACTAAACACCAATATAGTCTTAACAATCTACTAACAAAATAACAAGCTAACGATAATGACAATAAGTTATCTAAGCTTATAGCAAATAAACTAATTATTCTAATAACATATTCTTTAGGTTTTTATACACTTCCCACTCTACCATGGCCTTTCTTGTGTTAGCATCCACCTTTACACATTCATAAGATATAATGTGACCCAAGTATTTCACCTCATTGAATCTAAAAGGACACTTAAAATGCTTCACATAAATTTCAAGTTTCCCAAGAGTTTGTAAAACCTAATAAATGTGTTGGAAATGGTATTTCCATGTTTTGTTACAGATCAATATATCATAAAAGAACACCAAGAAAAAATTTCTTGAAAATAGTTTAAGTATGAAATTTATCAATCTTTGAAATGTGGAAGGTGCATTTTTTAAACCAAAATGCTTAATAAGAAACTAGGGATGGATCTAATATGTTCTTAATGTTATATTTGGAATATACTCTTCCATAATTATGATTTGATGATACACAACCTGAGATCAAGTTTGGTAAAAATTAACTCCACTTAACTCATCTAACAAATCAATAATTAAAATAATAAGACAATTATCTTTGATAGTGAACATGTGTGTGTGTGTGTGTGTGTGTGTGTGTGTGTGTGTGTGTGTGTGTGTGTGTGTGTGTGTTGATTGTAGCAACATGCACTAATTTTCATCCTTCTGATGCACTTGTGATATATCCTGCATTTCCATCCTTCTTGGTTGAAAGTGCACAAATAGCTCTAGGAAGTTCATCTCTATTTTTCCAAATGTATTAAACCATTTGACTCTAAAAATTACATGCACTCCTCCTTGATCAATCAAAAACATGAGGATATTCAGAAATAAATATTCCATTAATATTTTTATACTTTGTAATTTTCTTGAATAACTAAATATACCACCATCAACAATCACGACTTGAAATTCAAGAGCCTAAAAGATAGTAATTTAAACATGTAACAAGTTTGTTTTTGATGATATTAATTTATATAGTATTTCCTAAATAAATTAACATTGTCATCCTTTGTTTCTTTAAAAATCCCACTACCTCAAGTTTTCAAGGTTCAAATCCTTGATAGTGTAGGAAATAAAATACTTGGTTGTGGATCCTATGTTATTTCATCATGTTACACTTTAACTTGATAATCTTTTTATTCTTCCTCTTTGATGGTTGCTTAAATGTAGAACATTTTTTTATCTACCCATTTATGTCATCTACAATATTCACCATCAAAATTAAAACATAATACATTGGCATTTTTTCTTCAAAATATTAAGGTGTTAAATTGGTATTTTGAGGAATGAATTTTTTATAGGTGATACAATATATTATTATTATGAATACATGTCTTTTTATAGCCAAAACATTTTCTTATACTCTTTTTTCCGCTACACCCTTAACCTATACTGTCTTTACGGATATGTGTGGCCGACTTGTGGCTTACATAACGTTTCATATTATCTTATCACATTTCTCTATCTTCTTTTATTTTTTGTAGGGTTGGGATATGAAAAAACCATAGATTGAGTATATATAATATGTAGTGGTTAGGCTTTGAGAAACATATTGTGAATTCTTCTTTTATTATATTATTGTGGAGGTTGCCCCCTCGAAGTGGCTTAGTGATATTTATCAAGTATTTTGATTTTTTTTCAATTATTGTTGTGGGTATGCTTATTTTGCACATATTTTTGTGATATGTTACTCCATTGGTGTGAATTATATAAGTAATTTCATTATAAGTGGTATCAAAGCTTCAATTTGGTCAAGTTTCTATAGCATGTTTTCTTGGATATGGGTTTGTTGTGTTCTTGAGAGCTGAAGGATAAAAATAGATAACTTGTGGTTTTATGAAGAATTTACTTTTAACACTATAGTATTGTTTGAGTTTTTTTTAATATGGAAATTATTTTTTCACCCTTATGCAAATTATCAATCATTGGATTCATTTTGATAAGATGATCACAATGGTATAATCCTTTGATACCTTCGATACACTTTTTTAGGGGACTAAAATCTTGACTCTAGGGTTTATGTATGGTTAGTCCAAACACTCGTGGTCATAGGAAAGGGAAAAACACCTCATAAGGAGGACATGAAGTTTGAAACTTTAAATTATGGGGTTTTTGGGTTGGTTGACCAACTTCAATTCTATATGCAAAGCATAAATGATCTCAATGTGGTAAAAGGGGACATGAATGATGTGAAGTCTTAGTTGGAAGCTATAAATGGTAGACATTTATCACTCATATAGTTTGTATTCCACATCCAAATGATCCCCCATTGTTCCATTCAAGTTCTCCTAACTAGAATAATCAAAACTCAAATACCATTTTGAAGAAAATGCTACCAAAAGTGGAAGTGCACAAGTTTGATGGAAGGATCCAGTCACTTAGATAAATCAAATGGAAATTTTTTTTGATCTGCATCAGACCCCATGTGCACAAAAGGTGGTCATTACATTCTATATCTAAAACCTGAGCAATTCATTCGATATAGGTAGTTGCATGCTTAAGATAAAAATAAGGGCTTTCTTGTTACCTGGTCAATGTTTACCAATGAGTTACAAATGGATTATCCCAATAACATTATATAAAACTACTTCATTCAATTATAAAAGTTGTGATAAACATGGGCTATAAGTACACCATCAAAGTGAATTTTCCTATGCTATAAATTAATGATTTTTTAGATGAGTTGCATGGTGTTATTTATTTTATAAAACTAGATCTTCATTCTTGATACATCAAATTTGGATTAGAGATGAGGATATTCGTAAAACATATTTCAAAACCCATAATGGCCATTATGAGATCTTGGTTGTGCCTTTTGGTCTCACAAAGTGACCATCTACATTTCAAAGTTTAATGAACACTATATTAGGCCTTGTGTTGGTTATTTTTTATGACATCATAAAATACAATAAAACTTGGGAAGAACATTTGCAACATGTGAAACAAGTATTGTTAGTTCTGGAACAATATTAGATTTATGCAAAACCTTAAAAATGTTCTTTTATATTCAAGGAGGTGGAGTACTTGGTTTATATTGTTTCACATTAAGGAGTCAAAGTAGACCCTAAGAATATCAAAGCTATGATGGAGTGGCAGGTGCCAAAAACCCTTACGAATATTTGAGGATTTTTAGGGCTAACAGGTTACTATCACATATTTTTTTTAAATTAGGCAACATAGCAGCACCGCTCACAACTTTGTTTAATAAAGTTTCCTTCCATTGGAATGAAATAACTACCAAAGCCTTTGAAATTTGAAGGAGGCTATGTGCATCACTCCACTATTATTTACCCCTATTTTTTCCAAAAAAAATATTATTAAATGTGATGCATTAGGATATGGCATGGAGGCAGTACACATGTAGTAAGGAAGACCAATTGCATTTGAGATTCATCAACTCAAGGGTAATAATAGGCTAAAGCCAATTTATAAGAAAGAGATGTTGGCCATTCTTCGTGAAGTCAAGTGGTGGAGACCTTATTTTATGGGTAGATACTTTAAGGTAAATATTAATCATTATAGTTTCAAAAAAGAATTAGAACAATGATTGTCATTGAAAGAATAACAAAAATGGGTGATTAAATAATTAGGATATGATTTTTAAATCGTCTATAATAAATGAAAAGAGAATGTTGTAGTAGATGAACTATGCATGAGGGATGAATACATTTAGGCATTATTATGTGCAATAACCATTTGGTAGGTAGATTAGTTGAAAGAGGTGGGATCCAAATAAGAGAATGACATAGATACATAGTTTTTGATTTAGAATTTCTAGCATGGTTTTGGTTATTTTGAAAAATTTAAGTAGAAAGGGAACACATTATGGTATAAATATTTATTATACCTATGTAATAATTATATCCTTAAGCAAAATATCCTTGGGGATCTTTATGCATCTCCAATAGAGGAACTCAAGATTTTTAAAAACCTATCATAGAATCAAGTAGGATTTATTTTAGGAAGGACTCGAGGGGGACATACAAAAATTTATGGTTGAATGCATGGTGTGTCAATAGAACAATGGTGAAACAATTAAGACCTGCACACATCAAACAACCACTTTATGTTACTTTCACTTGCTCATCATTCATTCCTCATCCCTAATCACTTCCTACTCATCCCAAATCACTTCCTACTCATCGCTCATCACCCTTAATCACTCCTCAATCACTCCCTCATTGACCCTTGTTGTCCCTCATAATCTTTAATCACTCCCTCATCATCCTTAATTATGCCCTCATTAACCCTCACTATCCCTCATCATCCCTATTTACTCTTTCCTCATCCCTCATCATCCCTAATCACTCCCTTATTGACTCCCACCATACCTCATCATCTGTAATCACTCCCTCATCATCCCTAATCACTCACTCATTGACTCTCACCACCCCTCATCATCTCTAATCACTCCCTCATCATCCCTAATCACTCCTTCATTAACCCTCACCATTCCTCATCATTTATAATTGCTCCCTCAGCATCCCTAATCACTCCCTTGTTGACCCTCACCATCTTTCATCATCCCTAATCTTTGTTTCATCATCCCTCATAATCTCTAATCACTCCTTCCCCATCCCTCATTGCCCCTAATCACACCCTCATGAACCCTCACCATCCCTCATCATCCCTCAGCACTCCCTCATTGACCCTCATCATCCCTAATGACTCCCTCATCATCTCTACTTAATCCCTCTTCATCCCTCTTCATCCTTAATTACTCCATCCAATACCTTGATGGTGGGTACAATAGCTTCTTGCTTGTGCCACATTGGCTTATTTTCCAATTCTAACTTTTACTTACTCAAATAAGGCCCAAATAAACTCTTCTTTCTCTCTTTCTCTTTCACTCAAATAAATAACTCAAATATATCATTTGATTGTCTAATGGGATTCAAATATCTATATAGTGATCCATGCCTAGATTCTAGAGGGAGTGTGTATCCAAAGCCCTAGACTAAAATAAATAGGCAAAAAATCAAGAAAATGGTGGGATGAAATTGTATTACTTACATATATATATTGGGATTTAAACATCTAAGAATCCTAATCCCAGATTTGAGAATATAAAATTATATAAATATAGATAAGGGTGATTAAAGACTAGTTGAGAATTCCAATCCCAACCCCATAATTGAGCATGTATCCATAGTACATCCATCGTATACTAGATTGCTAGATAGATAGATAGATAAGAGGTCACCAATCTGGTAAAGTGTGTTCTAGTTTGATAGCTAATAAAGTGTGTTTCCCAACCTAATTCAATCTATACCCAATATTATATATACAAAAATTAATACATAAAGGGAATGAAGGGCATATTCCTTAATCCAGTGTATCGAGGAGGGGCCACTTAGAGCTTGGGCATGGCTTGGTGGAACCTAAAGGCCAAACAAGGGCATGGTCATATTTTGAGTTTTGATCCCCAATAAAGTATATCAAAGAATAGCATAATAATGGAGGCCCTACCATAAATATATAAGGGGAACCATTCTAAAGGCCCTACCCCAATCTCAAACTTTCCCTACCCATTAAGGCAATGAAATCTTTCCCTTCTTATTTCATCTATGCCAAGGAGTAAGGTAAGGGAAGCTTGGCTTTTGCTATCTAACTTTTTTTACCTAATAACAAATTCCTAAATCCCAATCTATATATGTAAGTAATATAATTTCATCCCACCCTTTTCTCTCTTTCCTACCTATTTATTCTGGCTCGGAGCTCTAAATACACACTATCTCCATGGTAAGGGTTATTAAGGTCCAGCCATATGTGGTAAATGTCTCTTAAACTTAAACTTAATGTAAATATATCTTAAAACCTATCTATAATCATCCAACATAGGTGGAAAGCTAAAACAAGCATGTTTTGGATAAATCATAGGTTGTTGAGAGACTTAAGGTGCATGAAACAGAAAAGAGACCAAGTTTAAACAATAGTTAATATATGATAAGGCTCAAAGACATCAAACAATAAAATATTAAGAAAGAGAAGAATGAAGGAGAAGTGGGGAAAAGGTCTCTAGGTTTGGTGTAGAGTTTAGGTATAGGTTTATGGAGGACTATGTAAGCCCGTAATTAGGGTTTATTAAACAAAAACTCATATATATTTCTAGTGAACCATCAAAAACCTCAAAAATTTTGTAGATAGGTGTATAAGGATGTTTGTCAATTGATCTAGATGCTTTCAAAACTTGAAATTCCATATAAGATAATATATTCATGGTTGTGTTTTTTAATAGAGCTCAAATAGGGCTAAAGGTGTAGTCTTTCAAAGTCTCTTGAAACTCAAAGTTGTAACAGACTATAGAATGTGTTCCTTGTCATGTGTAATCTGAAAATAAATGCATGAAGTCATTTATATGACCTTTAATATGAGTTTGGATCCATAACCCCTTAAACAATAGATCAAACCTAAGTGAGAGGGCTAGAAATCCTATTTTGTTGCATTTTGCTGAGAATTAAGTACAAAGAATGGAACAAGCTTATGTGCTAGCTTAGATAGTGTCAAATCAAATAAAAGAATCCTATTGGAGACATGAAGATCTAGTCTTGAGTGAAAGCTTTTATATAAAGGGTGATAGACCTAATGAATAAGATTTGATATGACAAAACTATGTATTCTCTTCAAGAATTAATTTGTGATGGACATGGATCAATGTTTTGATGGAGATTGTCACTAGGAAGATAAAAAAGTGAAAGTAGGTTCAAATAGGTGATCAAGAATACAATAGTAGTCAAAGGGGACTGAATTACAGTAAAGAGGATACAAAGAAAGCTTAAGACCTAGAAGAAAGCTAAAAACCTTGAGAAAAGATCATGTTTGTTGTGTCATGCAAAGGTCATATAATTCAAAAGAATAAACCTCATTTATTGAGTGAGTAACAAAATTTAGAGTACAAGAACCTCGTGTTAGTATAATTACTTAAATATGTGGCATGAAAGAAGTAAGGAAGGATACAAATCCTAAAAAAAACCTAGAAGACCTAGATGAGTAAACCTATAAAAGGCCTACTTACATCAGATGATGAGGGAGTGATTAGGGATGATGTGGTATGAGGAAAGAGTGATTAGTAATTATGAGGGATGAGGAGAGAGTGATTAGGGATGGTGATATTCAATGAAGGATTGATTAGGGATGATAAGGGAGTGATTGGAGATGATAACGGACAATGAAGGTCAATGAGGGAATTATTAGGGATAGGGAGGGAGTGATCAGGGATAGGGAAGGAGTGATAGGGATGACGAGGGATGCGGATGAAGTAATTAGGGATGATGAGGGATAAGGAAAATGTGGTTAGAGATTATGAGGGGTGAGGAAGGAGTGATTAGAGATGATGAGGTATGGTAAAGGCCAATAGAGGAGTCATTAGGGATTATGAGGGATGAGGAGGGAGTGATTAGGGATGATGAGGTATGGTAAAGGTCAATAAAGGAGTGATTAGGGATGATGAAGTAAAGTCCAGGTTAATGGAGGAGTGATTAGGGATGACAAGGGAGTGATTAAAGATGACCAAGGATAGTGAAGGTCAATGAGGGAGTGATTAGGGATAAAGAGGAATGAGAAGAGAGTGATTAGGGGTGATGAGGGATGAGTAATAAGTGATTAGAGATGAGGGAGGGACAATGAGAAATTGAAATTAATACAAAGTGGTCATTTGATATGTGCAAATCATCAATGTGACCTATGCTACCCCAATCAAACGATTTTGGATCAAGTTCAAAGTGAGTGGTTTGCAAACGTCAATTTTGATAAACCTAGGACTCCTAGAAATGCTAGGAAATAATTTAGAAGGCATGAAAACCTAAAAAATGAATATATGTTTACCAAAAATGGACATCGATTATAAAAGTTGTGCCTTGAAATCTCTAGGTTCAATACTAAGACCTTGAAAATGCCTAAATATTGACCAAATTAGATTTTGAAAACATATTTTCCACATCATAAGGCATGCAGCTATGAGACTAACTTTATCAGATGCAAAGTGACCCTAATTTCTTATACTTAATAAAATAAAATAAAATAAAATTATAATTATGCTTGACATTTGTTTTAGTAAATATGAACTTTAAGTAAATATTACCTTCATAAAGATCTTTTTGTGTTTTTTGGTGCAAATCAATAAGAATGCATATGCGTTCTTACTGCTTTAAATCAAAAACACAAAAAGATATATAGAAAGGTATTAAGGTGAAAAGCAATATGAACGCATTCACATTATTGAAATTTGAATTCAAAAAATCAAGCAATTTAGGTCACACACATTCTTACTACTTTACACCTAACAACACAAAAAATATATATATAAAGGTAATTGGGTGTAAATTAATAGGAACATGTACATGTTATTGAAATTTGAATTCAAAAAATCAAGCCATTTGGCTCAAAAAAATCTTGGTTTCTCAAGCCAAAGGCTTGGACCTGTCAATCTATAGTCGAGTCTGAGAGTTTTGATAGAAAATAACAAATTTCAACTTAAATCACCAAATACACTATGGATTTCAACAACAAAATTCAAAAAATTATTACCATGACAATGAGCATGCTTTCCTCTTTCCAAATTTATGATTTTTATAATTTTTGGACTATGTTAAGGGTTCAAACCATGTTGGCTTCTAACTAGACTTTTTTTAGGCCACTACAGGCCTATTCATGTTTATGTAATTTGGTTTTTGTTGATCCAAGTGTAAAACAAATTATATGGTCATAGACTAGGCCTCATTATAGACACATTAAAAAAAATCAAATTTCATTTTTTTTTGAGGTACTTAGGGGATGCACACGACCGACTATCCATTTTTTTGTTAGTTTTTATGATCTATTTACTTGCAAAATTAATTAAAAAAAGTATTCATAGAAAAAATATTAAAAAATATAGGCCACAAATTATAATATATTATTTAAATATTCACCAAAGGGTTTCAAACAATATTAAATGATGCTAAAAAAATGGTGGGCCACATGGTTGTTTGTCTACTCTATTTTCTTAAAAAATAGGAGTTCCTATTAAAATTTTAGATATTTGGCCTAGTTATACTTGACCATTTTTCAAAAAAAATAGTGTTTTGGAAACTAGACTCAAAATTCTACAATTCATATTCTTATACCATATTCAAATTTTGATTATAGCCATCTCAAATTATCCACATAAGTTCAGATTTCCAAAATTTCAAGAAAATCATGTCCACTAGTAGGCCCTTTTTTATCCCCCAAATTTGTGCACTTACCCAGTTGTCATTGTACTTGATGCAGATGTCACTATAGGTTACACACTCTGTGATGAAGTTCTATTTTGTTCCACCACCCCCTTATTATACAATATGCATGTTTTCATTTTCCACTCCTCCTTAGGTGTTGTCCACCTATTGGTCTCACATCTAACATGATGCAAGCTAGTTCTTAATTAAGCCATAACCATTTTATCCTTACACTTTATTTTTGCTCCTATGTATGCCTTTTCATCATGGTCCCATGCGGGATTAAACTCTTTGATACAATATGTTTTCTTCCTTCCTAATTGTTTTGTCCACATGGATTTCTTGAATCTCTCTCACATAAATTTTTAAATCCTCGTTATTGTCTAGAAAATCTTTCATGGTAATGACCCATTTACTTATCCACTTGTTGTTATGTCTCATTCATGCATTCTTCCTTTTGCTAAGGTCTTCCTTTATCACCATTTTGGGCCATCAACAAGTCTCTGTATTTTTTATTTTTTAATTAACTTAGCATTTGAGTCATTGTTGTTGACTCCAATGGGAAAGTGCCTATCTCAGCTAATAGAATCTCATATGGAGATGATGATTTGAATTTGAGGCTACTTATGATTAAATGTTTTTGGATCATCTCTATTTGTTTCCATTTTGGGTTACACACATTTTTTCCCCAAAATTGACATCTGTATATAACCACTTAGATGACAAGAAGACCAAACAAAGTTTTATTGGTTTTACCATCCCATAATTTTGCATTCTTGCATCTATTTTGTATGGATTATAAACCCTTCCACCCCCTTGAATTATTTTTTCCTTACAAGTCTCCTAACGAAGTTTGTTTTGAAAATAAATCATGTATCCTAACGAAGTTTGTTTTGAAAATAAATCTTGAGATACTTATATTCTTCCATTATTTCCAGTGAGCTTCATTCGAAAATGAAGCTAATTTGTCTTTTTTTCTCCATAGTGAAAAGATCATGATTTTTATTTTATCGGTATTCACTTGCATTCCAACCTCTTGGTAGAAGAGATCTAGATACCTTGAGTGTTATCTTAAACTATGAGTTGTGTTTGCAATTAGAATAAGATCATCTACATATAGGAATAATTTTAATACATAGTTATCTAGGTAAATGAATCCTCCAACAAATTTATTTGTCCACTCCTCTAGTTTATCAATGTGTAGCCCAAACAAAGGTGAGGGATAGTGGATATCATTTTTTGACACTAGTGTTTCTTCCAAAGCATTCTGACATTCCTTCACTTGTTCTAATTTTGGCCCTAACTTGTTCATAAAGTCCATGAATTTCCACTCCATACTCATCTGTAACCTGAGTTCATCTTTTCTGCTCAAAATTTTGAGGTACCATGTCAAAAGATTTTTTTGGATTCAAAAAAGCAACAAAAATCTTCTTATCCTTAGGTATCCCATACCTTTCCAATCAAATGCCTAATATTGATGCAATGGTCAATAGTGGAATGCTTCACTCTGAAACCTGCTTATCCTTTTGTTTTTTCCCCCTCTTTTTCTGCCCAGTTGCTAATTTTATGTTATATGTTACCAAATAGATTTTCAAGGATGGGATTGACTATGACAATGTGATAGTTAGACAAATTACTAATATCCTCACTTTTATAGACAGGGATAACAACTTTGGTCATATAATTTGTTAGGAAGCCTTCTTGAATGATTCCATTATAAATGATTTTGATGCATGGTTTGAGGGCTTCTAAACACAATTTTAGATATTTTATTTACAACCCATATGTGTCTTGTGTTTAACCCCTTGCTAGTCTCCTTATTCTTTGTGTAATATCCTCTAGAGATAAGAATTTACTTGTGTTGATGTCTTTATCATAAACTCATTCATAGAGTAGTTTGTATATTCTATTCATTGAGTATCTATGATATTAAAATTTGTTTGTATTCTTGTTTGTTGCTGTTGCCTCCAAAAGCCTTTGGGTTTGTGTTTTCCAAGAGAGATCTGTTCTTTCCTTCTTGTGTTCACATAGCAATTTAGATCATATGATTCTTTCATAGGATTCTTATTTTCTCGATCCATCCCAAGTTTTCTCAATGCTCTCATTGTTGCCTTACACTCTTCATCATACAACACATTTTTTGGAAAACTAATTACATTACCTCTCTTAAGTATACTTCTTTTGCAAGTGCTTAGTGCTCTATGAATTAAGGGAATCAACATATTTGTTAAGTGTGGAGCCCTTTGGGGCTATCACATGACCATAGGAATAAATTTTGGGGGCCTAAAGAGCTCCAAATATGTGGGGGCGTAATTTTCATGTTCTCCACATGTGAGTGGAATATTCCTTGTATTCCTAATTTCTATGTATTCCATATTTCACGGAGTTAGTTGTTAGATGCCTTTTCCCATGTTGACTTCATTGTTTTGAGGAAGCTAGTTGTTTTTTGGAAAAGGAAACTCCTTCATTGTTGAGTGGAGCTGATTGGGATCACAAGTTTTTGGGAAAATGTGCTCGTAGAAGGTAGAGAGTTGAATATGGCAAATTCTTCCTTGGGAGAGCTTTAGGATAGGCTTGATAAGGTGTGTTGGGTGAATATTTTGTCGGCCAGCTAACTGGTGACCAAAATAGTTCCTATCACCACAGCATACGGAGATCAGTCGGCCAGGTGTGCAGCTTTACTACATCAGTCGGAGACAAATCTCTCCTCTCATCAAGGGGAGGTTCCCTATAGATATGCAAGAGATGCAGGAGGCTATATACTATATATATATGTAGAATATAAGACACAGGGGGTAGGACAAACCATCCATCTCTTTTCTTTCAGAGATGATTCTGACAAACAGAGGAGAAATACTGGGTGATGGGAAAGGTGCTTCTCTTCTTTCAGAAGCAACTTTCAGCCAAGAGCCAGATTCCTTCCTAAATAGTAGAAATCTTGGTGAGGCAACATAAGGCACTTCTCTTCTTTTAGAAGTGCATGATCTTGCAAACAACAGGACTCTTTTTGGTAGCAAGTAACCGATAACAGGGGTGCTGAGTGACCAGCAACCCGAGAGAGAAAGACACGAAAAACAATGGGGGCACAAAGTCGTCCCAAGGCTCTTTACACAGGAAAGGAAAATGCAAACACACTGAAGGTACTTATGGGGGCACAAAGTCTCTCCATAGTGGGCCTTCAGGACACCTTCCTACTCACCTCCACTAGTTCTGCTTACCAAATTAAATGAATAAGGACACCTCCAGATGACACAAGTCAAAATAGCACAATGTCTGGAAAAACCTGCTTTCTCATTCAAATAACAAGGAAAATGAAATTACAACCTGAGCTCAAAGTCTCAATAATGCCTTTCAAAATGGGTAGAGTTTCGCTTCTTGGTAAGGGGAAGATCTCCTTTACAACAAAATGAGAGATTACAATATATAGAGCCCCAAGAAAGACTTGCGCGTTTGTTTTTTAAAGAACGGCCCATGCTATGCATTCAATGCCTTGAATGCATTTTTAGGTTTGTCAAAGGACTGCATTGAAAATAGGGCAGCTGTCTTAACTATTTCATCCCATATGTCTTCTCCTTAATATGGACTGTCTAGTCCTTTGCATATTTGTCTTTACTTTATGGAAGAAAACAGGCTGCGTCCTTGGTTTGGTGCACTCAGAAGTCTACTCGATCCACTATTTCACCGACTAGAAATAACTCTTTCAAAGATATTTTTGATCCTTCATTCTCACTCCTCCCTTTGCTGCTTAAGCACTTCTTTGCTCTTTATAGCCCTTCTTGCCTAAGTCTTCGGGGGGTCCTTTATGTGTCTTTGACAAGTGGCAAGTTTCACTGTTATGAAACTCATTAGAAACTCATGGAAAATGGAGTCCACGACACGTTTTGCCCGAGCAACTCAAAAGGGGAACAAAGATGCAAACACTTGTCACGTTCGCTGCACTTTGTCTTTTTCCATCGGGCACTTTTTTGTGGGCTTTTCTCTTCAGTCGGGCTTCTCCAGCTTTGTCTCTTCCTGCTGCAATTTAAGCTATCGAGCTATCTTTTTAGCTAGTCACTTGGTTCTTCCTTTGAGTTTTGCACTTTATTTGAATTTCAACAGATATTCCCTTGCCTTAAATTTGACATCTACGGGGATGTCATTGGTTGATTGTTGCTTGAACCATGTTGAACTTTGAATCCATTGAACCACTGAAAGTTCATCGATTCATTGGTTCATTCTATCTCTTTGTTCCATCGCTTCCTGGTTTAATCACTTTCATGCTCCTTGGTTGAACCATCTGTTGAACCACTTGTGTGCCACTTTTCCTTTGACTGAGGCTACTTTTGAGCTTTTGAACCATTGAACTTTGAACTCTTTTGGTTCAAAGTTCAATCGGTTCATTAGCTTTATCCTGTGTCTCACTTGAACACTGCTTCCTTTATCTTTCTAAGCTTTAGTTGAACCTTGAACCCGTTGAACCTTTTGGTTCAACGGTTCAATGGTTCATCCATTGAAGCCCCTTGAACCTTTCGATTGAACCAACCAATTGAACCAACTTTGGTTCAACAATTCAATGGTTCATTCTTCGTTATTTGGCAAAGTCCTTTGTTCTTTTACACCAAGCGCGTTGAACCAACATGGTCATTGAACCCATTGAACCTTTGAACTAAAGTGGTTCAAAGTTCAATGGTTCAAGCCTAAGTCCTTTATCATTTGCTGATTTGAAATGCTTTTGATTGAACTGAGGTGTGTCTTCCTCTTGGCCTTTTCTTCTTCTTGCTCCAAGGCAGGACGTGGTCTTCAAACTAAAAACCATAACTCCTTACTCTCCCTGTGAAGAGTTCCTTTGCCTAATTTTGGAGCACAACAGTA
Organism: Torreya grandis; assembly: GCA_037957365.1. NCBI lineage: Eukaryota > Viridiplantae > Streptophyta > Pinopsida > Cupressales > Taxaceae > Torreya > Torreya grandis. The sequence goes on along the minus strand of JARHVA010000545.1, from coordinate 2,294,829 downwards.
TGGTCCATTACCATAATGTCTTGTCCTAATAACTCAGCCCAACACATGTCTTGATTGTCCTCCTCAGATATCTCAGATTCTTATTTATTTGGGAGGGAGGGTTCTCCTGCACTTACGCTGCACTCCACTGATTCTTCTATTATTTCATCCCTGCCTGAAGATTCAAATAAAATTTGGGTTACATAAGTAGTCGTTTGGGTCTTGACACATTTGACATGATCAATTATGTTAAATGGCTGGGTTGGACTAGGCACAGGGGATGGGAGTTCTTTTTGGTTTATGGAAGGGGTACGAGGACTGGCTTGCAAAATTGAAGTAGAAGGTGCAGAAATGTTTGGGATACTTACTTTATCAGCAATCACTGAGTCCTTCGACTAGATAGGCAGAGTGGTCCCGCTCTTAGTAATCAAAATTGCAGGCTGAGGTTGCTCCTCTGTTTCTCCCTTATCAACTTGTTGAGCTGACTGATTCTAGGACCCGGTGAACACTGTGCATGATCCCTCGACTGCTTCACCTTTACTTCTAGGTTCATCCTGGTAAATCAGGAAACCAATGTGGGATTCACCAGCTGACCCTTCTTGATCCTCTGTGAAGATACCAGCATCATTTTCTTAATTAAACTCAGGCTGAAAAGAGAAATCATGCTCTATTTCCAAATGCCTAACTGTTGAGTTGGCTGGAGGTGCTTCAATGGCCAGGTTCCTCAGTGGGGGAGGAAGATGATTTGGCTGCCCTTGACCCCTGGCAGCATTGCCTTGATATGCCTGATTAGGGAATGTCCTCCTTGGTACATCTATGTATGAAGGAGTAGATGAAATCCCTTGTGCCATTTGTCTTCTGAGGGCCAACACTTCATTTGCTAATTTCTGCACCATTGGGTCAGTGGTGGCTACAAGTGAGTTATCAAAAGATGATGAAGATGCACCTCTATTTTAATCCCTTCTTATCTTTCTAGCCAAGATAAGGTCATTTTATACCTCAGTAGCCAAGTCCTGAGCCTCAGCAAGGTCTATCTAGCCAGCACGCCTTAGCAAAAAACTCACTTCAGGCAGTTGTGAGTTGATGAAGAAGCAATTTAGGTTTTCAGGTGTTGGCTGAGCAATGATAGGAATTTGATTCCTCAGCTTGTCAAACCTTGCAATGAAATCCCTCATAGGCTCATGAGGCTCCTTCTTCATTTGTGTGAGTTGGGCTAGAAGGGCATGTGCATCTTCTGCTGGTTTGAACCTTGCTTCAAACTTGGCTTTGATAGTGTCCCAGCCAGTCACTAATCCAATCTACAGATGGTAAAATCAGTCTGCAGCAGCACCTTGTAGTGTCTCCACAAACAGCCTGACTACTACGTCTTCAAATTCCACCCCTATCACACCACAGGCTATGGTGAAGGCTATAATGTGTTCATCAAGGTGGACTCTTCCATCACCAAAGAATTTGGGGAAATTATTCCTTGAACTGAGTGGTAGCTCATGCAGGGGTGGAGTAAGATTAAGTGGGCCAAAAGAGTTACCCCAGGGGCCTTCAACAGCCATGATTTAATTATGAAAAATAGGGATAACACATCTGAGTGGAGTTGCCAGATTATAGGACAAAAATGGAAAAGAAACTGGCCCTGCTTTAGCTTAAAGCTTGAGGCTTCAAACTATGTTTTCTTTCCCAGTAGCTCTGGTTTTGCAGACCAGATAATATAATGGAGATGGATGAAAATGGTAAAGCTATAAATGGATAATGGGTAAGACCCAGATGGGAGTCACCAGACTCTATAATGGATAAGGTGATAATGATAATGGGTAAGACACAGGTGATGTTTCAATTTAAAACTTGAGGTTCCAAATTGCACAAAATTACTGTGTCCCCAGTGGAGTCACCAAAAACTGTTGCGCAAAGCTGGGGGAAAAATAACAATGGGAAAGAACTAGAACTGCTCGTTCTTTCCCCAGCAGAGTCACCAAAAACTATTGGGTGAATATTTTGTCAGCCAGCTAACTAGTGACCAAAATAGTTCCTATCACCACAGCATAGGGAGATCAGTCGGCCAGGTGTGCAACTTTACTACATCAGCCGGAGACAAATCTCTCCTCTCATCAAGGGGAGGTTCCCTATAGATATGCAGGAGATGCTGGAGGCTATATATATATATGTAGAATATAAGACACAGGGGGTAAGACAAACCATCCATTTGTCTTCTTTCAAAGATGATGTTAACAAACATAGGAGAAATACTGGGTGATGGGAAAGGTGCTTCTCTTCTTTCAGAAGCAACTTTTAGCCAAGAGCCAGATTCCTTCCTAAATAGTAGAAATCCTGGTGAGGCAACAAAAAGCACTTCTCTTCTTTCAGAAGTGCATGTTCTTGCAAACAGCAGGACTCTTTTTGGTAGCAAGTAACCGGTAACAGGGGTGTTGAGTGACCAGCAACCCGAGAGAGAAAGACACAAAGAACAATGGGGGCACAAAGTCATCCCAAGGCTCTTTACACAGGAAAGGAAAATGCAAACACACTGAAGGTACTTATGGGGGCACAAAGTCTCTCCACAGTGGGCCTTCAGGACACCTTCCTGCTCACCTCCATTAGTTTTGCTTACCAAATTAAATGAATACGGACAACTCCAAATGACACAAGTCAGAATAGCACAAAGTCTAGAAAAACCTACTTTCTCATTCAAATAACAAGGAAAATGAAATTACAACATGAGCTCAAAGTCTCAGTAATGCCTTTCAAAATGGGCAGAGTTTCGCTTCTTAGTAAGGGGAAGATCTCCTTTACAACAAAATGAGAGATTACAATATATAGAGCCCCAAGAAAGACTTGAGCATTTGTTTTTTTAAAGAACGACCCATGATGTGCATTCAATGCCTTGAATGCATTTTTAGGTTTGTCAAAGGACTACGTTGAAAATAGGGCAGTTGTCTTAACTATTTCATCTCATATGGAAGAAAATAGGCCGTGTCCTTGGTTTGGTGCGCTCAGAAGTCTACTCGATCCATTGTTTTACCTACTGGAAATAACTCTTTCAAAGATATTTTTGATCCTTCGATCTCGCTCCTCCCTTCGCTGCTTAAGTGCTTCTTTGCTCTTTATAGCCCTTCTTGCCTAAGTCTTCGAGGGTCCTTTCTGCGTCTTTGATAAGTGGCAAGTTTCGCTGTTATGAAACTCATTAGAAACTCACGAAAAATGGAGTCCACGACATGTTTTGCCCGAGCAACTCAAAAGGGGAACACGGACGCAAACACTTGTCACGTTCGCTGCACTTTGTCTTTTTCCATCAGGCACTTTTCTGCGGGCTTTTCTCTTCAGTTGAGCTTCTTCAACTTTGTCTCTTCCTGCTGCAATTTAAGCTATCGGGCTATCTTTTCAGCTAGTCGCTTAGTTCTTCCTTTGATTTCTGCGCTTTATTTGAATTTCAACGGATATTCCCTTACCTTAAATTTGACGTCTATGGGGACGTCATTGGTTGACTATTGCTTGAACCATGTTGAACTTTGAACCCGTTGAACCACTGAAAGTTCATCGATTCATTGGTTCATTCTATCTCTTTGTTCCATCACTTCCTAGTTTAATCACTTTCACGCTCCTTGGTTGAACCATCCGTTGAACCACTTGTGTGCCACTTTTCCTTTGACTGAGGCCGCTTTTGAGATTTTGAACCAATGTTGAACCATTGAACTTTGAACTCTTTCGGTTCAAAGTTCAATCGGTTCATTGGCTTTATCCTATGTCTCACTCGAACACTGCTTCCTTTATCTTTCTAAGCTTTGGTTGAACCTTGAACCTGTTGAACCTTTTGGTTCAACGGTTCAATGGTTCATCTGTTGAAGCCCCTTGAACCTTTCGATTGAACCAACTTTTGTTCAATGGTTCATTCTTCGTTATTTGGTAAAGTCCTTTGTTCTTTTGCACCAAGCGCGTTGAAACAACTTGGTCGTTGAACCCATCGAACCTTTGAACTAAAGTGGTTCAAAGTTCAATGGTTGAAGCCTAAGTCCTTTATCATTTGCCGATTTGAAATGCTTTTGATTGAACCAAGGCGTTGAACCAATCCTGGAAACGACTGAGTGATGGAAACTTGTTCTTTTGACTAAACTTGCCTGCAGAAGCTTTTTAACTGTTGAACCTGTGAATCCCCTTCATGAAAAAAGCTTTAAAATGAGGAATTTGAAAGCTCAGAACAAATTTTGAGAAGGGGAGAGAGAAATTTTGGTTTGTAGTTGTCCCAAAAATGAGTGGCATTTTTTGGGGACAACAAGGTGGAGGGTTGTCACATGTTGGATAATGCTTATCTTGGATAACCATTACACATTTGCTCCTCCTTTTGTGGATTTTATTCATTTTCTTATATAAGCAGGGTGCAGTGTGGCCTTTAGAGGTTGATGGTTTTTTTGTAGGGTGTGGCTTTGAGGATCAAAGTCAAAGTGCAGGTGTTTTGCAAAGTGCAGGGATTCATTACAAGGTGTGGTTTAACAACTTGTGAGATACAACATTGTGCAGGTGCAGGTGAAAGTGAAAAATTTTGTGCATCACTTTCTATAAGAAATTTTTCTATCTCTGTGAGAGTTCATTGTAATCATGTTTTAGATTACTGATTTCTTTGAGAACTTTCATTGGTGGATGTATCCCACATTGGGTGAACCACATTTGATCTATGGTTTTTGTGTTATTATTATCTTGCTCTCATTTATGCTTTCATATTAATGGTGAATTAAGGAATGTTTTAGCGATGCATTTTATTGCATAGATTTAGATCTGGTTTATGGTAATAGTAGATCTAGATTTAAGTTTTTTATTCCTAACAATATTGTTAATTACTAGGAAACTTCTTATATAAGTTGTATTATTCTCTACTTATTAATATTATTGGTCAAGGATTGCTTTAAAGATTTCTTGTTTCTCATGAGTCACGAGGATTTTACCCTAAGGAGGTATATTCTTTAGTTTATGGTGGGCTTGTTCTCCTTGTCGATTATTTATGTGCATGCCAAACCTTACACATATTGGATTATGATTTGATTTCAGATCTATAGGGCAATCTCCAACTTCTAGTTCCATCAATATTGAGATAATGTTATGTGAGTAAAGGACATAGTCGATCACATTTTGGCTATTTTAAGTTTTACATATGATGTTCCTTGAATTCAACCATGTTCTCATGCCATTGAATATAATCATGTCATATAAAGTATATAGTCCCAATAATTTTGCTCCATAGTGTGTAACTCCTCCATTTTCATCTTGTGATGTCCTCTCCCAAAGCCAATCTTCTTCTTATTCTAGACATAATGAATTATTTTTCCCTCCACATTCATTTCTCAAATTAAGGGCTTGGTTGTTTGTTATTTACGCATTGAAGGCCCCTATCATCAAGATTCCCTCGAGGTGTTGAATAATAAAATGTCACTTTTTAGTGGCATATAAGGGTATTCACTATCTAAATCTTGTTCTTATATTATTTTGAGCCTCTTGGTGCAAAGTAGAAGGCAATGAGCCTAATTGTTAACTCATTTTCCATTATTTTTATCCATATGTATTATTTATCTAGGTCTTATTTCTCTACTTTTATACTTCCACAATAAATTTCTTTGACTAGTACCTTAACTTCTCCATGTCCCTTACCAATTTCAATGCTTTCATTCCAAACTGATATTTTTTTATACCCTTCAAAATTTGGGACTTTCAACCTTCATGCTCATGAGTTTCAGTAAAAATTATAATGTCTTTTCCCTTTACCACGTGCCCCAACCCAGGTTCTCTCCTCTAAGGGTAACCTATACAATTTTGGCTTACCATGGTCAAGTGCTTATGGGGGCCTCAAATCCCTATCTATTGTGTGTTATTCAATGGCTAATTGGGAATTTCCATTTTGTAACCATGCTAATTTTCTTACTTCTCTTACAAGCCTTCATTTTCTCCCATTCTTTCCTTCTCTCTTCTTATTATACAGGGATTAAGTCATCAATTAGGTAGATGTGTGTACCTCTAAGAAACCTTTTGTTCCTTGGTATCATGTTTTTGTCTTCTATGTTTTTCATGATAACTCTTACATGTTTGTCCTTCCACCTCCTATCATTTTTCCAACCATTTACTTGGTGAATATACCTTGTCCATTACAATTGATCTACAAGAAAGCCTCTTGTTAATTTTTTGGTATTCTCATCCTCATCATAGTTCTTCAATCCTTTAATAATGATATTTACAACCCTTTCATGCCTATCTTTCTCTTCTCTTATTTGCATCATGACCTATTTCTCAATGATCTCTCTTTGTTTGTTTGATGGTCCTCTTACGTCATGTACACAAGACTTGAGCTCTTAAATTTGATTGATTACATTATTTTATTTTATTTACATGTTTGTGATTGTGGATTGGATCTCTTTTATTTATGGTATATCCCTTCTTTTGATAACCCTTAGTTTATTTCCCTTTGTTATTTTCAATTGCTCTAAAATTTGTTTTATCATGATTAGATCTTGTTGCCCCTTTTCCATGATGTTTTGAAGATTATTTACTTGTTGCTTGAGAATTGTATTCCCTCTTACTAGTTTCCAATTGGATTTTGAGATTTCTTTCATCTTTTTGTCCTCATATTGTTCCTTTGTTTCTATGTCTTAAAGCCTTATTTTCATGTTACATTAACTCATTGACACATGATTTTGGTGACCATATTAATGATGTTGATATGGAGCTATATATTTCCTTGCTTTCATATATATCTTCATCCCTTTCTCCTTTGTTTGCCAAGAATGTTTTGTTCTCCCTTTGTTTGTTATACTAGTGACCCATATATCTCTTTTTGGCATTCTCCTTGTACTTCAAAACCCACCCATGTTGCTAATGTGTAATGTCACTCTCTTTTTATATTGAAGCTGAGTCAAGGATGTTATTTCATGGTTTATTTCATCCTAAAGTAATGTACTCAATTTTTCTACTCCCCTTTCTTGTCCCTATCTTGCTTGTATTGTATGTGTTTGTTGCATTTTAGCAATGATTATTAGGGTGTTATGAGTTATCCTTAGTAAAATGATTATGAGTTTTTTACTCCTAATTTACTTCACTTTTCAAGTCCGCCTACACCTTAAAATCCATTTATACTATTTTGCATTTATGTATATCAATATTTATCTCATGTCTAATAGATTATTTTATGGGTATCCCAACATATGCAGGTGAATGTATGAACCTCCTGCACTAACCGTTGTCCTTGTGTTGAGGTTGGGAAATGGGTAAGTGATCGAGTGTCTTGTGGGATGGTGAATAATATAGTCTAATGGGATTATCAGGCCTCCATGGTACATCATTCCCATTAGTGGCCCATGTATTTGGTTCCCTGTTTGAGACCCCCTTATTGTTTCACTATTGGTGACTGCATGTTTCTCTAGCATTGTAATTTTTTAGAGTTTATTTTTATTTTTAATGTCATTTTCACCCATAACTTGTTCCTCACCCCAAGGGTTTGTCTTATCCTTATTCCCTTCCTTTTATTTTTATATAATTTCTCAAGTTTGTCCTGATTTGATTTGAATTAGATTTGGAGGGATATGATGTATTTTATTTTTTTAAATGCCCAAGAAAAATAATCATATTATGGGGTACAGGTGTTGTAAGACTCACTTGATCACTGCTTATCCTTTGAGAGCTAAGTTCTAGGGCCCACATAATTGAAATAGAATAAATGGTTTTAATTATGTCTACAAGACTGAACATTCTATGGGACTATTGATTACAGTAATTGCTTCAATTGCTCAGAAATTCTTAGACCTGTGGTAGCTTTTAGAAATCTACTCCATATTTTGTTGATTTAAGTTAACATCTCCCCTAACCCTTTTATTCTTTTTTCCTCAAATAATTATACCATGGATCCAACTCTTAAAAATTCCACATACTTCGTTTGTATGCCTGTGTATTGAGGAGATTCAATAATGAAGTGATCCTCCATTTCGACTACCCTTATGGTGCAAAAAACACAAACCCTCTCTTGCCCCTATTCCTTAGGAGTCATCCATCTACATGTCTTGTGTCTAACGCTGTGAGAGCTAGTCCTTAATTGAGAAATGAGGATTTTTTCCCTCCATTTAATTTCAATTCCTATATATGCTTTTTCACTATGCTCATAAGTCAGGTTGAACACTGAAATATAGTGTTGTCTTTTCTTGCTTGTTTCCTTCCTCCACATTACTATTCTAAACTATTCACTCACATTATTTTTTATGTCTTTGTTATGGTTTGGGAAATCAATTAAACTAATATTCCATCTACTAATCCACTTGTTATGTTTCATCCAAGTGTTCTTCCTCTTCTGCAGTGCTTTGTCTCTTGCAACCTTAGGGCACCTATTTGTCTTCATGTTTTTTTTTCAAGCACATTAGCCTAGTCATAACAATTGTCTCTAAAGGGAGAATGCCTATTTTAGAAAGAATGATTTCATAGGGAACTTAATAATTAATTTTGAAATCATTTATGATTAGACACTTTTGGATCTTTCTATTTGCCTATGCTTCAAACTTGTTGTTCCACTAACCCACACTGCATAGCCATATAATACCATTAGTGTGACAAGTAACCAAATAAGACCTTGGTGGTCTTCCAACCTCATAAGCTAGCATTTTTTCATCTATTTTTAAGTGCATAAAAAAATCTCCAACCACCTTGTATTATTTTCATCCTACAAGTATCCTAATTGAGCTTTTTGTGAAGGTTGAGGCCAAGATACTTTTATTCTAAGATCAGTGCAAGAGACCCTCCTACAAACTAAAACCAGGGTGTTTGTCTTTCCTTTTCAATGATAAAATAATGACTTTGGTTTTGTCAATGTTTCACATGTATCCACAATTCTTTATCAAAGAGCTCTAGATCCTGGAGATGGTCTCTTAAATCTTGGATTGTATATGCTAGAATTTAGGTCATCGACAAAAGCTAAATTTTCATCACATATTTGGCCAAGTGAACCCCCTCCCCTTTGAATTTGATTATCCAATATTCTAGCTTATTAAGGGACAACCAAAATAAAGTTAGGGTTAGAGGGCATCATTGTTTGATGCATATATCATTCCCAAGACATTCATATAAACCTGCCTACGTGTTGATTTTAACCTTGAATTGCTCATACAATATGTGAACCCTTGCCTTGTAATGCATTGGGACCCACATATATTCTATTATAATCCATAATTTTCTCCTTGGTACTATGTACAATGCCTTTTTGAAGTATACAAAGCAACAATATGCATCCTCTTTTTTATCCTAATTTTTTTTAACTAGGTGTCTAAGCATGGCAATGATTAAGAGTGTAGTGTTTTGGTCCAAAACTCATTTGCCCTTTGTTCTCTTCCATTTTTCCTCCACCCAAATAATAATTATGCATTTTATCATACCCTTAAATAGATTTTCAAAAAGCTGGTTAACCATGATAGTTTGGTAATTTGAGGAGTTATTTACATCTTTGCTTTTAAATAGAGGTATGGTTACACTGATTGTCTACTTTGTCAGAAAGCCATTTGAGATGATCTCATTGAAAATTTATTTGATTTGAGGTGCCAGAATATCTACTCCTCATCTTAGATGCTTTGTGTGTAGGTTGTCTATATCTCGGGCTTTACTTGTTGCTAGAATTTTAATTCCTTGCATGATGTCTTCTATTGTGAAAGCTCTTCTTTAACACTAATTGTGGGAGGTGTATTTTTTTCACTTTCATGCTCATACAACTATTTTGAGTAATCCAACCACTGTTTTGCTATTATATTGTTCTCAATCTACTTATTTTCCTTGTGAAATTCACTCCAAAATATTTTTGGTCCATGTTTCCTGGAGTAAATCAACACTTTCCTTCGAGTTCTTGTATATTCTTCTTCTTTTGTCCTTACCATTTGCTCTTCCTTTGTCAAGAGGATGTTTCTTTTAGTTGGTGGCTTATTTTGGTTGACCCCAGTGTGTTCATCATGTTTATTTTCTCTTTGTAATTGGATTTTCATAAAATTTGGGTTGTGATCTGACTTAAGTTCCATGGGAGAGTCTTTTACTTCTAGTTCTTCAATTCTAGGTATAGAATTTTGTGAACATATAACATCATCTATTACACTCTGCCCTTTGTGTGTCTGGCACATGTAATTTCTTATTTTTTTCCATTTATTCATGTCATTATAAATAATCAAGGTCTATACACTACATAAACTTAATAGCTCTTCTCTAAAGTGCACGATAACTCAAACCTATCATCTGAAGCCATGTTCCATCCTAGATTTTCTTCTTCTACAATCTAATAAGGATTCATATCTAGATCCACATTACTTCCTGATATTTTAGCTTATTTTGTTTGTTATCCTTGTATTAAAGTCCCCTACTAACAAAATCTCTCCAATCTTACTGTAGGTTGAAAAGTTTGTATTTAGGGATGAGTATGGGTCTTCATAGTCTAGATTACATTTCTTATGGAATTTAGAATTCTTGGGTGCAAAATAACATGCAACTATGCTAATATTTGTGTCATTTTATATGATTATTATTCAAATGTACTATTTATTTTCATCTTGCTTTTCTATTTTGATACTTCTTCCCCATGATTCCTTTATTAACACGATTATACCCCCATATCCCTTTCCATTCTCTATTGTTTTATTCCATATTGTTGCCTTCTTGTACCCTTCAAAATTTATTGTCGTGCACCCATCGTGCTCATGTGTTTTAGTCAAAATGATTATATTTTTGTCCTTGGTTATGGGCCTTAATTTTGGTCCCCCTCTCTAAGGGTAGCCTGTAGAATTCCAACCTAACATTGTAAGATTCTATAGGTGGCCCATACTCCCTATTTATTTTGGGTTTATCAAGCTATGATATAAGCTTTCCCATTGCTTAGGTATGCCCATTTCCATTCATTCATTTCTACCTTCACCTTTTCCTAGTCCTTATTTCTCTCTTCCAGTTGCATAAAGGTTAAGTCTTCATCTATGTAATATTGTGAGCCTCTCAACATGCCTCTATTTATTGACATTCATGTTTAATCCCTATAGTGCACCATTGTGACCTGGATATGATTATTTCTTCCTCCTCTCAAATTACCAATGCTACTTGGTTGTCTGGTCTAACCCTTCTATTGTAGTTGGTATATAAGGAAGTCCCTTCTTAAGTTGCTTGTATCCCCCTATTTTCCATAGTTTTTTAGCCCTTTGATGATTATATTTGATAATTTATTATGGCATTCTCCTTGTTCTATCATTTTAATATTAACTTGCCTATATATCACTCTATTTGCTTGCCCCTTGGTCCCTTTACTACTTATGCCCGCGTTTTAGCCTCTCCCACTTTATTTCTTAGCTCATTCTCTTTCGTTTCCATGTCAGGATTTAGTATTTACTTTGGGTAATATTGTAAAGTGAATAATCATGTGAGTAATAATTCACTAATAGATTATAGTTGGTAAATTAGTTGTTATAATTTGTTAAGTAGATATATTATTATTATTATAACAATATATCTTGTATTGTTTGTAGTTAGTTGGTTTGTTAGTAGGTGAGAGATTGTAGGGATCTCACTATCCCATGTATATGAAACATATTTCCTATATAACTATGTAACATGAATATAATAATAATTGTGTGCTTATATTATTCTCTTTGTGTATTTGTCTTTAATAATATTTGCATGAATTAAATATCTGTGTATGACTCCTCTAATACCTATCAGTGGTATCAAAGCAGGTGGTTTTGATGGTGTAAAATGTGTAGGGGTAGTGATGTTATTATTCATCCCTATGGGTGATAACTTTGTAAGTACATAATAGTTTATAGTGTAAAAGCTATTATTTTTTCAAGATTATATTTTATAGTGTAGGTACGTGTTACAGTTTAAATATTTGGTTGTGTATATACAAACTGTGTATTTGGATATGAGATAAACTACTTTTATTAGCAACTGTTAGTGACCTTATATGCATGCATATTGTCAGTATAATATGGATCTAATGTATGTATTATAGTAAGAAATCATGCAATGTGATCTCTTACAAATTTGATAGTTATTACACTAATGTGCTAGTGTTCTCGATATGCTAGTATGTGATCATATCTACATAATCAGTTATATGTAGTTTGATCCAAGTTGTTGATCCTCACATATGAGATTTCCACTCTTGCATAATAAAATTATGTCATCTATTTATATTTTTACCTTTGTAAAATTGAGGTATTGCATTGTTGGATCAGTTTGACCACATCATTCATAGATCTTGTTATCAATCTATTTTCTCAGCCAAGGATGCATTTGTGAATATTGTATGTGTGAGTAGGATATTAAACCAAGTCACTTGAATTAGATTTAACTCAACATTTCTTGAAAGCTAGAAAATTTCCATTCATCATGTTTTACATTTGATTTTGATGTTTTAGTTTTCAATGTGAAAGGATCGAGGTCAAAAAAATGTAAGAGTCTTCTTGCATTGTCGGTGAAAATGTATCTCTCCATGGTAGCTTAACATACAACTCGACCAATGTTTTCATCCACCTACAAATTCTTTGATCGATTGTTCAACGTATTCTTTTTGTCATTCAATCTCTTTATGTCTTTTTCGAATATTCTACTATATTGTGTAGCTTTAATGATTTGCATGGTAAATATATATTCATTTATCTAATATTAATGAGGAGTAAAACTATGCTAGCATCGACTTGGCATTTGGAGAAGGTCAGGAAGAGCATTTACTATGCAAACTAGATCCTTTCCCTACATTGAAATCAGACATGCACTTGTACATCCACAATTTCAGTGTTAAAACTTTGCTTGTATTGATGAGCTTCCTTCACACTTAATGTCAGCTCAGGCATCTACCACAAATCAACCTTGCTTTAAAATAATATGTAATAAGTCATGTCATTAGGTTAGTATAAGAGCTTTTATATTAACATTTATTTTGAGATAGTGACATACAATGAGCCAGAATAACTATACCGAGGATAATCATCAGTGGGAGTGGTGACTATATGTGTTGTGTCAGATTGAATGGAAACAATCACGTACAAAGGCTACCAAAGTGATAATGAAGATTTGATCCTCATTTTTTATTTCATTTTTTCATTTGTATGATGAGTGAATTTTTAAAAAAATCTCTATAACCTTCCCCTGCTAAGTTGGATAAGAGGAGAATATAAATATCGTGGAATATGTAAACAACTGTATATGAGGCTAGTTGGATTTCTGACTGCAAAGATCCTCTGACTACCATACTTCATTAGAAGATGGTTGGTTGGTGAATATGGTCAACTAGAAGTGAAAATGAGATAAGTTCTTGTATGTAGGTGATCATGTGTAGCAACATTCAGACAGTAGTATGCAGACCTAAAAGTATGCATTGGCATATGATTTTATTTTTAGTTCACATGATGTACTTTCTCCCCATGTAAAAACTAATGAAGGGAATGTTATAGTATTTACTTTGGATAATATTGTAAAGTAAATAATTACGTGAGTAATAATTCACTAATAGATTATAGTTGGTAAATTAGTTGTTATAATTAGTTAGGTAGATATATTTTTATTATAATAATACATCTTGTATTGTTAATAGTTAGTTGGTTTGTTAATAGGTGAGAGATTGTAGGGATCTCACTATCCCATGTATAGGAAACATATTTCCTATATAACTATGTAACAGAAATATAATAATAATTATGTGCTTATATTATTCTCTCTGTGTATTTGACTTTAATAATCTTTGCATGAGTTAAATCTCTATGTATGACTCCTCTAATACTTGTCATATATGTGTTGCATTTGTCTTTACCTCCTTTACCTTGGCATGTATTGGTGTTTGAATGTTTTATTTAAGGGCATACCCTTTGTATTGTCCAATATTCACAAGATTTTGAAGTTTTGTCACTCATGCTTTAAACATGTTATTGTCTTCTTCTAATGTTTGCTTAACGTTTAACACTTTTTCAATTTTATTATCTTCTATTTGGTTCCTTACTTCTATAATCTCTAGTCTGTCTTTTAAACTCATCAGCTCTTACACATAACTTATATGACCAAATGAATGAAGTTATCATAGAGCTTCCATTTTTTGTTGTTTTATTCCATATTATTGCCTTATTGTACCCTTCAAAATCTAGTCTCGTGCACCCATCATGGTCATGTGTTTTATTCAAAATTATTATATCTTTATCCTTGGCTATGGGCCTTAACTTTGGTCCTCCTCTCCATGGGTAGCTTGTAAAATTTTAACTTACTATTGTAAGATTCTCTAAGTGGGTTATATTCCCTATTTGTTTCGAGTTTATCGAGCTATGTTATAGGCTTTCCCATTATTCAAGTATTTCTATTTTCATTCATTTATTGCTACTTTCACCTTTTCCCACTCCTTATTTATCTCTTCCATTTGCACATAGGTTAAGTCTTCATCTATGTAATATTGCAAGCATTTCAACATGCCTCTATTTCTTAGTATTCATGTTTAATCCTCAAAGTATACCATTATGACCTGGATATTGATCGAACCAAGGCAATGCACACATGTAATATGAAGAATTATATTGTGATAAAGTTTTTCACAAAAATATAATAATGTATTATGTTGGGTTGTGATTACAAGAAGGTGAAAAGTTTTATAATCTTTTCATGGGGAGGTTACATAACTAACATTCCCATAAACCAACATATCCACTAACAAGATTATTTATTTACTAACAACAAAACATAAATAAATACTTTGGATCATAACTAATAAGATGAAAGAACTAGAGCAATGACTCTGAAGTCAAAAAAACTCTAAAGCAACTACAACTGACGTACTGTACATCCTAGTACAAACCAAAACCTATGTCATTCCATATATAAGCCCACCCTATGAGTTATAACATAAAACACTGATGAACATGATCAAATCTTACTCATCCCCTATGATCATCGTACTATATTGCATTAGAACATGATCAATAACTGCCCAACTACATCGATCCACATAAGACTATGCATAGAAGCCCATCCAAGTGACCAACCCATAGTGTGTATGACACATATTCCTACTATCCAACAAACATTAATGACCTTTACTCAACACTACTAGTGATAGCAACTTTTATCAACTCATACTATCACCAATGATTGTTCGAAGACCTACCAATGTTATATCTTCTCCCCCTATCAGGTGAAAGGTGAGACGCTATGCAACGAGAGAAACAAAATCAAACAATCATGTCTACTCCATGTCACAAATATCATAGATTTAAAGCCAATATTGGAATGGAAATAAGCAAACTACTACTATCCAAATTACCATTCAAACATTGAACCCAAATTTTGAGTGAACAGTTAACTAAAGGAAGGGAATAATCCTCTAACCTCCAATAGATCCTCTAACCTCCAATGTGACACTTAGTCAATCACAAGGATCCCGAAGGACCTGTAAAGGATAATGTGTTCATCGATATCACAAGCAAGAGGTGGTATTGTAAAAAATTACATTTTGAAGGTGTTTGTTTCTATCGAAAATGCACCTTTATACATCATTTTCAATACGATTTGATGTAAAAAGTATATGAGAAAGCTTCAAAACACAGAATAAACCATTATTTTCAACCTAGAACACCTAAAAACCTATAAATTGGCTGGTCAAATGACCACTTCACACAAACAAATGATTGGTCATAAAGGTTACAATAAGTGTCACAAGTGTTTACGTGACTTACACCCTTATATCACCTCTTCTCTTTATAAAGTTTTTTGAAAATAAAATATTTACTTTTCAAAAAGTCATATTCCAAAAATCAAATGTAAATAAAAAGTTTGTCCAAAAAATAGTTTTGAACCCTTGACTTTTCTTGATTTTGCAAGTAACTAATAAAATTACTATAACCAACTCTATATTAACCAACTTAGCAACACAAAGGCAAAATATTATAAATATCTTTTAATTTTGCCAAATGGAAAATAAAATATTACTTGCACAATAATTTGGTATTAGATTTTAAAATGTAAAAACAAGTATTACGCTATCCTTTTTACTTGCGTGGGAAGTCAAATGCACCTTGTTTTTGGCGGAGCCCACAAAATGAACAATAAAACAAATACAGGAAAACTCTATTGCGGTATTGTTGTGTTACAACATTTTCTCCCTACATGATGTTGTACAAATGGAAAGTTGAAAAATCAACAGATTTATGTACCATAATTCACTGTATTACGTCATACCACTTTTAGGATCAAATAATTACGTGTGAACAATTTTCAATGCTCTTGGAAGCATTATTGGTATTTTTTAGAGGATGTACAATTCTTATGACTGTAGATTTCCAGACTTCCTCAGATTTAAGAATGCAATATGAATTTTGACACTATACAAGTTTATTTTGAGCATTGAACAAATCAAATACTTTGTAAATTACACATAGATCAAATGCTAACCACCACACAGTTGCTTGGGACCCAAAAAATCATTCAATTTGCACAAGTAATCCAAAATGCAAGTGAGTACTCGGGGCATTTGAAGTAACATATGCATATGCTTTCTAGTTGAGGCTGTACGGTTTGTGTAGGAGTTGAAAATAAATTGGAAAGAATATAAATATTACAATCTTCAAAACTTAATACTGTATATTAAAAAATTGTTCTCTTTCCGACTCTTCAAATTTCTTCTTTCCTTATTCCTCCATGAGTAACCATGCTTTGATACCACTGACCGGACCAAGGCAATGCACAAGTAATATGAAGAATTACATTGTGATAAAGTATCTCACAAAAATATAATAATGTATTATGTCGGGTTACGATACAAAGAAGGTGAAAAGCTTTATAAGCTTTTCACGGGGAGGTTACAAAACTAACATTCCCGTAAACCAACAAACCCACTAACAAGATTGTTTATTTATTAACAATAAAACATAAGCAAAAACATTGGATCATAACTAATCTAACAAATGAATATGCTTCTCTCTTCCTCCTCTCAACTTACCAATTTATACGATCTGGGCCTTCTATTGTAGTTGGTATATAAGGAAGTCCCTTGTTAAGTTGCTTGTATCCCCCTGTTTCCCACAGTCTTTTAGTCCTTTGATGATTACATTAGATAATTTATAATGACATTTTCCTTTCTCTATAATTTGAATATTAATTTGCCTCTGTATCACTCTTTTTGCTTGTCCCTTGATTCCTTTACTACTTGTGCCCATGTTTTAGCCTCTTCCACTTTATTTCTTAGCTCATTCTCTTTTGTTTCCACAACATTGGGAAATGCCTCTCGAACTTCTTTTATATGTGTTACATTTGTCTTTACTTCCTTTACCTTGGCACGTATTGGAGTTTGAATGTTTTATTTGAGGGCATGCCATTTGTATTATCCAACATTCACAAAAATTTGAAGTTTTTCCACTCATGCTTTAAGCATGTTATTGTCTTCTTCCAACGTCTATTTAACATTTAACATCTCTTCAATTTTAATATCTTCTATTTGATCCCTTACTTTTGTACACTCTAGTTTCTCTTTCAAACTTATTAGCCCTTACATAGAGCTTCGATGACCAAATGAACATAGTTGTTGTAACATTGCTAGTTTCCTCACCATCTTGAATCTCCTCTTAGTGACATCTACCCACAATGTTATGTGTTTCCTTGCTTCTTACCATTACTTTTTTAATCAACTTTTACTTCTTTCCTTTGACCCATACCATTACTTTTTTTTAAAATCAACTTTTACTTCTTTATTTATATTTATTTATAAAAGATGTACTTGCCCGAACTTACCAGTACTTTAAAATCCCTCAATAATATTTTGTATTGATGTATATCTGTTGTAATATTGATTCTAATGATGTTACAATTGGTTACAATGATATCCTCAACAAACATACAAATATATGTCTTGTTAATCCCATAGGCTCCAATATTCCCTCCCCTCATAAAATTTATTTGTATGTATGCGTGAACCAGCGAATGCTCTTACGACTGTGATTCAAACCCTGATATACAAACCCTAACCCAAAAAAATAAATAAATACAAACTTAGGTAAGCAATAGGCACTTTATGCCAATACACTATTCAATGAATCAATGAATGTTTTTAATAACATCTGAGGTCAAACAGCCTATGAAACCCAAAGAACAGAACCAACTGACATGATTCCAAAACTACCCAGAGTGCTACTTCTGCCTTTCTTGGATTTCAAAAAAACACACAAACAAATAAATGTGCGGATAAATTTTACAGACCTCGTACCTGAAAACGGTTGTATACCCCCAATAAGTGGTGGCAAAATGATCCGCTGTGGAGCCCGCGACTTGCTGGGGGGCTCTTCTCTGTCCGTTTCCTGCCGAGTCGCTGTTTTCATCCGCCGGTAACTCGCAGGTTGGAATCCTCCACGAGTAAGGACGTAGTCGGGCAGATTGAGGGCGCTGACGTGGCAGTTTGTTTGTTAGGGAGATAATCGCGTTATATCACGCTACCTTTGTCGCATTTCCTGTTCGCGTCACTGTCCCACGCCGTCTGGAAATTAATTCTCGAAACTCTCACTTTTTTCCTGCTTTGTTTCGTTTCTCTGTGACCAAACCCTCCACGCCTATGTTAGTTGACGGCTAGAGGTCTTCTTTATCGGTGACCTCTCTCTGCGCCTGGGTTCCGCTCCGTGTTCCCTGTTCTCACTTCGTTCTCTGATCTCCTAGATCTCTGCGTTCTCCCGTGTTCGCGTTCTACTCCGTGTTCCTTGCTCGTTGAAAGTTAGTGACTAAAATTACGGCGCTCCCATATTTTTGATTGACCAAATCTTTGGCTTAGTGCTAAAGAAAATATTCAGTTTATACCTGTTGGGTTTTTTTTTTTCAATTCCATGGAATCAGTCTCCCAGAGCCCAAGCCCCTTCCACGAGACCGCTAACCTTAAATAACGGTAATTTGAGCCAAGTCAGGGAGTTCTGAAAAGAAGAGTGCGTTGCATCCAGTTGTGTACGCACTAACATAGGCATGGGGGCGTCTTGGAATTCAGTGTATTTGGAAACGTTGTATCAAATATTGGGATGGTTTGCGTTTAGTGTGTGGTCTATCAGTTTTTATCCGCAAGTTTTTCTCAATTACCGTCGCAAGAGGTGTGTATTTCTGTTGTTGCCCTTCTGTTCTTGTATGGTATGTGTATATATATTTAATTCGGAAAGCTATAGGCATATTATTAAATAATTATTATTGTGTTTCAGTGTGGTGGGATTGAACTTTGACTTTCTGGTGTTTAATCTGACGAAGCATTCGTCATATCTGATATACAATACAGCGTTATTCTTCAGCCCCCTGGTGCAGCGCCAGTATCATCAACAATATGGCTATGACGAGGTCAATCCCCACCCATAAATAGCTTAATCATTCCATTCAGAGTCACATAGCTTGATCAATCATTTTAAAAATGAAATGATTTTAATTACGTCTACAAGACCTAACAGTTTATGGGGACACAGATTACTCCTGCTGCTTTAACCATTTTACGGGATGAGTTGTTTCTTTAAGAAGACTGTTCCTTCTTTTACTGATTTAGGTTATTAGCTCACCTAACCCTTTTATTTTAGCATCCTCCATCATTGAGCCAACTTTTAATGTTTCCATATATTTAACTCTATTCTCTACCTTTTATTTTCAGCTCAATTGCCAATTTTTTTAAATTAAATAAAATCTGCAAAGTTTACTACAACATTAAACGGTTTTTTATAGAAAAAATGTGTGGATTGAATATAGCAATAAATTACATGTAATTTGATGAGTATTTATATTATAATTAGGAGATTTGCCAAATTTTTATTGGATTGAAGCAAATATTCTATTGAATGGGGGATGGATAGATGGGTGAATTCTCCATGTAGGCAGATTACCCTAAACTATAGAGGCAGTTTAAAACCCATAACCTGTGGAACTTCTACGTGGGCTAGTTTTTCTCAAACATGTAGAGCTGGTTGACAACTTGAGATTGCATTTGGATTTCTAGCTTTAGTTAGTCTAGTCTTCTTGGTATTGATTATACTTCGTATTGTTGGAAGAGAACGAGTAACATTCCTAATGGCAAAGGACTGGTAACTACGTGGTAGAGCTCACTAGCATGCTACCGGATGTCAAAATTAGTATGCTGGGGTAACATACATAGGTTTGAGTCCTAGTAAGACCTCAGGGAAGGTAGTGACTGCCTAAAAACATGACCTGAACTAAATACATGCTAATGGACAAGCAACTACTAGACTGGATAAAATACCCGGCATGCAAGGCAGAAATGAAGACCATCCCCATAAGGAGAATGTGTGTGAAGTGGTCACAGCAAAAAAAGGCCGACAATCTAACCAACTAAGAAGTACAGACATGGTTCAAAGCAAATTGAAAGGCCCTGATGCTGATAACTCTTAGTTGACGACAAAGTGTGGACGACAACGCCGATGCATCCTGGACAAAACTGAAATTCATTTATGAGCTGAACAACAAATCGCGTGTATTGTAATTTGTATCCCATGGAGAAGCTGCATGCTCTAGATGTTCATGGAGATGAGAAAGTTGAGGAATGTTTGATCCTACCTATAGACATAAAAAACAGCTCTTGGAGGTTTAACAAAAAATCAAAGACAATTAGCATACGATGATTGTTCTTGTCGGTCTCCTTCCTTTATATAAAGTTTGTGTCACTTTACCAAGTATCTCAAGTCAAGAAGTCAAGATGTCAGCTATGCAGAACTGGATCAAAGATTCGAAAATTGACGACATCAAATCACTGCTGTAAAAAATGAAGAAGAAGAAAGTGATGACGATGGAATCATCCAAGTGCTAGCGCAGTCATACAGAGATATCAAAGAGGAAAAATAGATTTCATACTTAGACTTGGGCACGACAAAGTAAATGACTAAGAGGAAAGATTGGTTTTTAAAACTGAATGAGCACAACGGGATGGTTCACCTTGGAGTCAATTATTCTTTGCAGATCGAAGGTAAGGGTGTAGTTCCTTTCTCTCTTAATAACAAGAAATGTGAAGTACATGATGTTCTCTTTGCTCTTGAAGTGAAAAAAAATGTTTTCATCTAGTCTACTGCCAGATGACAATTTGAAAGTTGATTTTGATGTAAAAGATAGTCAGAATGTTCACCCTTGATACCCCATCCAGCCAACACCCTGCCCGACCTGTCTGTCCACATTCATACCAATGGTCTGGGCATATCATTTTGTCTTACCTGATGGCATTGAATAGGCTGCCAATGTTAAAAGGGGTTGAAATAATTTGCGCCAGTTGTGTTGCTGCTATGTAGCACATCAAAATTTGAAAGTGGAAAGTCAAAGAAAGTAGATGTGATTCTTGACTTAGTCTGCATTGACCCATGCAAACCACTTGATAACTCTTTTTGTTGGATTGATTTTTTCATATTGTTTATTGATGAACACTCTCGGAAGATGTCGGTGTTTTTCTTGAATAAAAAGTTTGAATCTTTTTATCATTTCAAGCTTTTCAAAGCTGCAGCACAGAAAGAGTCTGGGTGCCACATCAAACTCCCCCACATGGATTGAGGGCAGAAGTACATATTGGACATGAAATGTCAATTAACAACTTCTTACACTCCACGACAAAATGAGTTGTAAAAATGGAAGTATAAAATTACTTGGAGGATTTTGAGGTGCTTGCTGCAGGGCATGAACCTGGACATGCAATATTGGGCTGAAGCAGTGAAATGTCCCCAAATGGGACGAATTAGAAAACCAAAGGGGTTTTCTCTCAACTTCCTCTAAATCTGATCTGAAAATTAGTAAACCCTAGCTTGAGAATTAAATTCTTAAAACCCTTATAATATGCAAGAAACCCTAGACACCAAAAGCGAGGGTTTTTTAGGGAATTTTTGCCAGTTACACCTTGAAATAATTTGAAAATAAATAGGAAATTCCAGATTTAAATCCTCTTAAATAAATACCTTTTTCTCTCCTTTTGCCACAAATGATGAAGGAAAAATCAGATTTAATCACCAATTTTCTGCCGCTGTTCGAAAAATAAAATATCTTCAAAACCCTTGCAAAAATTGCTGCCAACCTCAAAAAATTATAGAAAAATCCCAGTGCTATATTTTGGCATATAAATTGCCAATTTGACCCTCTTAGGACAATTGGCACACTCTTGGGAGCCGTGGAAAAATAAAATAAAAATAGGACTATTCCAGCCTTCCACAAGCAAGAAAATATCTGGAAACTGTTAGAAAAATTAATAATAATACTGAAAATTATCTATTAATTTTTCTCCTTCAAAAACCTTTGCAAGTCGTCCAAAATACCTCAATAATGATCAAAAAAATATTAAATAATTATAGATAATTATTTATGAATATTTTGACCGAATAAGGCCTTCAAACCCTAGCGGCCACCTCTCCAAGTGGTTCGCTCCACTTGCAAAATTAAGATAATAATTTAGCAAGCCAAAAACGCAAGCAACATATGACCAAACCGTCGAAAGCAAGCACCAAAACCCTCCCAGGTAGTTCGCTCCACTTTTAGGGCATAAAACAAGTTTTCTTTTGCAAAAGGTGGTGTCAATAGACACCTTTGTAAGATTGATCAATCACCAAGTAGAACAACTCTATTGGGCATGCAGCCCAACCTTCTTCACGCAGGAAGAACAAGAATATCAAAATCAACATATCCTCCTTGAAGCCTTCGCTATGAATTCATAACTTTCCAAAGGGTTTGAACCTCTTTGGGAAGATGAATCATATTTCCTTATCTTCATTTTAGCTCTCATGCTAAAATCTCATTTTTGAAAATATATTAAATATTAGCCTTAATTAAAAAGAGTAATAAAAATTACTTTAAGGCCAATATATTAATATTTATTTCACTTAAGCACTTTAGTGGTAAAAACCACTTTTAAAATATTTAATTAATTAATAAATAATTGCCTTGTGATAAAAATCACTATTTCGACAATTAATAAATAACTAATAAAATAACTTTCCCAAAAAAAAGGCTCCTATAGTCTATATGGGGCGATAGACTAAAGGTCTTCATACCTGTTTAATTAAGAGGGAAAAAATGGGGACATTACAAGCAGTGAATGCAATTGTGTATTCAATCAAATTGAGCACCAACAAAACCTTCGGACAATGCGACTCCTGAAGAAAGCATGATTGGGAAGGAAGCCCATTGTGAAGCATCTAGGAGATTTTGGAAGCACAAACTATGCCCATATTTTGAGACAAAAGCAAAATAAGTTTGATGAGAGTAGTGTGAACTGTATCTTCCTTAGGTACAATAGTGAATCTAAAGCCTATTAGATGGTTGATCCTACAACCTAGAAGATGTACATTAGCAGCGATGTGGTTCTTGAAGAATTCCAGAGATAAAGCTATTGATGAGTCAAGACATTGAGGAAACCATCTAGGTAGAATCCAAAGAAGAAACAAATGATTTTGAGACTGCGCTTCTTGAAGCAAAAGAGAGTTCACAATGAAGCACAACTCTTCGAAATTATATTGGATTTTGCTGACCAACAAGGATAGGAAGACTATTGAAAGATATGAGAAAATTTGGAGAGTGTTCTCCATGAAGAGGGTAACTTAGGAATCGATGCAAACAAAGTATGATCGTCTCATGCACAATTACACTTGGGAGCTTGTTGATTTGCCAGTAGGGAAGAAACCCATGGATTGCAAATGACTATTTCAAACAAAGTATAAGATAGATGGTTGAATTGAAAATTACAAAGCTCGATTGGTTGTTGAAGGAACAAAAGCAAGGAATTGACTATGAAGAGATCCTTGCACCAACAACAAAAATGAAGACCATTAGACTTGTACTTGCTTGCAACACTTTTTGGATGGAGCATGTGCTAGATGGATGTGAACAATGCATTCTTGGATGGAGATCTTCTTGAAGAAACTTTACATGCACCAACTTGAAGGATTTGTAGTTCGAGATAAGGAGTGCCAGGTATGTAGGTTGATGAAATTCTTGTATGGATTGAAGCAAGCCCTTGATATATGGTACATCAAATGGATGAACACTTACACACACATGGATTTTGTTGTATAAATTTGGATTACAAGTACTTTTGAAAGAAAAATGGAGATATCATCATCCTAATTGTATATGTTGATGCTGTTGCGATCACCAGTAGTGGTAAAGCCTCGATTATGACGGTGAAGCAATATTTGAAGAGGTCACTCAGGACGATAAATCTTGGATCGTTGCACTACCACCTTAGCTTGGAGGCATTGAAGAAAAATAATCATATTTTTGTTTCATAAACAAAGTATGTCAAGGAATTGCTTGAGAAATTTAGGATGTGCAAACCAATGACAAACTCTTGAAACCAGGTCTGAAGCTTTCCAAATTTGATGAGTCGGAGAAGGTAAATGAAACTCTTTATAGGTAATTTATTATGAGTCTCATTTATCTAACAAACACATACTAGATTTAGGGTATTCCATGAACTATATCTCTAGGCTTATGATAGAATCTAGATTGCCCCATGGGAAAGATGCTAAGCGGGTGTTTAGATATGTGCATGGAGCTAAACTTCAGACTAGAATACACAAAAATGATAGTTTCTGCTTGACAATGTACACAGATGTAGACTGGACATTGCTTTGTTGATGATTGCAAATCGACATCTCAGCATTTTTTCCACATGGGCTCATGTGCAGTATCTTGGATGAGTAAGAAGTAGATAATTGTTTCCATTTCTTCCTCTAGGGTGGAGTGAAAAGAAACACAGAGCCATATGCACAAATTGACTTTGCAAAATCCTGAGTGATATGGATATATATGGTGCTGTTTTGCCACAATCAGAGAGCCTTTAAGTTGGTGAAGAATCTAGTAAAGCTTGAGAGGTTCATTGCCACTTTATTAGAGATAAGGTCTAGAACGATGAGATAAAGATCCAAGAGTGCCCCAGTTAGGATCATCTTACCGATGGATTCAACAAGGCTTTGCCTATCAAATTTGAGAAGTTTAGAAATGGACACTTTGTAACAGGCAATGTGCACAAATTGGATATTTGAGGGGGTGTTAGAAATATCTCGAATATTCAATTCTAATTAACATCCACATATAATTTTGTTAGTAGGTAGTTTTCTGTAGGTTCTAGTATTTTTTATATGGGTCTATCAACCCTACGTAAGTTGGTTTTGTATTTAAATCATTCAAAAGTAATGCAAAAACATCACGTTGGATTGTCTCTTTTCTTTTTGTGGAGGGCATCTTGAAGGGGATGTTGGAAGAGAACGGCCACACTTTGAACTACAAAGGCGTTGGTAACTCAGTCATAGGGTACCCAACATGCCTATGGTAAGTCTTAGGTTTGAGTCCTAGCTGGTCCATGGGAAATAACATGACATTATAGTGAGACAAAGAGCCTTAAGCAAACAAATGTAGCTTGAGGGAGGCTGTTGGAAGAGAACGACCCACACTCTAAACTGCAAAGGGGTTGGTAGCTTAGTGGTAGAGTGCCCCAACATGCTAATGGGAGGTCCTGGGGTTGAGTCTCAGCTGGTCCAGGAAAATAACATGTATTTTTGGTGATCAATCTCTTGTAGCTTTTGCAATGCTTAGATAATTTCTTTCTTTCTTACAAAAATCTTTCTTCTTAAAATGTTGTGTCATTCTTACCTATGATAATTCTGCTATAGTTTTGTGCATCCATAGAGCTTGTTGCTTGTTGCTTTAGTGAGATTTGAGAGTATTACAAATTCATTCACTGTCAAGGCATGGAAAATATACAACAATCAATCCTTCACGTTTTTTAATGGTAAATGGTAGCCTTTGATGCCAGAAAACAAATGTTTATGGATTCATAAAAGCTGCAACGCAAATTTTAACAAATATGAGCACAATCATATACAACAAATATACATCAAAAAACGAGGAGAGAGAATGGGTTAATTTGTACTGTAGTATTCAGAAAAGCATATCAAGACTTTAGTCTAAATTTTTAAAGCCTCACTTACCAAGATGCAATTTATCCCTTGGTCATTCTGGGAGGGCACTCTAATCATCCAAAATCCTTATGAAAAGCTGGTCACATATTACTAACATTAACTGCTCCATTAACATTTATTGGAGCTCTCAAACACTTTCTCTGGGAAAATAGTTGCAAACAGTGAACTCCCTCTGAGTTCAATGTCCAACATTAAATTATTTCTACAAAGTGTATTACGAACAAGTTTAATGTCTGTCTAAACAACAGTTGCCCTTAGACAGGAGTTTGCAAAATAATTTCAAAATACAATCACTTGATCCAGAAAAGAGTTTCCCAATCTTATTGTCACACCTTTTAAATCAAGACCTCTCCTATTTCTCTGGTCTAATTTTTATATGGATGTTTCTTAGCTGGTCAAAGTGGTCTTATCTACAAACTGAATCACAAGACTATTTCAAAGGTATAAATCAATATTTTATGTAAAAATGCATCTGACAGCATGCAAGATCCTCAAGTGCCTTGACATACTGGAGATGGATAAGATAGCAGTAACTCAGACCGCATTTAGTGGTACCATATCGTTAGTTGAAGGAACAGTCAACTCTCTCTGTTGTCAAACAAAACTTTTCATTAAAACTGCTAGACCTGCTAGTGGAACTATATGCTCCCATAAAAGACATTAATGTCATGTTACGGTTAATGATAACTAACCTTTAATTTTAGCAAGTTGCGTGATGGAAAAAAGTTATGTGGTTAGAGGCTCTTAAACAGTTAGTGGTTGGTTAAACTGACCCAAACTTAAATTCGATATCAGTCAGGATGAATGTAGATAGGGTTTGTTATGATCCTTTTTGTTCTGTCATGCTGCTTGAAGATGATGTGGCTATTTCCAGCAGAGGTTGTGTGGCAGCAATTTGGGACAAGATTGATGCTATAGCTGAACTCATATCAGCACTTCTTGGCTAAGATATCACTGAAAGAAGTTATCGCTCAGAGGAAATGTTAGTATTTGCACCAGGCATGAACAGAATGGATTATAAGTGCTCAGTCTTGTGTAAAAGGAGCTATCATCGGGTATAAAACTAAGTAGAGATTTGCAAGGGAATTTTCCCCACATGGAAGGGCAGAAAAAATGGAGTAGAGGAAAAACCCTTAGTTCTTAGAAATAGGGCTCTTGAAGAATATGGTTTTTTTGGATAGTTTGTGAAAGGCTTAGTTTGGCTTAAGGTGTAGAGCCCATACAACTATTTGATGTTAGCTTGAGTTGGCGTTCGTATATTCCCTTGAAATTTATTTCATTATTTTTTGTTCTTTAGGCATTATTTTTTGTTCACACTACAATATGGTGAACCTATGCCTGAATCAATTCACCAAGAAGACCAACTTTGAGTGAAAACATAAATGAATTAGAACATAAACAATGGGATGGTTGGGCATAATGGAAGAGGAGCGAAATTTGGAAGAGGAGTGAATAGCTGAAAGGGAGTGAAATTGAGAAAAGAGGCAGAAAGTGTTCGATGAAGATAGCGGGCAAGGGAGTGCACTTCAGGTGCAAAGGAACCAGAGGATTGTGATTCACAGGAGACTGATGAGAAAGGAGACCAGGAAAATGAGGAAAAAGATTGAAGGGGAAAGAATGTTGACAATAATTGGACCAGATAGATAAGATAAGATAAATATGTTAATGTCCAACTAATGACCACAAAAGTAGGTCAAAGGGACTGCAGATTACAGAAATGTGTCAGGAAAAAGCGGGAAACCAAAAAGGTCTCCAAAAACAAGAAAAACAATGCTGAAAGAAATAGTATAAAACATGGCAAGGAGTGACCACGCTCAGAGCCAAAACACCAAAGGGCCCAACCACGCTCAGGTCCAAAGAACGGAGCAAAAGAAATGAGCAATCCCCAAGAATCTGTAAACACAGGGAGCACGAGGATGAGCCCTAAGAAAGAAGAACCAGAGTAAAATCAACAAAAAGAGGATAAAAGAGGGAGACGAGATCAATATGAAAGACGGTTGCAACAGGAGCAGACGATTTTTGAAACCCTATTAATTAAGGAAAGAGAGTCTGAGGTTGGAATTAAACTAAGTACAAAATTTCTCAGTAAGACCACAATCAGCGAATACAGGTTGCAAAGGAAGCCCTTAGTTTAGAGGTATTTGGGCAAAAGAAAAGAGCATTTAGGCGAGCAAGATCATAACTTTAAGGAGGGAGATGAGGATTCAAGCGGATTGGAGAGGGCTCTTGCCAAGGTAGAGTCTAGAACCATTGCCCTAGATGAGGATTTTAGCTTTCCGGTGGCTAAGGAAATCTCCATGATATGTATCCCTCTTAAGACAGTGGACAAGATAACCCAAGATTATTTTGATGGAGCCCTAATTTGCAGATTTATTGGAGCATGGTCAAGTATAGAAACTGTTAAGCAATGGATGGGCTCTAATTGGAAATTCTGTGCTCGCCTGAAGATCCGATTTCTAGCTTGAGGTTTCTTGCAGGGTATATTTCAAAATACTGAGGATAAAGAAAAAAGTGTTTAGAGGAGGGCCTTGGTTTTTTTAGGAGCGCAGGCTCATATCTAAGGAATTGGTCACCCCTTTTCAATCCAATGGAGGAATTAATCAACAAGGTGCCACTATGGGTACAAATGTAGAAACTGCCACTATAATATTTAAATGAATAAGTTCTTGTGAGCATAGCAAGTAAAATCAGTTTGTGTGTTTGTAGCAAGTAAAATAGAAGCTCTTGTCTCTCCGATACTACAAAAAATGAAGAATTATCTATTTCTGCTAGAATTTGCGTGTTGGCAAAATTGGCTAGGCCTAAGCCGGAAGCCATTAGAATATCCTCTACCACCGACTTGTGGAGATAGGAGCTTGACTATGAGTGTCTGCCCTTTTGATGCTACTATTGCAAGGAAATTGGACATATAAGAAAGAACTGTCCCTAATCAAACAAAACTAAGTCTATTGACAGGGTCAATTCAGACTTAGAGAAACTGATAAAACAAACAAGGAGAGAGAAAACTCCAACAGTCAAATATGGTAAGAAATTTGGGAAAGCAAAGGACAACTCGAGAAGGAGGAAAATAGTACCAAATGGCTGCCAAAAGTAACATCACAAGATAGGAAAGCATAGTTTAATTGGAGGAATCATGATCAGTTTTTTGCTTCTATAAAATACCTTCAGGAATCAATCTGAAGGTCCCCAAGGCAAAAGAGAAACAGAGGTTTAAAATCCCCACTCAAGAAGCATGACCAGGAAATAAGCAAGACTGAAAACGATCCCTCAAAGGATGGTCAAGATAGTGAATAAATAAGAGCAGAAAAAGAGATTGATAGTTCTCCCCGAGCCCATAAAAGTTGGAGCTCTCTTGTGAGGAAAAAGGTAGCTTTCTGCAGGAAAAAGCACTTCCTTTACAAGAAGAGGAAGCAAATTCAAAAAGTGAGAAGATATTGGAAATAGATTAAAAAAAAGATTTGGTCCCATTGTTGGAGGCTAAGCTCGAGAATCCAAAAGCATCTATAAAAGAGCAAGTCTTAAAAAACAATTTAAAAACAGAGAAGGTGGCACCTGGCTTTAAGAAGAATCAGAGAGAGGTTCTATAGGAAGGTGGAAAATCTCATAGATACCCAATTAGGATCTTGGGGTCTCCAACATTGAAGTCTTAACCGACAACTGGGCCTACCGAGACACAGGGCAGAAAGCCAAGAAAGGAAAAGGTCCAGAAGGATACTCAAAACAGACCTAAACAATGGTCAGCAACAGAAAATTACTGATATGATGTTGGTGGAAGGGAGAGACCTTCCACTATGGCGTAGTGAAACTCATAAGGGGGAATGATAGAGGCTTAAATGCCTCTTGCAAGTGTTGCCTTATTAGGTGACTGATACAGGAGAAGAAACTGGATCTCCTCTTACTGCAGGGAACACAAATAAGTGGAGCAATTTGAAACCTAAGCAAAAAGTATATAGAAGATTTGTGAATGGATTGCTAAATAAGCTGAGAGTTCTCTAGCTGGACTCGCTATAACATGGAATCCAAGAGTTTGTGCATGTAGTCTAATATCTAAATCCCCAAACTTCATCAATGGATATGTTAAGGAGGTGAAGAGAAAGTATCATTTTCTTCTATCCAATGTGCATGGGCCCATTGATGTGGAAGGGAAAAATACATGCTGAAGAGATCTCAGTAGGGTCAATGGTGGATTTGTTGGAATAATTGTCATTGATGCCAAAGGAATTGTAATGGATATGAATGGAAATGTCAAACGGAATTGTTGCCGGAAGTGAACAAAGTGTTGCTGGAAGTGAACGGAATTGTTGCCAGAAGTGAACGGAATTGTCGACGAAAATGTTAACGGAAATGTCGACGGAAATGTCAGCGGTCACATCTTTTGGTGAAGAGGTGCGTCTTGGATGGGACACATCCTTTTAAAGGCTATATAAGGGAGAAGAGATGTGGAAGTATTACAAGCATTCGATTTGATTGAAGATCACATAAGTGCGACAGAGAAGGAAGAGCAAAAAATGAAATAGAATATCTCTTAAGAAAAGAAGTGTGAAGGGAAGTTTTATTTTAATGAAGAATATCATATGAGAATTATGAGAGGAGAGCAAAAATTATATAAGAAAATCAGTGAGAGAAAAAGTGTAAGAGAAGCAAAGCCATCATTCGATTGAAGAAGCAATCACAGATGGTGGAATCGATTTGGCTTGGGGTCGGTGCCTCATAGTCTAGGGGTTGGTGTTCCTGTGGGTTGGTGCTCACGAATTGGTCAGGTTGGTGCTTGGCGAAGGGGATTGGTGTCTCCAGTAGGTTGGTGCCTGCGAACATTATAAAAGATTTATCTATATAAAAGCAATAGTTTGCCATGGTTTTCTCTCGAAAGGGTTTTCACGTAAATCCTGTGTTCTCTTGTGTTATTAATTGCTAGATCTTGAATGTTTATGGTTGTTGTGGTTGATTAAATGTAAAAAGATTAAAGGATTATCTTATACTGATTCACCCCCCCTCTTAGTATAAGCTTGTGCTTAACAAAATTTGGTTCAATAGAATGGGTCTTGGGGAGAGACTTCAATGCAATTCTAAAAGTTTCTGAAAAATAAGAATCTTACAAAATTGCCCAAGTATAATGCAAAGGAAGATGTGTAAATTAGAGAATGGACTAGGCAGCACCTGATTTGTTTGATCATCGTGTGATCAATCGATTACCTTGGTGTTTTTTGGCTTGGATATACCTTTGTATTCCTAGATGAACTAGTGGACCTGTTTAATTTGTTGGTATCCAACATCATTAAGTATTGAATTTCGGGCATCTTAAAGTTATTATTATTATTTTTGTTTGGCAAATGCTTTTGACCAGAGCTATGAACCGGATGGATCACAATCGGGGTCCCAACTTCCTTTGGGACACATATAAGGGGCCTAGTTCCACACAATCCAACACATACAGTCACAATTGGCCTCAAATCCAACATTCGGCCACAACCAGCCTCAAATCCAACATTCGGCCACAACCAGCCTCAAATGCCCAACGAGATTTGAACCTGGGTGGGGCTGGGCACAACTAGCCCACTTAACCAACCCGCCAACATCTCATCGGCTTAAAGTTATTTTTTTAATGACTATTGTCATCAAATAAAGATCTGCCCTTAGATCTCTGTTAATAAGAAGTCAATTTGAAATTGCTGGAATTATATGAACTTCTATTCTGTCAAAATGTGATTAAACTGGAAACTAGAGTGCACTTTTTTGTATACTGACATAAATTTTAGAGAAAAAAAATAGAACCTGGTGTATTGTTCTTATGAATAACAATTCTCTGGGAGTTGAATGATGTCCAACAGCAGCCTTCACTCTAATTTTCAAATGAAGCAACCACAAGAATGTCACAGATTTTTGAAGTGAATCTGGATTAGGGAGCGTTTGTTTTTAACAAAATATCCCAAAATATAAGGAGGATTAGGGCACAATTCCCTGCAATTGGATGTATTTTATGTTACTTTAAAACCTTTTAGGGCACAATTGGGTCTGGGCACAACTAGCCCACTTAACCAACCCACCAATATCTCATCGGCTTAAGGTTATTTTTTTAATGACTATTGTAGATCAAATAAATATCTGCCTTAGATCTGTTAGTAAGAAGTCAATTTGAAATTGCTGAAACTATATGAACTTCTATTCCATCAAAATGTGATTAAACTGGAAACCAGAGTGCCCTTTTTTGTGTACTGACATAAATTTTAGAGAAAAAAATAGAACCTGGTGTATTGTTCTTATGAATAACAACACTTTGGGAGTTGAATGATGTCTAGCAGCAGCCTTCACTCCAAATTTCAAATGAAGCAACTACCAGGAGGAACGTCACAGATTTTTGAAGTGAATCTAGATTAGGGAGCGTTTTTTTTTACAAAACGTCCCAAAAATATAAGGAGGATCAGGGCACAATTCCCTGCAATTGGATGTATTTTATGTTACAAAACTGTTTAGGGCACTATTGAGCATCAAAAGGCTGTTTAGGGCACAATTGAGCATAAAAAGGTCGTTTAGAGCATGCCACAAATGGGTTTCTTACAAACAATAGGCCAGGAATGCCTCACGGAATTGACAGGAACATTTCCATGACTTTGTCTGCATTTATATTCATTTAGGGCACTATTTTATCCCTCTGCCAAGATTTTTTTTTTCTATACTGTCTAGGTTGTCCTTGATCTAGCAAGAAAATGTTTGAAATCTTACTCTTTAAACTTGTATGGCAATCAATATTAGGAATTGCTCTGATACCATGTGTGTTTTTTAAGCATAGATAAAAGAAATTAAATAACAA
Source organism: Torreya grandis (assembly GCA_037957365.1). Taxonomy (NCBI): domain Eukaryota; kingdom Viridiplantae; phylum Streptophyta; class Pinopsida; order Cupressales; family Taxaceae; genus Torreya; species Torreya grandis. Next base: position 2,262,129 of record JARHVA010000545.1, on the reverse strand, counting down.
GGCAGAGATTTAATGAAGAGATTAAAACCTGTGTTTATTCTCCATTCCTTCATCAAAAACTTCATAACATACATATAGAAGGATAAATGCACATTTACAACTTTTTTGGACAGTTGGTATTATTTAAAACTAGCATACGTGACACTTTATTATTTTCTAACACAAAACAGTAGTGCTGATTTCAATATAGATGACTTCAATATGGAGAGGTTTTTTTGAAAGCAAATGCACATATCCTATAATGTATGTTAACAAAGTTGCACCGTCAGCATTACCAAAAAATGTCACAAGGAGGTTCCTGGCTCTAGAGTTTGTTAGGCAGATTGCATTAGTAGATGAAAAAATTGTAGGGGCCAGGAAGAAGGCCCTGTTGAAAGCTCCATTCAAGTTTGGGAACTTTGAGTTCCAACACAAAGAAAGCCTTAAGGTAGCTTCCCAATGGCTGAGTTATGGATTTCCCCTATTAGAGTGTAAGATCCATCTTTTGGGTCCCATTTAGTTATTGTTGATTGTCGTGTACCTTTGGATTATTTATATTTATATGTATTAGGGTTAGTGCCTTTATGTGCCTGCTTACCCTTATGTAACATGTCAACAGGTGTATAAATATAGGCAATGCCTCTCACCTTGTCATTGACTTATTCGTATTCACATTCCATTTTTCTGTTTGTGATATAGCATATTATTTGGGTGTCTATTGACACCACCACATATCTGTAAGCTTGTGATTTTGTTGTTTGTTCGATGATGGACCCTTGTCTTTAATTTTACATCCCCTTGAAATTATTCAGGTGTTATGACCCTGAGGGGTATATTGCTCACTGAAAAGAGAAACTTCAAAAACCCTTGATGAGACCCAATTTGATTTTCTCAAGGATTTCATGACAAGATCTGTTAATTGGGTAGATATGCCAATTGGACAAAATTAAAAAGGTAGAGGCTAGGAACAAGAGAGCAAACCCAAATTACCAATGGGCCATTGCTGATAATAAGGATAATATTAAAAGATGATTTTGAAAAATATTAATGCCCTTGAGGAGGCAGAAGATGTATCAGGAAAGAGAGGAACTTGTTGAACAACTGCACAAGAGTCACTTCATGGTATAGAAGAATTTGACAAGAATGAGACCTAGGATTGAAGGCAAAGGATGGAGGAGTCCCTCCTTTAGAATGATGAATTTGTAGGAACAAAAAAGATCCAGTAGCTGGTTGCATATGGAAATTTAAGAAGAACTAGATAAAACAAAGTAGAGTTATGATTTTGGAAGCATCGAAATTTTGACTGAAGGAGGCACTGTTGGGTCCTAGCCCCATCCAAGAAGTTAAAGATGAACCTTTGACCCACCGATTGCTAGACAAATCATAAAATCTGGACAGAAGGTTTTGAGTAAGTGGTGGAATTAAACCATCTCCCTTGTTTATCACTATATTGAACAACTTGGAGAGAAGGCATTCTAGGAGATGCTTTTGATTAAGAGAAGATTATAAAGTTTTATTGGGGCAGTCATTCTAAAGGAAAAAAAAGGTTAATATAGCATCTTGGATTTTGAATCCAAAAGTTGACAAGCCCCTTCGTGAGCAAACTTTTGAAGAGATTCAATGATTTTAGTTTTTTGCTAATATTGATTAGGCTATCGCAATGTAGTCTCCAAAGGTTATGCTGGTCACTTTTTTGATTGCCTTAGTGAGTACGAATTAGTTGCTCACAATCAAAGTGCCACAATGAAAACTTTTGGTAGTTTTGAGCCAGGAAAACCTTCGGATTAGGCAAGGCCTCCTTTATTACTGCTATATGAAATGTTGGGATGAAAAGGGGGCAAGAGAGAAAAGAAAACTAGAGATAAATGAGATGATGCACCAAAATAGTGTGATCCTATGCTCACACTAAAAGAAAAGAAAACACCTAACAATTATCTAAATCTATCTAATACTGCTCATCAACATCACCATATGCAAGAGGTTAAAAAATCAATGCTGCAAACAAATTGAAAATACATACATTATTTTAAACCAAGGGAAGTAGAAGTAGCCACAAAATCTTTATTATATACTTCAAATATACACAATTGCATATCAGCTTTGAGACAAACTGTGTTAAAATAAAAGCTAATGTTGGAATTCACAATGGGAAAAACTCAAGATCCCCACAATAGAGCAAAAAGCTCAATCTATATACATTAGCAACTTGTGTCGGTGGAATAAGTGAGTGCCACCTGCACGAATCCTCATCGCACAACTCTACAAAAATCGGTCCACATGTAGGTTGCAGGGTCGATCTTATCTTCCCTATCTGATCATCCTCTTCAACCTTCTTGGATGCTCATGATGATTTGTCCTGCAATTGTTTCCACAATGAGTAGATCAATATGACACCTACGTGTTGGGAAATATCACGATTCGACATACCATGTGGCGAAAATAATCATTCGAACACACTCATGCCTTGGATATTTTCATATTGCTCTTAAGACCTGGAATCGATGGCTTAAAGCTATATTGAATTTGAGATGAATGATGGTTGTAGTAGGGAAAGATTCCCCTTATTCATTTTTGGACAAGCAATTGGGTGCCACGTGGCGGGGAGCCCATCATCGGGGCCATTGCTCCATATTTCTTCATTTAACTCTGTCTACTATTGGATGTCGCAAGATCAACGGTGGGGGGAGCTTGGAGACTAACAAGTCTCAAGATATCCTTAAAAGGAGCGAATACATGCCATGTGTCCTTTTGAATCAATACCCACTGTAGGATATCCTTTTAGTATTTAAAGGGCTTGACCCCGCCCAACTTAATTAAGGTGCACGCCTTAAAGAATTGTGAAAGCCGCTTTATAAAGTGGTATCTCTCTCATTGTTGATCTAAAAGATCACAGGCGAGGGGAACCTTATGAAAGTGTCATATACTCTTGTTCATTTGCATAGCGATCGTCCTTTGCATGATGATGGCGAATGGTTGTGGGTTGTTAGATATTCAAGTGGCGAGCACTTCTACTTCACTTTATTGGGCTCAACCATCATTCGATCTATTATGCTAGGAAGATCAACAGCTAGGACAGTGCATTACACGGACTAATATTTACCTTTTGCAAAGCAACAATCATCCTCCACGTGCTTGTGCTTCTGCTGTGAGATGAACAACTCTTTAGAATCGACAATGGGGATTTGTTTGTGATTGCTTACTATGTTAAGGCAAGCTTGTTGCTTTCAAGACTGAAAGTTCTAATATTAAATCCATCACAATTGCCATCGCAAATTTCTCTTGTAAAGCTTTGACTTTACATGGTAGGGTTATGGGCACTACATTTGTGGCAACTCATCGGGAATTCTTGCCTCCATGAAAAGATCTGAAAGTGCCTTGTACATTGGGCAAGAAAGTTAATACTGGGATGATCACTAGATGAACAAAAGAATTGTAGAGAAACAAAGAGATTTTGAGAAAAGTAGAAGGCCAAACCATGACGCTTTTATCAACATGTGTTATTTCTTTGGGGCTGCAATAAGCTTGCCTTTGGAATCTTTGGCCTTTGAGTGTTTGGTATGCTTGATGGAGCCAAGAAAGCATTGCGGTCCTCCTTCTATAGGCTTGTGTGCTAGATGGAGCACATCCTAGGAATATCTTTCCTTGTAGAGTTGGGTGGGAAGCCGCCCCAACATGCCTTGTCTTGCGCAAGGTTTATCCAAGAGCCATTCAAATGAATTTCTTTTTGGGAAAATTCATCCTTGAAACACAAAAGGGGACACATCTCCCTCCTTTGGAGGCACTATGGGGCCAAAGGAGAGAGGAGTGGCAAATTATCAGCCACCATTCCCAAGAAAGTAGTCGGGAATAGCAGCAAGGGTTTGGAGATCCGATTGACCAAGAGCACTATTAATTGACGATTGGGGCAACAACATCCATGGATTGTGCTACATCTTTTTCCTAGACCACCCCATTCCTTTTGTAGATGATAGGGACTGTAGTTCTCTCACTTGGTCAAGGAACAAGACGGATACAAGCTTTTCACTACATTATTACTTATTTTCGTTTTGAGGGTTTTGTTTGTGATGAAATGGGTCGTCAAGGCCTCCTTAAATGGGAATTTGAGACTTATCCCTATGGAACATTGCCCAAGACCCAAAGGAGTCGTATCTGTCTAAAAAAGGGAAATTTATTTAGATTGAACTTGAAAAAAGAACGCAACTTTTGGCCATGGAAATGCTGTGGTGATTTGTCAAACTTGACAATTCTGAACCTAAGGTTTGGAAGAGTAGATCTTCTTACAACGAAATTGGGGTAGGTGAATCATTCCCTCTTTTCATACTATAAATGGATTTTGACATATGAGAGCTGAAACTGAGAGTACGATTAATAATTTTGTCATGGCTCATTGCTAAAATTTGTTGTTGCTCCCATTTGATGATGGGGAAGGAGTTTGAATTGACAATTGGGCATATTGTACTTCCCGCAAGTATGTGACTTAATCACCCTTTTTAGTCTTGGAAAAGTTTTATCTTGTCAGATTGTCTAGTCATGGAACATCTAATCAGACACGTGGCTACTAGGTCATTCATTTGAATGAACCCATTCAATGGGAGTGAAAAATAATTGCCTTCTCTTAATAGTAGGTTCCATAACACTAATTTGCATGCATAAACATTTAGTTGCACTTAGAATAAGGAGGGGGGAAAGGGGGTTTAAGCCATTTTACCTTCCTATGCTTGCTTTTATGAGGTTCATGTCTACCTTTCGCATGGTTATCACCCTTGTATGAACATTGGCAGATTCTTGGCGAGCCACCCTTTGGTAGTCTAGAGGGTAGCCCTAGAGTATGTTCATATTCAAACATTAGTGATAAAAGACTTTGCTTAAACAACACTTCGACTTCCAAAACTGCTTGAAGACATCAATAACTCCATTGGAAGCCAAGGACAAGTTAGGATCAACAAAACGAAGAAAAGTTGATTAGTCACAATGTTGTGCATTGCTAACTCTTGACAAGACACTATCTACTTCATGAAGGTGAAAAATTAATAATACGCTTTATCAAAAGTCAAATGTGATTACATATTTGGATTCCTCTTGAAAAGTTATGCACTTTTAAAAAAAAACGACATGTGATTTTGAGTTCATATGCAAAAGATATGGCCTCTAGAAATTGAAGGACATTATCATAGTGACGAAACCACTGGTTTGCATTAAAGGGAAGTTTCATAACCTTTGAGGCAGTTTTGTAACCCTTGTCACTCTGCATTAAGCGGTGGTTTTCCCCACATTGGCTGAACCATTAGGATAAGGACAAGAATTGATTGATCTTCTCATTATTGGCATTTAAAAATCTTGGTTCTTTGAAGGGACATATTGAGAAATGTATAAGAATGGTCATGAGAGAGGGAATTAACACTGGTGATCAGAGATCATGGATCTATGATCTATGAGAGTGTTGGAGGATGATTGTATGTGAGAGGAGTAGTGAGCAGTGAGTTGTGTTAGGAATAGCTTTTACATTAGTGTGAATTTGAGGTATTTACCGAAAGGTAAATAGTAATTGGTTGATATTTACTGAGAGGTAAATAATAGTTACAGGGTGGTTATAACCGTATGTTTAATACGGTAAGTTAGAATATTATATTGTTGTGATATATTGTTATTTGTTATAACAATATATCGTAATAGGTTTGCTTATTTATAGGATTTGGGTGTGAGAGAATATTAGAGAAATTATAGGATGTTATTCCTATATATTTGTATTATTCCCGAATGTTTATTAATTCAGAGAGAGCATGAAATAATATAATATAGTGTTTGAAATTATTTTTAGTTTTCCTGTGTACGGCTCCATTATTCGTTAATGTCATCTGCTTAATCTTCCATAGACTTTGATAAACCTCTTCAAATTGATGATTTTATCTATTCTATGTTTCTTATAATGATTACATCATTTCATCACATCATTAGGAAGATAGGAGATAGCAAAGAGAGTGAATATTTAATGTTCTACGAGCTCTTTGTGCTGACCCATTTCATTGAAGGGAAGAAGAGAAAGATGCGCACTTGCCACTTCCAACTTGTTTTCCCGACGTTGGGGTTTCCAAGTTAAAATCCTTTGTGTTGTGTGTTGTTTCCATTTCTTTCTAGTTGTGTATGGTTTGCAAGTACTGTGATACGTCTAATGCACATTCTACCAGTCTAACTCAATTTAAAACCACAACCATTTGAGAAATTCAAGTAGTTGTAGTATGGATAAAAGTAAAGTTGCATTTAGTCTCCAGTAAGGCATAATCCTTAGGAAATTACAGATCAATTGGTATCAGAGCAGCAAGTTCCTTATGGCTTGTCGACAATTTTATTAGCACATAGGAGTTTGTGTGTACAACAATATTGTATGCAAATTTTTTTGACAAACTGTTGTAGGAATTTTTGGTTGCTTGGAACAGCCATGACCAAATCCTTGAGGAACTCCAAGATTGCCATATGTTGGCACAAGAGTAGGATTGAGGGCTAAGATTGCTAGTGCAACACTTGGAAATATAGAATGATAAGTTTCAAGAGACACGGGCCAATCATGGAGACTTTTTGTTGGTATTCTAGAAGAATTGTAACAAGACTTGTTTGCAAAGGAAGAATTGTTGGAAATGCTCCAACATGACATTGAATTAGTAGAAAGGAGAGAAGAGTCTACCAAAAAAGGGGGACCAACCTATATCAAAGATTCTCAAACTACAACTGAGGTATGCATGGTGAGCCCTCCATCACATGTTATATATTACATTGAATGAATCCATTGGCTCTAAGTTATTATTGAAGATGGGTCATGATGGAAAAGGGCTTGGAAGGATGGCGAAGGAATCCTCATTTCCAATTATGTTTGAGGTAAAACAGAGTTTGGAGAATGCTCTAGCATGGCTCAAGCAAGAGCAGCTTCCATGAAGCAGGACTCCATGCCATCTAGACACCAAGGACAGCTCAAAGAAGGTAAAAATGTTTCCAACATCATTTTTGTGAAGTTTTAAAATGATTGTAGGATGTCTCCAAAGAGTGGGAAGCAATCAAGACAAGAAGATGGAAGCACAAGTCTACCTCAAGAGGACAAGGAAGAACTTCCAAAGAGGGGCAAGTCATGAAGGAAAAGATAGTGCATCACTACTCCATCCAGATGATGATGGGGAGCTAACACACCACCAACTTCACTACGAAATTCAAGAAGGGAAAGAAACACGTGTGGGGGCAGCACAAGAAGGTATGCCAAAGGGAAATCTTCCCTCTTTTGTTTCAATTATAAAAAGGAAGGTCATGTAGCACAAGAATGTTGGTATCATGTTATTTCCACTTATTGTGGGAAAAGTAATCATTGCTTGGCTATGTACGAACAATCCATCACCAAGGAGCCCAATCTCTTTAGGAGGGATGGTAAAAAGAGAATCTTCTCTTCAAGTAAATAAGAAGAGGATGGCTAAGACACACTCCAAGGAGGTAAGAAGCCACTTGATATGAGCATGTGCAACTCTAACAATTTTTCTACTTACTGTAAGGTTAGTGGGCATTGGAATGGAAAGTGTGGGAAACTCCATTCACATCTTCACTCAAATAATGGCAAACACAAGAATGGACAATCACAAACAAGAGGGGAAGAAGAGCCTACCAAAGCACAAGAGTCAAGTAGAGAACAACTCACACATGTTCCTTCATCACCATTGCAAGAAAGTAGTGGTAAGGTAATTTCATTTGATTCTTGGATTGAACATTTATATGATTTACAAATAAGAAGATGAATTGAACATTTATATGATTTACAAATAAGAAGATGCTGAGTTACTTTCAAATGTATGAGCGTTAAGTAGCACTTTAGATCTATATCTTCAAAGCATTGCATGTTTCCATTTGTTGGTAGAGCAAATAGGAAACTAGTTCCACTTGAATGGGCAAGCATGGCAAGTCTTCTATTCCTCATAGGTGAGCATGGAACAGAAAACCCACTCAGGAAGAACAAGGAGGGTTAGCTAAATAGTATTTTTTGAGTTTCCATCACTCACCACTTCTTGTGGTGCATAACAAGGGAAAAGAGACACTCGAAGAGAGCAAGCAATCAAACCATGAGGTTGGGCTGCAATTTCTGACGTTAAAAACATCACGATAATGGTTAACAAGCTTATTTATGTTTCTCCATTTTTGTATTTTGTATAATTTCTCCTCACAATTGTTGTAAACGCAAATGAGCAAATGATTGTAGCATAAGAAAGAGTCATTTCAGCATCATTTGTTTGTTGTACTATGCATGTGGGCACTTCAGTAATTGCATTATTGATGTATAAGTCAGATTTTAGCATCATACAGTTGATTTAATATTTATATGGGCATCATAGTGATTGTGGAAGGTTAGTTTCAGTGTGTATGTGGTATGCATAGTATGCACGTAAGGAGCTGCAGTATATATGGCTAGATGGAGCTTGCATATTTCAGTTGTTGTATGCGCATTGGACATGGTTGCAGCAAGATTTGTATATGGTTTTGATATGTAAGCACTATATTATACACATATTGATAACATTAACATTGAATAGGCATTGTACAATGTATGTTTCCTCTATAGCAATATGTAGTAGTAGGAAGAATAGATGCAAATTGAACATGGCAGCCAATGTAGATTGTTTTGGCATCACAAGGAGGTTGTAACATATATGTTTCAGCTAACAAATGGGATGTAACAACATTGCACTTACTGTTCATGGGTGAGAGGAAAGGCACAAAGTGAAGAGCATCACTCTTTCATTGAGAAGGATGAAGATGCATGATTAGCTCCAAGATCGTGGGGACAGCATGGGGGAACCAAATCCACTAGTAGAAGATCATCATCGGACAGCCATAAGGGGACACATTTGAGGACGAATCATAGTGGAACCACAAGACTAATCAAATTGTAGCCTGAAGCACAAGGTTGGAACAACCAACTCTATATCGAGAGGCAAATCAGTTCACTCTCACATGGGAGGAAAGGAATTAAACATCACTCTTTCATTGTTAGGATTTTCTAGATTAAAATATCTTGTTCCTCATTGATGATCTATTTTGAAATCATAACGTTCTTATGAAGGTCTTCCACAAGCCTTTTTGCTTTAAGAAATTTATCTTGAAATAGAGGCAATTTTCCTTTCAAGTCTTCTAGAATATTGCCCATCTGTTTTATGAGTTGGTCCCTTTCCTTCATGTCAGTAGATTCTAAATTGAGAGCCTTTTCAACTTCTTATGAAATGCTTTGATGAGTAGTCTGTGTTGTTTCTCCTGACAATTCTCCTTGCTGGTCAATACTAGGGGAGACCTCTTCATGGTCTTGAACTTATGTTTTTTATGATGGACTTGTACAAGATTTCTCCTCTTTTCTATTCATTTGAAAGTTCTCTTGATACATCCTATAGGAAGCTTTTTCAATTTTGGTCTCTAGACCTTAGGGTTGACGGACCCCTATTCTTTTCCATTCAATCTTGGGTTTACACCCTCCTTAATTAAGTGGTATACATATTGTGGTACTAAATTTGGAGCATGGCTCACAATTCTTAGATGAATGATGCAAAATTGAAAAGATTATGGGAAATACCTAGCAATGAAGTCTTCGCACAAGGCAAATGGACATCCTCCTTTTCAACTATTGGATTGACATTGGCATAAGCCTCCACACACTATTGAACTTCATAGTGACATAGCACAATGATGCTTGTCCACTCCTCTTTGTTGATGATGGGGTTTCGGATCACTTCATTGTCAAATACATAAGTGCACACTTCAGCGTCCTCTAGTTCACAAAATACGTAAACTGCCCCCTCATCTGTAGCCCATATATCATATTCGGTATTAGTCCAACTCTTAAATCTCAATTCACCTTGTGACCAACCTACTCTAAGCCCTCCAGGATCATAGGATATTGAACATTCTTTTCCAACTCTTCATAGGGCTCAACCTGATGTGCCAATATGTTTGACATCAATTTTGACTCTAGTACCATAATGTGTCTTCACAATCATATGAGACCGATCTAGGGATAGATAACTACTGATTTTGGCCATGAAATCTCAGGGTAAAAAAATTTCGTATATAGTAGAGATATCTATCATAACAATCACTTGTGGGACACAAATGCTTGGACAAGAGTATAGAGTTAATAAGAAAACTCTTAACTACCACGGTTTTTACCACAATCTTGTTGAGTTGGTAACACCACTCTCAGAAGGGATATAGGTAATGCCCAAGGTGTCATCCACCTGTTTAGGCATTATGGAGCTACTAGCCCTTGAGTCAATCATACAAGTATGGACTAGACGATCATCCATTATAAGTGAAACGTGGAATATGGGGGTGTGTGGTTCTTTTTACCTATCTCTAGATTGTTGGTGTGGCACACTGTTGCTGGCTATTCTTTGTTTGATTTAGCGTCCTTTTGCATGTGCGACACCTTTGCACGGTGTTGCTTTAGAGATTCTTGTGGTAGATCTATTTGACTAGGAGTCAACAAAGCATCACATACCTTTATAGGTTTGTCGAGGCACTTTTCATTATTTCAACCACATTGAACTGGTCGGATGTTTGTGTCTTTCATTGATACAGTTGCATCGACTATTTTTGTGGGATTCCCGATAAGAGGGAAAGGATTTCTTGTAGCTTGGGTCTACGTAAGGGATTGTTCTTTCCCTTTTTGCTATGTTGTTTGGGTATGGGTACGGGTACGGATACGATGACGTCTCGGGTATGCGGGTACGTCATTTTTCAAAAACCTTTATTTGGATACGTCTTGGGTATGTCTGTATATATATTGTATATTACTCATTTTTTTAGTAAAACACTTGAAACTACATAGTATGAAAATATTTGTCTATAAATGATAAAACACTGAAAAATATATAATATTCATTCATTCATTACTTCAAAGACAAGATGTACATTCAAATATAGAATAAATCATCTCGATTGCCCACAAAATCATGAACTCACAAGGGCTCATCAGTGCATTGAATCTCACATAGTGCATGCCTTAAGGGAAGAGGGAAGGACTACTTTTAGGGTTTTTTTTTTAATGGATTTTTTGAGTTTTTTTTAAAAAAGTTTGAAGCCATTTTTTTGCCGAAATCCCTCGGGCACGCTTGGAGACGTTCCGGGCACCCCCGGAGGCGTCTGTGGCCGTGTCGGAAGTTTCCGACACGGCCACGGACGCCTCTAGGAGTGCTTGGGATGTCCCCGTGCCGGAGGCGTCTTCGAACAGGGGGCGCCGAGGGGGGGGCGTATCTCTGCAACGTAGCCTTTTTGCTTGCAGTTGGGATCGTTTGGAGGTTATTCTTTAAGAGAGACACTCTGAGTCAAAGTTTATTAGGCTTTTAGATGCCTATCTTTGCTTGATTTGTAATGGTCTAACTCTCAAAAGTTATTTTCTTTGCCCTGGTTAGATAATCAGATTTGACCGGGGGCCTTGTAGCACCTTGAGGATATTTGTTCATAACACAAAAATCACCTTTCTCCCAATATGCTATTGTGATTACCCTAGTGGGGGTTGGCGATTGTGAAGGATTTTGGTCATTATTCATGATTATGCGGGGTTGACACAGGGCACTTCTCGATAATACTTAGTCTTGGTATGTCAAACAAAACTTGGGGTCATGAACAAGATTGCAGGCTAGACACCAATCCTCGCATGCAGCTAAGTTATTTTTCACATGGACCAATGCTTTTGAAGCATGTTGATTTCCTTGATAGGAAGGAGTTGTTTGGATTGTTTGGATTGGTTGTGCAGGAGTGATATGAAGAATAGGCTGAAATCTATTGTGCTGATAGCCTTGGCGGTTGTTGTAATATGGCCTTCGAGCATTTTGAGTGGTCTACCTTTCGATGGCTACTAATTTGTTAGAAAATCCTTTGATCATGTTCTTGATTTCACCCATCTCATTGTTGTTTGAGGTATGGTTTGAGGATATCCATGTCCTTGATGGATGGGTTGAGGGGCGATGTCCGCGATAGTGGGTGGCTTGGGAATTTGGTTGATAGATGGAGCTTGAGGGTGATAGGGAAGCTGGACAAGGTTATAGATTTTGGGAAACAAGGGCATTGCAAGTCTAGGGGCAAATTTCCTACCTTGTATGAGGCTAATTTCAGCTAGGAATACTATATTGTACATTGCACGAAGGGTCCTCTCACTCATTGACTTTATCATGCTATTTTAAGATTAAATGCTCTAAGGGAATACAAGAATGCCATACTCGCTAAGGACGTACCTACAAAGGTATTCTTATCCGGGTCTTTTAAATCTGATGTTGAAATCAAGAATGGATTTCACGTGAGCTCTCTTGATCATAGTCAGCTGCTCGACACAGGATAGATTATCTCCTTTTGCCTTAAATTGACTATATAATAGTCAGCCCAACTTGTCCCATGTGTCGATCATTTGTGGGGCCATGCCCTTAAAGGATGCTGCCATTAACCTGTGGGCTATGCCAAAATCAACTATATGGTGCACAACACAAAGATTTGCCTCATCTTGGATGTGGTCTATGGGAGTGGTGAAACCGTCTTCAGTGAAGTACATCAATACCTTCAGTGTCAACCTGGGGATGTCGTTCCACTGTTGCAAGTTTAAAGGACTCCCAAATTCCAAGCAATTAAGGGTTTGGCTCTTGCCGGTTTGGCTTTGTGGGAATGTGACTGATTTGGACTGGAATTCTTCGGCAGGAGACAAAGAACACGCTCTCTTTGTAGGATTTGCAGTTTTATTCACAATTCTAGGTCTCCTAGGAGAGAGTTGCACAAAGATAATAGGATCTCGTCCTTGATTATTTCTTGTTATGGATCTTGTATGGATCCTTCTCATATAAATTGGATCTGCAAACCATTTGGAGTCGCAAGATGAAGAACTTAATGCTGTCTAAGAGTAGATCTCCAAGATCTCACCAGCAATCTTGGGAGTAATCCACTTCTACCAGTAGGTTTTTAAATAAAGGCCGAAAGCCTTGCACATTGGTCCCACTAGGCATGCCCAAAACCTTTGGTCACTGCCATAATGTGAAGTTCTAGTAGTTTTGGGCCAGAATAATATCCAGATCATGGCGACTCCCCTATTTAAACACTATTGGGATGAAATGAGAGCAAGAGAGAAATAAAAACTAAAGATAAAAGAGGTGATGTCAAGATAGTGTGATGATATGCTCACCCAAAGGAAAGATGAGAACACAGAACAATTATCTAATTGTGTTTAACATTGCTCATCAACATCATCGTATGCAAGAGGTAAAGATTTCAACACTGCAAGCAGATTGAACATCCATACATAATTTCAGACCAAGGGCAAAAGAAGTAGCCACAAAATCTTTATTATATACTTTAAATATACACAGCTGCATATCAGCTTGGAGACAAAACTGTATTAAATAAAGCAAATAGGAGCTAAGGTTGGAATTCACAATGGGAAAAACTTCTAAATAATTTAGGAGTTCGAAGAACAAAAATATCCCCACAACATAGCATAAAGCTCCATATATATAATTAACAACTTGTGTCAGTGGAATAAGGGAGTGCCACATGTATGAATCCTCACTGCATAGCTCTACAAAAATCAGTCCACCTGTAGTTTGTAGGGACGATCTTATCTACCCAGCTGGATCCTCTTCAGGCATGTTGGATGCTCAAGATGATATTTTGTGCAATTGCTTGTGCGATTTGTGCTCTGGATTCCTCACGAGAAGACGAATATGGCACCTATATTTTGAGAAATATCATGCTTCTATGTACCATGTCATCCAAAATAATCATTTGAACGCATACCCGCCTTGGATTTTTGCATACGGCTTAAAGCCGTATTGAATCTGAGATGAACACTGGTTGCAATAGGGAAAGATTACCTTTAATCTTCATGTTTGGACACATGATTGGGTGCTATGTGGTGGGAACATATCATTGGGGCGTTGTTTTTTATATCTTCATTTAGGCCTGTCTGCCGTCGGATGTCACAAGATCAATAGTGGGGGGAGTTTGGAGACTAACAAGTCTTAAGATCTCCTTAGATGAGCAATTACGCACCATGTGTCCTTGGGATTTGCTGCCCACCATAGGGTCTCCCTTTAGTGTTTAAAGGGCCCAACCCACCAAATTTCATTAAGGCACATGCCTTAAAGAGTGGTGAAAACCGCTTTATAAACTGGTATCTCCCTCATAGTTGATCTAAAAGATCAATGGTGAGGGGAACCTTATCAGAGTGTCAGACAATGTGGTGATGGGGAATGGTTGTGGGCACTTAGATATTCAACTACCTAGCACTTCTACTTCACTATATCGAGCTCAACCACAATTTGATCTATTTGTTGGGGAGATCGATGGCTAGGGTAGCATGCTGCATTGACTAGTCTTGACCTTCTTTAAGGCAGCGATCATCATCCACATGCTTGTGCTTCTGCCGTTAGATGAGCAACTCTTTAGAATTAATGGTGGGAATTTGCTTGTGATTGCTGACATATTTAAGACAAAACTCACTGCTTTCAATCCCTAAAGCTCTGATTATTCAATTTAGTAGTTACCGAGAAATCTAAATAGAAGTAGCAAAAACTGGAAAATAAGCTTGAAGAAATGGAAGCACTGGTCAAAGACTTGAAAGAGAAAAGATGCCAGGCTTTGAGGATCAAGCAAATCTGTTGGCCGCATTACAAAAGCAGTTAGAGTGAGCTGGTAGCACTTCCAAGTTCTCCAACTCCAGTGAATAATGAGGAAGTGGACCAACTTCAGGATAGAGTCAATGAGTTGATTAGGGAGGTACAAAATACTCGAACCATGCATGTTGAATTAGAAAAACAATACAAGGCTTTGTTGATTGAGTTAATCAAGCCATTAGTTTAAAGCATGTAGAAGATATCCGATGCATTTTGGGAGTTTGTAATGAAGCTTAAAAAAATGGAGAGGACCATTGAAATTTCTGAGCAAGAATTGAAACTTGTCTATATATGTGGAAGGATAGATTTAGGTCAGCAAATCAAATGTACACATTGTTAAGATGTGCTCAACGTGATGTATTTACAGCAATCCTTTGATAGAGCAAAACAACTTACCAACATTACAATTGTGGAGAGTGCTGCTGCAGCTTTCCAAACAATGATTAACCGCGACATAAAAACTATTAGCCAATTTTTTCAGTGTCTTGTAGCTACAGAATGAAGGACTACCATCCCCATTTACACATTATAGCAATGTGAAGAGAAAAGTTGATTGGGGACACAAGTTATCAAGGGAAGGCTGGGTCAATTCAGCAGAGAAAAATATGTGGATGTGCTTCCTACTGCCTAGAATGTTGTAAAGCCCTTTGAGAAGGTTATTTCTTTGAGGATGGGAGTGCATATCTTTTTGGGCACTAATGCTGTTAAGAGTGAAGGATTTTGCAATCGATTCTATTATGGATCAACTTACTACTATTCAAGAAGCCAAGTTACCTGATGTGGTTAAATGGAATAAGATGCTAGCAGATTACAATCCAACAGATGGGGCCACATAGACTTATGCTATTGGTGCCTTAAGTAGATGTGTTTGCAAGGTGCATGTCGACCTTGTATTTCGTGTCTACATTTGGAAATTGGAAGCCTTTCCAAATTCGGTGAAGTGTTGAAGACATGCCATTTTGGTTTGGCTTAGCAGTTTGCTTCTAAGGTGAAATGAATTTTAACAGATTGGAACAAATCCTTTTTCCATCCTGTGGCTGTTTCATCTGGATAGTGTTAATTCTCCTACTTCAGAATGTGCATCACTCCTGACAGATACAAATACAATGGTTGCTTTTGTATTGATGATGTTCATATTACTTCGAGCATGCTCATTGACTCATCCAGCATTTGTTCCCTTGTGTTGTGTTTATTCAACTGTCCCATTCCCTTCACTTTCATTTTCAGGTATGCGTGTTGAAGTTGGTAGAATGAAAACAATCTTGAGCCAAGAGATCCAGACTTCTAGGTGAGGATGATTTTCAATCTAGAAGTTTGTAGATCTGGGTCTGTAGGAAATAGACTTATCACCTCCTCTAGATATGAGGAGGAAGAGTAATCCATGATGTATTTAAATAAATTTGTGGTGTAAATCAAAATTGCTATATTTTTAATACACATGGATTGTTTTGGCTCATTTGTCTTGGTTTATCTTTAGTGTTGTTGTAAATAACTTTGTTGAATCTGCTCATCTTTGTGAGTTTAATGTGTAGAGACAAAATTTCTTTTATTGTGCGGATGACTTATATTACAACTTTTACGCAATCTTCATCTTTCATACATATTTTCATTGAATTTTCATATTTCTGTTAATTGTTCACGTGTCTACTTTTTCTAGTTTTTGTCAATTGCATTAAACTGTTCAAGCACTATGAATGCCCAAGGATTATGCATTGGTCTATTTAATGTATCATCCTTTATTTTAACACAACTTTGTTCTTACAATCTGTTTCAATTGTGTGCATAATGGTATTGTGACACATAATTGGGCATCCATGCACAGTCAGAGCTCTATTGAATATCCCAAGAATATTTTGATTCCTTGCTTTATACCTTTTACATAATTTATGGAATTTTATGTGGGGATAGACTATTCCCTATGGACGCCTCATAATCTTTTCAATATTGGTCACTTTATGACCCATTATTGAAGGTGTCAGTCGAGGAGAAAACGTTTTAATGGTGCTGTTGTTGGGGACGCCAAGAGTGTGTTTTTAGTCTTGCCAAGTTGTCGTCTTTGTCTTTTGTTAAAGAACATTTTGTACTTGGGAATGACATTCTGATGTGTCTAGTTTTAAATATGGCTGATATATTTTCGAACTGGCTGGATCTACCTTGGTGAGGAGTTGGTAGGAATATTTTCATCTTCACATGACTCCATTTTTCACCCGTCAACTCTGTTTGTGTGTTTGGCTAGAAGTTCTTGAGATTCACATGTTATACGCTATTCTCTAGGTGAGAGACCACTTGGAGTGGCTCAGATCCAACCTCATATCTGACCCTGAGAAGTAGATTGCTTGCACATTGGATGATCCTGAAAAATTAATTAGAGAGGCTAACAAAGAAAAGAAAGTATGGCGTCCAGTTTCCCCATTTGATAAGGATCTCACATCACCTGCTCCTGCTACACAAGCCAGTGGTTTACATGAAGTTGAATCTTGTATCGATAACATTATTACAGACTCTGGTTCAGATAACTCTTTAGATCTTGAAGTTGATAACATTCATAGATCTAGATCTATTTGGAGGAAGAAGCAAACTCTGGTAGGCATCCTTTAAAATATTTTAGTGCTTTCGTAGTTCTGACTTTGCTCCTCTTGCTATTGTTTCATCAACGATCTCTATGAGTCACCTCCTACTGCACCCGCAGCTGCTGCACAAACTGCAAAGCTTGTGTTCAACTCACTGGTTACCCCTGTGATTGTTTATCAAGATCCATCTGTATAGCAGATACAAACAACCCCCCTCCCCTCCACTTCATGGAGCTGAGAGGTTCAAGCTATTTAATGTTGCTGCTATCCTTTCCTACCTTAATCCTTTACCCCAGGGAATTAGAATCTTCCAAGTTTTATAGAAATAATGTTTTTTTTAGGGAGGATTATGTAAAAACCTTTAGAAATTCTTGTTTTATGGAAAACAATGCTCTTCTAGGGAGGATCATGTAAAAGCCTTTAGAAAGATTACAAATGATTTTGAATTAGATTATGGTGATGTAATGATGATGTTATTTGTCCAAATTCAGGAGACGATGGTTTAGAATGGTATGACCAACTGCCTAATGGACAAATACATGGTGTCAATTTAAGGAGGCCTTTAAGTTGCAGTATGGTGATAGAAGGGATGCTATGTTCTCTTTGGATGAAATCACTAAAACCAAGAAGAGGTTTAAAACTTTAATGAGACTTGCCAAGAGTTCATGCAAGCTTTGTGAAGGTCTTGGCCAGAGTACCTAAAACAATTAGGCCTCCTGATGCAATGGACTTATTTTTCATATCAATTCCTTTGGCGCCGAGATGAGTTTCATGTTGAAAAATAAAGACTCCTAACCTGAGAGAGGTCTACACCATGGGCATCAACTTGGAAAGTAACTTGGTTACTTCTGGAAAGACGAAGGTCCTGAAGGCTAGGTTTCAAACACATGAAAAGGAGGAGGATGCTAGGGATCCACTTCTGGTTCTGAGTCCTTATCTGAGAAAATGGACAATATCATTGAGAGTCTAATTTGAGGCATTTCAAACAACGGACAGCAGAATTGTGAAGATTGAAAGAGGCTAGTCCTCTCGATCTGCTCCGTTTTAGAAGGGTGAAAGAAAAACCATAATAATAATCGAAGAAAGCCTTTCTTTGAAAACAAGGAGAGAAATCCTGAGCACAAGTCTGAGGAGAAGGAAACTCCTAATCCACTTAGGGCCAATAATATGGCAGAAACTTAACTGTGGTGCCTGGCTTTCAGCTTATCTCATGCACCAGAGGGGTGTGCTGTTTTGCTCTTATTGATCTTCTGTATATAGGTAATGATAAGGAAGGGGCCTCCTCTGTGGGTGTTGATTATGAGCAACAGTCTGATGGGGAGAATTCAACCATATGAATGATGGAGATATGACCCTGGCAATAGATGTTCCTCTCCCTTTTCTCCCTCTTAGAAAGGAATACCCAAACCCATCAAAGGAAGTGGCTTACCTAAGAATGAACAGGGTCTGTAGGTACGACCTCATGAGAAATAGAAGACAGACCAAGTGAAGATGAGATACAAAGGCCAAGTTGTAATGGTGGCTCATGCTCAGAATTCTTATAGCTTGAGAAGTTAGAAGATTGGAGCAGGCAATGAACAACTTGATCCCCCAAAGAAGACTCATCATAAAAGTAGGATTGTTAATAAAGGAAAGCTACATTGCAGGGAACGCCCCCGCTCCCGCCCCCCAACAAATACTATCTAGAGACGTCTCTGGGCGTCTCTGGCAGGTTTCCCAGCGCAAAATAAGAAAAAAATAAAAAATACTCAGATCATTAAAAAAAAAAAACCTAAAAAGTGGCGAAAAGTTATAAAAGCAGCCCCCCTTCACTCCAAAGAACACACCAAAGTGAGTTTGTAGTGCTTAGCAAAAAAAAACTTCCAGCCAGCCGTGTTTTCTGGTTTGCATGCAGTAGTTAGCTTCCAGTTCCAGTTTGAGTTTGCAATAGCAGTTAGCAACTAGCAAGGAGTTTGTAGTTTGTCATTGCAAGGTTGAAGGTGCCGAGGAATTAATTTGTAAGGAGTTTGCAGCGGTTGCAAGGAGTGTAGAATTTGTTTGAAGGTGGGAGGAGTTGTTTCATTTGCTGATTGCTGATTTGCTGTTGTCCAAGTGGAGCCAGTGGGAGTGGCATTCATGATTATGAATATGAGGACAATCTGAATCTAGATGAATCATGATTTATTCTAGTTTTAAATTTTGAATGTATTTGCAATGTCTACTTTGAACATTTTGAAGTGATGAATGAACAAACACTATGTATTTTCAAGTGTTTTACTAAAAAAAATGAGTAACATGCATTGTTTTTACATACATACATACATACATACATACATACATATTTTAAATATATAAATACAGACGTATCCACGGCGTATCCAAATCAAGGTTTTTTATAAATGGCATACCCACATATTCAAGACGTACCCGTACCCGTATCCAAACAACTTAGAAGGGAAGCAAATAAAAATTTCTGATCATTCTCCTGCTAGTGGTTTGAAGGGTTCTATTCCCGCCCCACCTCCTCCTTTGATTTTTCTCATGAGTTGCATAAGGTAAAAGTATCCATGCCTTTGGTTGACCTTATGGAAGTGGGTCTCTTTTCTGTCCAGGCTGTTTTTTGTTGGAAATTTGATCATGTGGACCTATATAACAGGCCAGGAAAAAGAATGTTGGTGCTCTTCACCATGCATCTTTGTCAACAAATTTGTTTACAATGTGAAAAAGGAAAAAATGAGTTGTACCCTAGCAAAGCATTTTTGTTTTAGAATTCTATTTAGTCTGTGAGGTCTTAGTGACATCTTGAAGACCATAGCCTCGTTTATTTCATTAAAGACAATAAAGTAATTGTCTCATTTTTGCATCATAGGAAGCATAGGTAGTTGTGCACAATTGGTGGCATGAAAAGTCCAACATAGCCATATACTAAAATGATTGAATATCTTTCTACAATGTGATTCCCAAATATGTGTTGTTTTATAGTTTCTATACTGAGATTGGCATCTCTTATGATGGTATAATATGCAATTGGTCAAACTGGGGACAGATCTTTGTATCAATGAACAATAACACAACTTTTATATATTCTGGCATTATAATCAAATATGGGCATGGCTTTAAGGGTTTGCAGTTTTTTTCTGAAAGCCTCTTATTTTTTGATGAAAAGGAGATAACTTCTTCTATGTTGTTCATGCAGATGATTCCTGTAGCTCCAAATGACGTTGCTTTCTCAATACATGCAGTGCTTCTTACAGCCTTCACCATATATCAAGTTTTTATCTATGAAGTGTGTCTGAAAAATAAAACTCGAGTATTTCTTGCTTAACTTTGTATACAGTTTTCTGGAATTGGAAAGATAAATTTTGAAACAAGGAATCTATTGGGTCTATTACATATAAACAGGCATAGGCAGACAGACAGTTCCAGATAAAAAGAGGCATAAAAAGGAATGACAATTTGTTTTGTGTTGGCAGAGAGGAACACAAAAAATTTCGAAGACATGCATAGGGATCACTGTGGTGGCATGGGGTTTTGCTGCAGTCTCTTTAATTGTAGCATGGCCTAATGGATCATGGCTTTGGCTTTTATCTTGTTTCAAGTAAGTTGTTTTGTATCTTGATATTTTTAAAGAAGATCCTAGATGTGTAATGTCGGCGGGTTTTGAAAACCTAGTTTTAGTATCATTATAGTTTGCTACTTATAAAAGAAAAACTATTAGAGGTTTATATTCCCTAGTTGTTCTTTTTCCTCTATATGCGTATGCACCCAGCCCCTGGCATTGGATATACATGCATGTGTGTGGGGTGAGTAGGTGGGGAGCATCTATTCCCATCCATGAGACCAAATATGACTATGGAATGTTTATGAAATGCTGTACAGAGGCTGAGATGACAAATCAACTGTATCCTTACACAAAACTATATTGATCTGTAAAGTTTGTGAAGTTCTTACTACAAATTTACAAGATAGCTATGTCGCTGATTCAATGAAATGCTATTGAGATCCAATATAAGCTGAAAATTAGATGTGAGACATAACTACTAGCTACTCTATACATCCAATATGCAGAATTATAATGCGTGAATGTGCAAACATCTTCTAGACATCCACAAGAATTACAACTACAACTTTTACTTAAGTGCAAATGCTGAAATTGATGACCTTTACCAAAGACCTTACATTCCATGACAACATAACAATATGGAAGGAAATGAGTTCAAATTCACACACACAAATATATTCACAACACAGGAATCTATCCTAGAAAAACCCATTGTGGAAAAGCTCCAGTATTGAATGTGGTGCTTCATGGGCTTGGTATTGAGCGCAATCCAAGTACAAAGTGGATATAGAGTTATACAAGTGCAACTTCACCATGGAATTAGTTCTTGCTCCCCCAACTATGACCTGTAGCCCTCGCAAAATATAGAATTCCAAAGAACACTCACTCTGGAATGCCTACCTTGCAGCTGCAACTCTTATCATCCTCCATATGTGGAACCAGATGTGCTTTTAATACACCTTGGTCTTTGTTGGGCTTGTAACCTTTTATTTTCTGACCTTGGTGTTGGTTGGGCTCTAGCTTTTGCTGTATTGTTTTTTTGTTTTTCCCTTATGTTGGACTTGCTTGTCTATTCTATTCTTCTTGTCTTTTTTCTAAAATATTTTCTGACCTATTTCTAGCTCATACTTACCAAATGCAAAGCTTTTGGTCTTAAAAAAACCACTTACATAGATAGAAGATTAAAATTACATTAATGCCTTTCTTCTTGAAGTGATTCTTCCATCCTTCCTACCCAATGGGAAGTGGATGGTTGTTCTGATCTACTGCTCTGATGCAGTTGAGGTTGGGTGTGAAATGAATGGCAACTGGGTCCTAGCACAGCCAAAATAACCTTTCCCCATGGTTATCTACCCCAACTATGGTGTTTCAAGTCTTTTGGGCAATCGATTACTTTCAATTTTTTTGAAAATTCACCATTTAACGGAAATTTTTAACTAGTAAACATGGATTTGCCTGAAATATCAAATCTGCTTGAAATGAGAGAAGATTTATGGGGTGCGAGTACTCAAGATGAATCTTATGACATATTCAAGAAGATTTCTAGGACTATATGGAGTCCAGCTGAAACAAGGACTGTATTTTATTTTAAAATGGAGTTTTGAAGCCCTTTCAAGGCATACAATGGATTCACACAACAAAATAAAATTTTGAATCGGAGTCTTACCGCTTGTAGCAATGTTCTCATGGTCAAACACCTCCAAACAAACCTACAGCAGATTCAGCAGCTCCTTCCTCGGATCATAACAACAATTATTGGATTCTAGGCATTTTGTCAAACAATTAGGCCTTTTTTCAATCGTCAAATTCACACCTATAGACAAAATATTTACGGACTGTTTTGAATGTTCTTAGACCTTCTCAAAAAACCCACATCAAATGTGGAATCAGATTTTGAAGAGGATGGACCGTTTGGTCAAACCGACCTTAAGTTTGCCCAAAAATTACTGAAAATGGTTTTATTCAGCAACATGATACTCTGTTCTTGGATATTTGAAGGATTACTTTCCATGAGTGACCAAAACCCCTATCAAATAAAGTTTTAGATCCTCATGAGGGTCCACCAGTCATTCTAATCTTCAACCCTCCAAAACATTATTGTTTTCCTTCTTATTCGGTATGAATACTGAATTTTCCTTGCTGTTCTTTGCTGCTATTCTAAAACCAAGTTTTCTCCCACTCTTCTGTTGGATATTTCCTAGTTAGTCATCATAGTTTACATGATGTATTAACCTAATGTTAGTCATATCATATTAGGTGTGTGTGTGTGTGTGCGCGTGCGTGTACGAGTTGTTGTAACAACTCATATAGATATTAGGCAGTATGACTAGGGATTAGGATTGAGCGAGTGTTTGTAGAAGATGAGAGTTGACTCCTTAGTTGTAGGAGATCAAGCTTATATATGTGCCTCTTATGATTATGGATAAGATCAATCTAGTTGCATATTTTAATATAATTTCAAAGCAGTTTTGGTTCATGTACCAATGATGGAGGAATGAGATTCCAAGGGGCAGCTCATTGTTTGCATTGTTGCCCCATTCTATGGCATCCATTATTTGTAAAAGCCTAACATTTGCGTGCTCCTCGGATATTGACAAATTTTCCAACCGATGCCATCTCATGCAACCATTCAAATTAGTGACAAGCATTCACATTTTTGTGGTCTGTCCATCACCCAACATTGTCAAAGGTACGTCTATTGGATCCTCATTGTGTGTCCAGCTATGCGGTCTCTCATCTCAGCCATTGCCAACATCGATTAACTTGTTTAGAGGGTTGGTCGTTCGTTGCAATCGTCTTTAACCTTGTGCACCTTCTTGGTGCTTCTCAAGCACTCCATGTGTTTGTCTTCATCTTCTTTGCATTCATTATCCCTTCATGTGCGTTCATGTCTCCATGCGTGTGTGTTTATTATTGTCAACTCTTCGGTCATCTCTGTGTAGTAATGTCAACAAGCGTTATAAGCTTAATACCTAAAGCTATAGGCTTGGTTAATGTTTTGTTTGTTGTATGGTTTTTTTAAAATTTTAGTTTGTTGTTTTATAATGTGAGGTGATGATCTTTAATTAAATAGTTGATAAATGTTATAGTAGTCTAGAGTCTTGTCTTATAATGATCTTAAGGTTCTCAATTTTTTGATTCTAAAGTTGTTTAGTTTTATGTCTATAATCAATAATAGTGTTTCATTCATCGATTAATTTGTCAACTTGTTAAATAGACTCTAGTTTTTTATGAGTCATTTTGTTTAATTGACCTACTGTTCCAAATAAAGTAGTGTTGATCGTCAAAGTCAATTGTCTCTTTCTATAAGGATGCATTATTGGGAGAACTTGACTTTGAGTTGAATGTGTGAGTCCATTCTAAGGGGTGAGAATTTGCTATAAAATACATGACATGCAGTTTGACCTAGTTGGTTGAGCTAACAGGAGATTTGAGGAAATGGAGGAAGGAAGCCAATCACAATCTTGAGTTTGCTAACTTAGAGATTGTTAATTTGCTATAGTGGCAAAATGAATGTGCTCAAAGGATTACATAGCATGAAGAGTTACATTCATTAGTGACAACGATGATGTACTTTGGCTGTAGACAATTTAGTAAAACTTGTACTGAAAAGACTAAAGCCAAGAATGGTAACCAATGCAGTGGTGACCATTTTGCTATTCCTAATCTAGTGACAGTGATCAAATGCAATGGTTACAAACGAGTTGTTCAGTGAGGTGGCCATCACCCATTGAAGGCACAGTGAGGACTCAATCCTGCTAGTTGTTCTGTACCAACCTAGCGAGGCTCAACGAACCAGAGGAGTGAAACAAAAGAGAAGTGGAGGCCCAAGCCACATTTTCATTGACTAATGTGTATCTCTCTACTTGTACGTTGTAAAGTTTAGTAAGGCTTAGTTCAATTGATCTCATTGTGAACCATGTATGCCAGTTCACAATTCGAAAGATTGGATAGCGTGTTTGTCCTATCCACATTTGTTTGTACGATATCGTTAATGTGTGTGTTCCTATCTTTGATGAACGTGATAGTGAGACAGTTCCCACCACAATTGTAATTTATATGAACTTAGTGTATGTCCTATTTCATACTACCCTAGGTGGATTGCTGATATATTCCCATCGATTGATATTTGTCTTGAACTAGAGTATGTCTTAGTTCTCTTGTAGTACCGTTCCTTTCCCTTTGAACTATGTTTGTACTAAGGGAGGAATGTTGGATATTTTCTAGTTAGTACATCATAGTTCACATGATTTTTTTAACTTAATGTCAGTCATATCTTGTTAGGTTTGTGCGTGTATGAGTTGTAACAACTCATCTAGATGTTCGTAAGTATGAATAGGGATTAGGATTGAGTGTGTGTTTGTAGAAAGATGAGAGTTGACTCCTTGATTGTAGGAGATTAGGCTTATATTTGTAGCTCCCATGATTATGAATAATATCAATATAGTTGCATATGATCTCCCCATCACATTTTACCCAACAATTAAAAAAAACATTTTTTGGCCTCTTCCATGGGCATTTTTGGGTATCTTCTTACTCCCCAAACTCATGATAGACTCATTGTTTTCAAAATCGGATATTCCCCCCATCCTCGTGCCAACACCATAACAAATGCATCAACGATTTTCTAAATAACTTAATTTATTCATCCACAGACTTAGATCCTTGAGGGCCTCAACTTCTAGTTGTGAGAGGTATCCCTACTTAGCACTTTGCTCTTTAGAGAGGTTTGCTTCACTAGTCTTCACTAGACGTCGACACTGTTGGTAATTTGAGACTCGGTTGCTCATTATTTCTATTGGCATCTCTATCAATAGGCTATCCCCATTCATGTATTCCTTAGACGTCCCTATCGGGCTCCTTCCCACAAAAGATGCCATCACTAGGGCTGCTAGAGAGGACATCTACAAATAGTATATCCAGACCACTTGGATCTCCGTTCATGAGCCGCTCAGCCCCTTGCTTTCTACGACGAGCATTTCTTATAGGTGGTGGATGGTATTATTCATTGCCCTCACTATCTCCAATGCCATTGGTCTCATGTCTTGAGGTTTCCCCTTGGCTAGATGAGAGTTTGTTCTCACAATTTGTGTGTTGAAACAAACCATCACATTCTTTGTTAGGACCGGATCTGTCGTCTTTGCTCCTTCCAAGGAGTGGGAACGAAAGACAACTTCATTTTTAGATGCCCTATTTATTATGAGATCTAGGGAAGATATCACTATCTCTATAGACACTGATACAATACTCTAGCTACTTTCTTTAGATATACAGACCAATAGTGCTTGGCTCTTTATCTTTGAGAGGCTGGCACAAATTCCTACAAGAGGAACCTAGAGGCTTTAGAGCTCCCATATTGATTAACTATTTCTTTCAACCCATCTAGGTGATTGGTAGCACTAAGCATCCTTTGGACATCGGTACATCACACATCGGAGCTGATAGATTAGTTAGACAATGCTTTTTTCAGCAAATCATTACTACTCAGACTACTTAGATCTTCAAGCCTACTATCTCTTAGCATTGTGGCTTTGCTTTGCCCCGTCGGCATGGCTCTGCCCCTCTTCGACGACATGGATCTATTACTTGCTTGCTGCCCCCTAGACCCCAAGGGTAAATTGTTATTATGAGCTTCTTTTCTACTATGGGAGTTGCATCGGCCTTGGATGTTAGGGGAGATTTTAGAGGAAGTGTCTTGCTTCCTCTTAGGATCACCCAACCTGGCTTCTCCGACCTTGTATGGTCACTGAACAACATTATCAAATTTCTCACAGTGATCAATAATGGCTCGAACGACTCCACTTTAGGTACAAATAGAGACATTCGATGAGATTTGCCTCCAGTTTTCATTAGCTCATACTTTTGGGGCTTTTGTTCGCCCCTCATTGCTATTTGTATTGCTTTCTTTGCACTCATGTTAGTGGCATGTTGTTCTATTTTGTCTTTCGTATTGTATTTCTTTGGTTCACCTCTAGGATTCTCACTTCCTATAACTTTCTATTGCTAATGGTTTTATCTTTTAGTCCCATTGACCTACTTTTGGTCATCTTTGCACAATTTAATTTCATTCTTTGTTTCTTTCATTCAAACCATGAGAAGTACTTTCTAAGTGTTTGATGAAATGTCAACACTAGAATTTATTGAATCTTGACTAATTAAACACATTTTCCAAACATTTCGTGTGCTTCTTGACATTTTGAACCTAAATGAATGTAATTTCAGTCTCAAACACTCTTTGTATAATGCAAAAGATGGAATATTTTCAAAATAAATGTATTTATGTCTTTGGTTGACATGAGATTGTTGATTAGCCTATGATGCTTCTACATCTACAACCCGGGTAACTAAGAATGTGAGCTCCTGCTCAAAAACATGGGTTGAGTGGTAGAAGCACTCTTTTGATCTTCTAACTTCTTGATGGTCAATTACCTTTGAAATTTTTGTATTTGTTTCTTCCTTCTTTTCCATCCTCTCATGGGGTTCCTACCCACCAATAACAATCCACCTCCACTAAGTTCTACTCTTACTCTTGTTCTCTTCATTGAATCGTTCTTTTTCCAGTGCACTTTTGAACTTCCAGACCAACTGCCTCGATCAAAGATCCACATGCTTCTCATCATTATTTCCCTCATCATCATCATCCTTGGCATCATGTACATGCCATGTGCAAAGAAACTTGCATCTCTATTGCCCATGTGGAAACAATTTATTCTCATGAGAGAATCCATTCTCATTTGCAACCTTTGACTTATGAGAGTCTTTTTTTCAACTCCTATCCGTGCTGATCCCACATATGCAACAACTTGTGCATCCTCTATTGTCCTTTGTAGGAACACATCAACCATCTTTACCTCATTCTTTGCCTCCATGTCAAATAGGTGACATTCTTCACGTTTCCTTCTTGTCCAAGTGTTCTTTGGATCAACATCTACCAACAATTTTTTGGCTTGGCCCTTTACATCTTCACTCTCTACTTATCATAGTTACCAGGTTTGGAAATCTGAATCCGTTCAAGAGGCCAAAAAAACGCGGAATGCAGAATTCTTGAAATTTTTTGAAAAAAAATTCAATAAAATCTGGTTCAGGGAAAAAAAATAAAAAATAAAAATATGTATATATATATATATATATATATATTTCAATCTACTAAAGAATATACATTAATTTAACACTTGCAACATAATAAAAATATATTATGATATTATTAATTTTAATTTTACCTTATAGTAGATAAATAATTATCTGTAATATAAAATAAAATTAAAATTTAAAAAAAATATTAAAATGAAACATATTAAAAAAATAATTAAAAATTATAATATAAATGAAAATACACATAAAAATAATATTATAAATACATAAACCTAATTTAGATTTTTTTAATTATATTTAAATATTTTATAATATAAAGATTAAATACACAAACTTAAAAAACAGAATTAAGGTTTTTAAAAATTTAGACAACATTATTTTTTTCTTTTTTAAAATAATTTTAATTAAACAAAATAAAAAATAATAATAAATCTAACCTAAATATTTTTAAAACCCCAAACCCTAATTATGTTTCAAAACTTTTTTTTTCCTGGGTGTTCACTGTGAAAAACTTGTGATTTTCCCCTATCATTTCTGCGGCTTAGGGCACGCAGCTGCGCTTTTTAGGATTCGCTGATAGTTTTTTTTTGAGGTTTTTTTTGGGTTTTTTTTTAATGGGATAAAATGCTCGAGCTGCATCAAATAATCTAGCAGATGAAAAAAATCCAGATATTTCCAGATTTGGCCGAGATTCGATTGGATTTGGTAACTATGCTACCTATGTTTCAAGATTGAGAATGAATACATATCATTCTCTGCCCATTGCTTCCCAATTGAGAAGGTATCCTTCTCAATTCCTTCCAGTTTCCTTTGTGAGAGTCCTTTCTCCCACTTCTAATTGCTATTACAAATAAATTCCCACTTGTGCGTCCCCTTGAAGAAATCCTTGGGCCGAAACCATCATCTATTCATTCTTGATTGCCTTCATGTAAACATGAAGACGACTCTCTTATGTTGCAATCTCTCTGCTGTCCACATCTTGTGTCTTGCTCTTTCAACTTAATAGGACTCATAAGAGCCTCTTCTTCCTTGATCTTCTCAACTTTTTCCTCTTTATTACCTACAACAAACTCAACATACAAGTTATTATGAGAATCAAAGATTCCATTCTGCGTCTTGTCCAATGGCACACATATTGCAACATCCTCCTCCTTTTCATTCAATGCTCCCCCAAAATCCTCATGTGCATTCACTTGCACTTCATTCACCTCCACCTTCATGCCCTATAAAATACATACTTCTACAGCAACTTCAATCCTTTGTAACTTTTCTTCTGCTACAACTTCGGGCATGACTCCCACTTCATCTGTCTTTAGGCTGCTAGAAACAATTCCTCTATCTTTATTGCTTCCTCATTAACAATATCAGCTTGGTCATGACCTCCAAAGGCCAACCTTCCTTCACAGTGCAAATATTCTTTTGTTGCTTCTTTTTTGGGCTCAACAATTATCACCTCCATATCCTCCTCTACAAGAATTTCTTCTTCTATGGGCTGCTCACATCCTTCTCTTCATTTCTCCCCAAAACAGATTTGGGTTGCTCACATGGCAATTTCCCTCTCTTATTTCCTTTCAAGGCAATCTTCTTCTCGCCACTCTTAAACCTCAAACATGGACCTTTCTCAACCACTCGGATTGATCTCTTGGGTGCACTATTTGGTCCATCAACTTGGAAATCATGTGTTTCCAGTCCTTTACCTCGTCTTTACCCTTTTCTAGTGTCTTATGTTGGAGAGTTTGCCAACACACAGCTGCACGGCCACAAAATCTTGAACTTGCATCCTTTACCCTCTAGGGGTCTTCAATATTTTTCACTACAAAGCATTTCTCCATCGTCAACACCCACATCATCAACTCTTTCGGGGTCTTGTTTTAAAAAAAACCAACGTGCTTCAGATTTAGGCTCTTTTTCTTTCACGACATCCTTTGCTGGGCCCTTTTCTTTTCTTCCTGGTCTCCTCTAAAGCATCCAATTAGGATACCATTTCTTCTAAAACCTTCTCTAGTGCTGATAGCTGTGACTCGGGGTCCCTCGTTTCTCTCTTGATTTTTTTTTGAGTCATTTCTTCAACTCTTTGTTCTCTACCCATCTAGACACGATGTAGAAAAAATTCTTGTTCTCTCTCACGTGTGGATTACATCACATTCAGCATTTTATTGGCACATTCCTCTCAACACGTCTCATTATCAGCACTTGCTTCCTTTTCCCAGATTTGCAACCAATTATGATGCCATATGATGCAGTTCAGGTTGGGGGCCAAATGAATGGAAATGGGGTCTGAGTAGCCAAAATAAGCTATCCCTATGGTTATTGCCTAAAATTGCAAATATGCTTGAAATGAGAAGAGAAATGGGGTATGAGTACTTGAAATGAATCTCACAACATATTTAGGAAGATTTCAAATACAATACGGAGCCCAACTGGAACAAGCACTGATTGTTTTATAAAAACAGAGTTTTAAAACCTTTTCAAGACATACAACGGATTTCACACAACAAAAAAGAAATTCTTGAATTGGAGTCTTACCACTCACAACAATGTTTTCATGGCCAAACACCTC
This sequence comes from Torreya grandis, assembly GCA_037957365.1. NCBI lineage: Eukaryota > Viridiplantae > Streptophyta > Pinopsida > Cupressales > Taxaceae > Torreya > Torreya grandis. The sequence continues at coordinate 2,231,718 of JARHVA010000545.1, read as the reverse complement.
CAAATAAACCTACAACAAGTCAGATAAGTAAAAATTGGATTTTAGGCATTTTGTCAAATAATTAGGTTTTTTTCAACTGTCAAATTCACACCTACATCCAAAATATTTATGGATTGTTTGGAATGTATTCAGACCTGGTCGAAAAACCCACATCAAATGTGGAAACAGATTTTGGAGATGAACCATTTAGTCAAACCGACCTCAAAATTTCCCAAGAATCACTAAAAACGGATTTTTACAGCAATAGGACCATAGTTATCATATTCGTCTGAATACAGTCCATACACTGTTCGGACCGAACTTTTTGAGCAAAACAAATTAGTTCAGATAAATTCGTCGTTTTTGGGAATATTATTTTTAAATTTTTTTTATTAAAAAATAAATTAAAATAGTAAAAACAAAAAAATAAAGGTCAAAACGTGTTTTACCTCGCGTGGATCCTATGGTCGACGTGTCTGACCAAAAAAATAAAAAAAACCCTAACAACTCACAGCGAACAGGGAAGTGAGAAGTGGAACAACTCAGCGAAGTCTTAGCAGTTAGGTGGCAAGTCGCGGAGCTGGGAGATTAGTGAACACGCCAACAGCCAAGCAACATCGACGTCGGGGGAGCCTCAAGCCTCAATAGTGTCACTGGTCGAGGCCTCAATAACGTCGTTGGTTTGGACACGAGGAGACAGGAACATTTTGTATTTCTTTTTGTATTTTTTTTTTGTGTTTTAAATTTTTAATGTTTCTTTTGAAATTGCAGGCTCGTAGAAAATTTTTATTTATTTTTGGTTTTCTATAATGTTTAAGATTTCGAAGTTTTAATTTTTAGTTTTAGTTTTATAATTTATTATTTTACATTTTAATTTGGAAGGTTTAATAGTTTTAATTTAGTTTAATAAATAATTAAATATTAATAATTATATAATTATTAATTTATTATAATAAAAGTTTTAGTTTTAAAATTTATTGTTTCACATTTTAATTTGGAATGTTTAATAGTTTTAATGTAGTTTAATAAATAATTAAATATTAATAATTATATAATTATTAATTTATTATAGTATTTAAATTTGTGTTTATTTATAAATTTGTATGATATATTTTTTTTTCATGATTTGTAAAAGTTTCTTAATGGAACTACTGAACTTACCGAACTGAACTTTTTTTTAAATTTTGAACTTCCGAACTTTTTTCCAATTCCGAACTTTCAGAATGTTCCGAACATGGTAACTATGAATAGGACGGTTTGTTCTTGGATATCTGAAGGATTGCTCTCCATCAGTCACAAAATACCCAATCAAATCAAGTTTTAATACCTCATTAGGGTTTCCTAGTCGTTCTAAGTTCTAACATTGACCCCTCCAAAATGTCTATGTTTTCCTTCTTATTTGGCCTGAATACTGAATTTCTTTGCTGTTCTCTGCTGAAGTTCTAATACTGATTTTTCTCCCCCTCTTTTTGTGGTAATGCCCCCGTCTTTTGATCCACCCATCATGCTTTTCACCCAAAAATTAAAAAAATGTTTTTTGGCCTCTTCCATGGGCTTTTTTGAGTGTTTTCTTACTCTCCAAAGTCACCATTTCTTCATTCTTTTCAAAAAAATCTAGCCTTCATCCTTGTGCCAATGCCACTAGAAATGCAGCAATGGTTTTTGATTAACTCCCCTTAGAGTGCTCAAACCATGGCTAGTGCCTGCAAAGTGTCTGACAAAATGTCAACACAAGAATTTCTTGAATTTGGATTATTTAGACACACTATCCAAAGTTTAAACATTCATTGTACTCCTTGACATTCTTAACTTAAACGAATGCAATCTCAGTGTCAGACACTCTTTCTATAATGTAAAAGATGGAACATTTTAAAATTAACTCTCTTCATGTTTTTAGTTGACATATCATTGTTGATTAGTGCAGGATGCTTCTACAATATTAGATTGGTCATGGAGTTTTATCATGTCCTTGAAGCGATATCCCTCAAGTGATGTCCATACCTTGTTTGCCAACATGGGAGCACTTATATTCATGGTTGTCCCATTATGATTGGTGTCTTCTTGCTGATTGATACTGACTGCTCTTACCAATAGTCAATTTTGATGATGTTTCATGATGTTGAACTTATGCTTGCACCTTCCTCCCTCTCAAAGGAAAGAGTGGTTAGCTTCTCTTCTCCTTTTCCTCATGGACAGTAAGCCAAGAGTGAGATGCCACAACTACATTTGTCATGTTGAAACATACATAGCTGAAACCCTGAAACACACATTTCTATGCTAAAAATTAAAACAAATATGATATTAGTATGATCTTATGTACATGTTACAACCCGTCCTGATGGAAAAAAACATGCTATGGTAGCTATTGTGGAATTTAGGGTCAACTCTTCCTGCTACAACCTTGCCATAGAGGAGCGTATATGATATAATACATTTCCTTGCCCAAATATATATGCCACAACAATTGTCATGAGAGAATAAACATGCTACAATGGACAACATTTCAAATTTACTTTGGATTTGCATGCTACAATGATGTTAAATACAAACCGACTTGTTTTCACCATTCTTATGCTTGACCTTCAATACTTGTATGCGCCTCAATTTGCTATAAGTGCTTGCCCAACTTCTTGTTTGTAGTGATTTCTCAACTTGGAGGGCATTTCTTCTACATTCCTTGCCATGCACATGTTACAAGTGGTGAGAACGTCATGAACATGAAAATGAGAAATGGAGGAGAATAATAATACAACCTCTTAATGAAATTGACTGCCCTTGTGCCTTTCAAGTGGGTTTTAATGGTTGTCCCTATTTGTGCCTACCAAGTTGACATGCTGCTCCCTACTCATCCTTGATGAGCGGAATGCCTCCCTATTTGATCATTCAAGTGGAATTAGTTCCTTGCTTTCTTCCATCAATAAACGGAACCATAAAATCAATTTGGAAGTACTTTTAGATTATAACTCACCATGGGTGTTGCTCCTATGCATGAATACAATCACATTTTTACAAGCATCTTCTTTGCAAATTATGCAACTAGTCATTCCAAGAATCAAATGACAATTCCTTGCCTCTACTTACTGCAATAGTGATGGAGATACATGTGAAGAATGTTCTTTATGCTTGCTTTTATCTTGGTGATTTTGTCTTCTTTTTGTGCTATGGTAGGCTCTTCCGTTCCCTTCTTTGTTTGAGGCTGCCCTTGCTTTTCCTTTTCCCTTCTTGGGGTGAGGATGTGGATAAAGTTTCCAACACTATGCATTCCGATTCCCACTTATCTTGCCACGACAATTTTTTTTGTTAGACTTGCACATACTCAAAAGTGTCTTATTATCTCTTTGGAGTGTGACTTTTTCCTTCTTTTCTTCTATTTTTCTCTTCAAGCCGATTTGAAGAATGGAGTCTTCTTTCTCCCTTTTTCTGGAGAGCTTAGGCTCTTTAATGGTGAATTTTTAACTCTCACACATGGACACACAGTGGTTACTCTTCCAACATTTTGTGTATGGGTAGAGATCCCAACAATCATATGCTACATGGTCTTTCCTTCTATATTGGAAACATATGATGGAAGACTTAGCTTTTGCATACATTCCTTGGTTTCCTTTGTGCTTTCTTTCTACTTTGCTTGGACTTCCAAGGGGTGAAGTTGGTGGAGTATGGTTTCCCCATTTCTTTATTGCATTTACATCATGTGGATGGAGGGGTGATATATTATGCTCTCCTCCATTGCTCGAAGGATGTCCTCTCATTGGATGATCTTTGGCCTCTTGAGGTGGTTACATGCTTCCCTCCTTACACTTTAGTTGCTTCCCACTCTTTGGTGCTTCCCTACATCAATTTTGAGGCTTCACGAAAATCTTGTCACTGATGCAATTACTTTATTTGGGTTTTTTGATGTACAATTGACCTATATTCCTTCTCCATCGAAGCCAATCTTGCTTGTTTCATTAGTGTATTCTTTTTTATCCATATTATCATCAACAAATTTTAGGCATGTACATTGTTGTCTTTCCTTAGCTTCAATGGGACTAAAGAATTATTTGGCCATCCTTGCCAAGGCCTTTGCCACTATATTACCATCTTCAACAACTACTTAGAGTCAATTCCTTCAGTTTAATTTTCAAATCTACAAGGGACTCACATTGTGTCTTGTTATGAGAATAAAAAATGAGTGATGCTTACCTTGATTTCATGGATGGAGCTTCTTGTGCAGAGGTGAGTATCTTTGGAATAGAGTACTCGTTCCTTTTACCTCTTTGCACACTTCTTAAAACTTGGACAAAATTCCTATTTTGCAATCAATTATGGCTGCACTTTCTCCATGGATTGAATATTCGTTGTCTCTATTTTACCAATCTCATAAAAAATAGACTCTTGCAAGCAATTGGGTGCTACACTTTTCCATCTCTTGCATTATATCAACAAGGAAATGTATGTGGCTTTCTCCCTTTGCAAGTGCTGGACCATCCTCTTAGATCTTGGTTCTTTTGTTGTATTTGCATACTGCAAGTTTGGAATTCTTCAAGCCTCTCTAGTCAAAAACTTGGCGATGGCTGGCTTATGCAACTACAAAACTCTGCAATAATTCTGTCAAACAAATGGCTTGCAATCTTGCTAGACATGCAAACCCTAATGTGCTGACAAAATCCTCTACAAGCCACAAGAACTTCCTGCTCTGATACCAATATGATATGCAAAGTTTGTGAAGTCTTTTCTTCTAAATTTTTTCAAGATAAGCCATGTTACTGATTCAATGGTTTGCTACTGAAATCAGACATACATAGGCTGAAAAATGGATGTGAGATATAACTACTAGCTGCTCCATTTATCCAATATGCGGGATTAGAACGTGTGAATGTGCAAACATCTTCTGCACATCTATAAGAATTGCAACTACAACCATTAGTTACAGGGAAAATACTTATAAAGTTTTGTCCATTATCAAAAATCATACCTTCCATGAAAAACACCATTGCTCTAGTCTTGATATCATTAGCCTCTTTCCACATCTCAGTGTGCAAAATTCTACTATATTGCCACACACATACCTACAAAACTGCCCAACGTTGAATTCAATCTCCTTTAGTGTGTACTAGGTCTTCACACAACACGATGAACTACACATAAACCTTCTGTCCCCATGAATATGACAAAACCATCGACTCTGGCATTTCCAATCACCTTTAGCACAATTACAACATCTCGTTTGATGCTCTGGACTTCCAATGTGCTTCTCAGGATTCTTTAGGTCGGTAGTCTCAACGGCCAACGTCCCGCTTGGCAACATCCTTTGTTTCTTCTTTGGCGCTCCTCCACATGATGATCATATGTTAGAGCACCAACCTCTTAGTTGTCTTAGGTCTAGTCTTGTCCATGTCGATTCAAAGCTGCAGATCATAGTGTTATTCATCAAATGCTCCGCAGTCTGTTCTACTTCCATTGAAGATGCTTGACATAGATGTTGTGCACCAAATATGTCAGTAGCTGGTTTCAACTCTCATTTAAAATGTTTTGATGGCTGTACTAACACAATTCAATCTCCAGTCTGTTGGTAGTGAATGTATTATAGAGATTGTAATACCTCCGTGCACAGAAAGGATAACTTCATAAGTGTCCAAGCTTTTGCATTCTGCTTCTCTTCTTTGCCAGTATCCAAAAAACAGCAACAAACCTTCCCACAAATCAGCTCACCAAATCCCTATTTGAATATGCACGAGCATCAATGGCCACATTGAAAAATTTAAGGTGCTTTTGTAGGCTATTGAGAAATTTGTACCCAAGGTTAACTTAGAGCTTGACATTATTTCTCCAAGTACGCAGACTCAAGGGGTCGTGAGCCTATCTTATGTGCATGCGGCTTATCAGGTTTGTAGAGTGTTTGTGGCAAGTAAAGGACTGATAGTGGATTGAGAAAAAAAAAAAAAATCTAGTCAAAAGAAGTTGAACAGTTTGTTTGTTAACTGTTCGGTTAATCTTCTTCATGCCCCATGATTTATATAAAGAGGCTCATGGCCATTGTAAAAGGGAATTTTTTTAGACAAACTCTTTTGGAAACCCTGTAAGGAGACACTGTGTTGTTCAAATTTCAATACAAAGGACCCAGTATTTTTTTTTATCTTTGCCCAATTTTGGTGAAGAAATTATTGTTTTATTTCTGTGTTTTAATTTTGATTTAAGCACTGTATTTTAGTGTTATTGCATGCATGAATTTCACTGTAACTAATCAATGCCAAGTTCTTAAGATTATTTTCACATTTGAACTTCTGTTATTTGTGGTGAATGAAACTGGGAATTCATTATTTTGGTTGTTTGGTTAATTTCTTTGTTTGAGCTAGTGTTACTCTATGAATCATGTTAAGTGAATCACCTTCAAATTTTTCACTATTTCATTATAAAGTTGGGCCTTTGTCATGTTTGTAGTGAATTGTTTATCTTTCACCAAGGAATGATTAGTTCCATGAGATTAATAAATCTATAATTTGAGCTATGTCTCCAAGATAAGTATTTTTGTTAAAAACCTGCTTGCAGATTACTTAATATAACAACAAAAATTATAACCAATATGCACTGAATGGAAAGAGAATAACAATATTGTATCAAGTTGATAGAATCTCACTACAAAGTATCTCAGGTTTCTTTGAAGGGGCAACCTCCTTTGAGCACAACTCAATACAAAATATTCAATAGATGATCTTTCCTCTGATACAAGCCCTCTATTTAAGCTATTCTACTCAAGACAACTACTACCTCCCATACATGTGGGATAATTACAAATAGCCAATGGGATGACTTAAAAAACATATGCGTTCGAGCTTTTATTAATAATACCCAATAGAAACTAGAAGAGTTAGGACGAAGGGGCCCTAACATGCCCTCCCGTTTAAATAACTATCATCAAAGCTTGAGATGAAGAAAGTGTTGCTGAAATTGGAGTAGGAGTTGCCATGTCTCTTTTGGTTGTATTCCGCACCATTGCACCAAATCCTCAGTGATAGTACGATTGTGGAGTTAACATGAGTGCTTGTCCAGGATAGACTCAGGTTCTAGGAGGATAGAGCCTTTAGTGACAAGATTTTGAAGTGCCATTTGGGCCTGAACATGCTGACTAATGACCTTGAAACACGATACATAGAAAATTGGATGGATCTTGGAGGAGGGAAGCTCCAAATTGTATGCTACAGGGCCAATTTTGGAAAAAACTTTATATGGATCATATTACTTTGGTGCAAGTTTCTGATGACTCTTTAGCTACAAAGAGGATTGCTTTTAAGGTTGGAGCCGGAGAAAAACCATGTCACTAACATCAAAAGCCTATCATGAGTGGTGTTGATTAACCTGTTGCTTCATGCGGTTTTGTCCCAGATGAAGGTTATCCTTGACAGTTTAAAGGATGATTACATGGGTGCAAAGTGTGGCATCAATTACCTATATCTTGGAGCTACCTGAAAGGTATGTATGAAGAGAAGGCGGTTGCTTACCGTAAATGACATCATATGAGGTCATCTTGGTAGCATTGTGGTATGTAGAGTTGTACCACTATTCAGCAAGTGGCAACCATTTGACCTAGTGAGTCTGTTGACCAGAGGCAAAACTGTAATGCCCCTTCCAAGGGGTATTAGATAAACAAAGGATTTATTCAATCACTCCAATGATTAAATATTAATTTTCAGAATTTTTATACAAACCCTAGCAATTCAAAATTGACAAAATAATGTTGTAAATGACTTGAAATCAGTGCCAAAAATAATATTCCAGATTCCCAAAAATAGCAGAATTTATATGAAAATTATAGGCCAAATAATCAGCTAAAAACCTGATTTTTGGACAATTAACTAGCTGGAAAAATCAGGTAAAATGTTAGAAAATTATGTGTAGCTGTTCCACCCTCCAAAGGCCTTAGAATGACCCCAAGGTGGGTCGCCCACCTCTAAAACTGGTTCGCTGCCCCTGTAGACCTGTGCAACCCTCAACAATGGTCTTCGCTGCCCTAGGACAGCCCCTAAATGCAAGCATCCAACTCCTCTACTGGTTCGCTCCTCTTACGAATGGTCTTCGGTGTTAAAAACACCCTTGTCTTATCACCTTTCTGCTCAATACAACTCCGTAATGAGTTGCTCTAGGTCTGAATTCAAGTGTTTCTGTCCTTGATTCAGCGCTCTTGAAGGGTTTCCGTCCTCCAAGTGCAAGCCCTTGCTTTTCGTGCTTAGACTCCAGGAAAATCATTATCAAAATTAGACATGCCTTCAAATAAAATACAAATCCCCTTTATATATCCACCTTTTAGTTATGAAAGAGGAGTTAGTGGATTATAAGGATAATTTGCTTTTAAAATCACTTAAGGGCTAAATAAGCCCATGACCCTTAAAATGGTCCCAACTTAAGTGAAAAATAAATTAGTCTATTATTACTTTATTTTAAGTATTTAAAAATACTATTTATTTTAGTAATAATATTATTTAATTTCAAAATGGGGACATTACAAAAACAATGTAGATAGGTTTTCAAGCATTTGTTGACGATTTCCGTTTGACCATCAGTTTGTGGATGGTAGGCCGAAATCATTTTAAATTAGATGCCATAATGGTGGAAAAGTTCCTTCCAAAAGTGACTAGTAAAAGTGGAATCATGGTCACACACAATTGAGGCAGGGGGCCCATGGAGGCGGCAATCTGATCAAGAAAGGTTTGGGCAATAGTGGAGGCAGTAAAAGGATGGCCAAGGGCACAAAAATGGGCATACTTGGAGATCCGATCCACCATCACGAGAATCATTGATTTCCAGCTTGACTTGGGTAGTCCCTCAACAAAGTCCATGGAAATATCTGACCATACTGGGATACAGACAGGCAAGGGTTGGAGCATGCATGGGGTGGCGATAGTTTCCTCTTTGTTCCTCTGACATGTTTCACATTTTGCCACAAACTGTTTGATGTCATGTTTAATGCCTTCCCATAAAAAATTATGGTAGATCCTCTTATAGGTTTTTTAAAAACATGAGTGGCTAGTTGATGGAGAGGCATGCAGTTCTAATAGAATTGTCAATCTGGTGCAAGTACTTGTGCCGTAAATAGTGACAATTCCAAGTGTAATTCGGTCGAGACACAGGGTTAGTGGTCACTTCCTAAATGAGTGGCTAAATCTGGGTGTCATGGGACCATTCTTGTTGTGCCTAATTCACCCAATCTAGTTTTTGGAAGGATAGGGTGCACAAGGTTGTTTGTTCTTCATACTTGCGAGACAATGCATTTGCGACAACATTGTCTTAACCATTTTTGTAGGTAATCGTATAGTCATAGCTCATTAATTTGGTTACCAGCTTTTGTTGCTCGGGCGAAGAGACTCTTTGCTCCAAGAAGTTCTTGATACTATAGTGATCAATTTTGATGCAGAAGTGCCTACCAACTAGGTATGAGCACCACTTGTTGATGGCATGAAGTATAGCTAGCATCTCTTTATCATATGTGGAAAGAACAAAGTTTTTCCCTGAAAGTGTCTTGTTGGTGAATGTAAAGGGTCGACCCTCTTGCATTATAACAGCGCTAATTTAATCTTCTAAGGCATCACTTTTGATGACAAATGGTTTGGAGAAGCCAGGCATAGCCAAAACAGGTGTAGTGCACATTGCATGCTTGGTCAAAATTCGAAGGCTTTCTCTTCTACATCAAACCATTGAAAGGCATCTTTTTTTAACATGGCCATTAATGAAGCAACAATTTTTCCATAGTCCTGGACAAACTTTTTGTAATACCCAGTCAAGCCCAAAAACCCATGATGCCCTCATATTTTTTAGGATCCACTTTGACGTCTTCCTTAGAGATGATGTGCCCAAGATACTCAATTTCCTTTTGGCTAAAAGCGCACTTGGACTATTTGGCACATAAGTGGTTATCAACAAAGAATTGGAAGGTGTGGTCCAAATGTATCATATGCTTCTCCCAAGTACGGCTATAGACAAGGATGTCATCAAAGAAGACTAGGATGAATTTGTGTAGAAATGACTGAAAGATCTTGTTCATTAAGCCTTGAAAGGTTGATGGAGCATTGGTGAGGTCAAAGGGTATGACTAGAAACTTATAATGGCCATCATGAGTTTGAAAGGTTGTCTTGGGAATATCATCTTCCTTGATGTGGATTTGATGATACCCTGATTGCAAGTTGAGCTTCGAGAAGAAGCGAGCTCCATGCAATTCGTCCAACAACTTATCAATCATTAGAGTGGGAAACTTGTCCTTGATAACACGTTTGTTGAGTGCGTGAAATTCAATACAGAGGTGCCAAGCCCTATATTTTTTCTGTACCAACAATACATGAGAAGAGGAGGGATTGACGTTGGGCTTGATAACTCCAGCATGCAACAATTCTTACATTGTTTTTTATATTTCATTTTTCTGTAGAAATAGGTACCGGTAAGGGCGAATGTTTGGAGTTACACTAGTTGGACCAATTGAATGGCATGATCTTTAAAAAATAATTTGGTGGGTTTGACAAGAGTTCTTGTAAATTTGGTGGGTGGTTGGAATTGGGGGATACATTGAACCGGACGGCACAATGCTGGGCAACAATCACATGAGATCCCTTTTTTAGCAACTTCTCCATGCGGTGAGAGATAATGTAGAGCCTAGCGTGAGGCTTCTTAATGTGTGTTGTTGGTCCTTTGTGAATTGCATCCATAGCTTTGAAAAGTCCCATAGAATAGGCGTAGTGTCCAAAGCCACTGTATTCCTAAAATTATGTCACAACCTCTTAAAGGCAGAACAAACATGTTTGATTTCAAATTATAGTCCCCCATTGAAATACGGACATTGCAGGCATTGCCCTTACAAGGTAAAGTTCTTCCATTGGCAATCATGACTTCAAAACTTGAACAAGGATATACATAGCAATCAACGTGTTTGGCTGTCTAGGATTAATGGAGTTGTGTATCGCCAGAGTCAATAAGGATTGTGATGGGTGTTTTTTAAAGAACCCATTGATCTTCATTGTTTGAGGAGTGGTGACACCAGCGAATGCATGTATTGAAATTTCGAGCACAGAGTCCTCGATAGCATGATCTTCTTCCTTTTCTTTCTTGGGGTTTTTTGGTGTATCTTCCCATTCGTCAGATTTTGAAGGGTATTCGACATCAAGGAGATATAGTTTTTGTTCCACACATCGGTGGCTTGATTTGTACTTATCAACAGTTGTAGCATAATCCCTTTTCTCGCTGAGCCAACATCTCAGCCTTTGTGAGGTGTTTGATGGGTGTAGTTTTTGGGTTTGGAAGTGTTGTTGATCGTGGTGGCAAGGAATTCTTGAATGGGTGGGATTTGGAAGACGTCCGTTGAATTGCAAAACTTTCTTTGGCCAATTTAGCAAGCCCAATGGTTGCCAACATGTCTTATGGGTTGAACATTTTCACCTTTGCTCTAATGTCCTCTTTTAGGCCATTGATGAAACAATTTTTGAAGAAGTCATTTGTCAATCATTTCGTTTTGTAGGCAAACTTTTCTAATTACTTATAATATTCTCAAACATATCCAATTTGTCTCAATTTCTCTACGGCTCTTGCGAAATCCTCAAATGCAAAAGCGAACCAATAGGATCTCACAAAATGTGGACGATGTTGGTAGACCATTAGCTTTTTCGTACTAGTGAAGCCACTAGACAATAACTTTCTCTAGGTTGAAAGTGGCTAGAGCTATGACCTTGTCTCAAGATGGGGTGTCATGCAAACAAAAATATTGCTCTGCTCTATAGATCCATCTAGTGGAATCTTTACCATAAAATTAGGAAAATACAATTTAGGACCATGGGCCATTCTCCCAAAATCGGAGTTGTGTTCAGAATTGTGGCTCGGTCTAGTCCGCGAATCACGGCCACTTAGTTCTTGAATAGTGTCCATTTGGTTGTTTGTTGGGCATTGATGCCAGAGAGTTGGGATTGGAGGTCATCCTATATGGCATGTATTTTGGTGAGCAGGTTAGCAAGTTGTGTCTCCATGCCCCATGATCGGGTTAATACCACCACGTGGAGGGGTTATGGGGCTGTTCAGAAAGTGTTCTTGGAGTAATGATCAGCATGAAGAGAAAATCAATATGGAATAAAAAGAGAAGGAAAAAATTTCTAGATTTTTTTTTGGTTGCTCTTCTACTGGTTGGCCACGACATCGAGTTTAGGTAACCATGTTTGAAATATTTTGACCCTTCTAGCTGTTGTTGTTACATGTTTTTGTTGGCTGTTAGACGATGCTGCCCTATTCAAACTGATGGTTGGTACCGTGTTCCCAAGAATTGAAAGTTAGATCTGTGACTGTAGGAATGTCAGGGTTACATGTAGGGTTACTACAAGGTATGCTTGGTCTGCGAGCTTGCAAATATACTAATTACATTTGTAAATCAGTGTTGACCAATATTTCAAAGCTCTAACTACAGAAGATAACCATCCCGTAGCCCACTATTCTATCTTTGAGGTACGATGCAAGTAACTTTTCGAGGCTAACCGTTTATCGGTGCATCGTAGAGACAAACTATTAAAGACTTCCTATGGCTATGTTTCGAAAACCATTATAGAGTCTTCTTATATACTTGAAGGTACATGGAAGTACAAGTCTGTATACAACGTTGTCTAATGGCTTGCATATTGTGGCATAACTTCTTACTCCACAAAATTAGGGAAAAATGATAACCGCTTAGTTCGAAATGACAATTTTTTGTTGTTTTAAATTTGTTGGAACATAGTTTGTAACCTAAGAAAAGAAGATAGAAGAAAAAAATGGGCAAGAAGCTTAGTGCCCCCACCTTGTTATCAATTTATGATCACCAATATCTTGATTGGGGGTGGGTGAGAACATATGGGTGGACAGAAGTAGAGAACCTTAAACCATTGAAGCAACTATGACAAAATGGCCCTAGAAAAAGCTCTGATACTAGATGTTAGGAACTTGGTTGTAGACAAATTAATATATCAACAAAAATACAACCAATATGCACCAAATGAAAAGAAAATAACAATATTGTATTGAAATGATATAATCTCACTACAAAGTATTGTGGGCCTTTTTGAGGGGACAACCTCCTTTGAGCACAACTCAATACAAAATATTCAATAGATGATCTTTCCTCTTACACAAACCCCCTATTTAAGCTATTCTACTCAAACAACTACTACCTCCCATACATGTGGGATAGTTACAAATAAAAAATGAGATGACTTACAAAGCATATATGTCTGAGCTTTTATTAACAATACCTAATACAAACTATAAGAGTTAGGACAAAGGAGTCCAAACAATTTTGTTCCGATTTCTGTTTTTTTTTTTTTTTTTTTTTTTAATACAAAATCTTGTTAAAATTAGGATTTCATTTTAAGTTTGTAAATGTTTTTTTAGCCTTTATTAGGTGTTTGGTAACCCGTACTCAATTAGATTAAAATGGGAGGGTTTTATAACCTCTTACCATGCCCATGTCATAACACCGGTCAATGGAATTGACACTAGGAGGGCAGTTTTCTTTTATTTAAATCCTCAATTTGGAACCTTTAGAAAGTGTTACCTGTTCTAGGTCTAGGTCAGGGGAATCTTGCTTGATCTTTTGGTTGAGCATAGAAGAACTCATTAGGATAAAGCTATATCTAGACCTCAGTCCATAGAAGAAATATCTTTGATTGTGCCTATTGAAGGAAAATTGTATTGATACTATGTAGTTGGGGCATTGCAAGGTTTGAATGACATTCTATTGTACACAGAGACTTAGTCTTCCACTATAAAAGGGGTCTCCATTTTATTTTTTTTCATCTATGCTGATCTGGTTATACTAAAAAAACTCGTCCATGAAGGCATATAACTTGTGCCTTGCTACTTTGTCAAGAATGGAGTCAATAAACAGAATCGGAAGTTGGTCCTCTATAGTTAGTGCATTCCAAATTCTAATGTTGATTCAGATTTTATGTGTTGTGATTTCTTCTGTAGACTTATCACAATCAGTGACACCCATTCATTCAATTCCACTCTGAAAATTACCTGTGCAATGGGCAGTTTGTCAATTTCTTGTACCATAGCAGCATGGTTGTGGTTGATCAGATATGCTTTTCTCTACACAGGGACTGCTCATGATGATAGAGCTATCTTACCCCTTGTAACTTTTGTAACAATATAGTTATAAGTTCCCATGCAAGTTATGACACTGTTGTATCCCCAAATAGGGATAATAGAAAAACAAAGATATCTCCAAAAATAGGGCACATAAAATTCTGAACTTTTATTTGCATGTAAGAAATCCTTCAACGATTTATATTCAGATTATTGATCTGATTTTTCTGCTAATATAAATAAATTTCTGAGAATTTTTTAGTATTGCAAAATTATAAGAAAGCACTCTATTTCTGCCCAGAAACTTCAGAAATGGTTTACATTGACTTTCTTTTATTTTTCTGATATGAAGATGATTAAAAGTATGCAGATTTAAACACAAATACCTCAGTAATGTCTTCAAAACCTAGTTGTCCTTGCCAAAACTCATAGAAAACCAGCGCTAGATCTATCCCACTTGTCCTTCCTGTTGCTATCTTCAATGGTGCTCAGAAATATGAAGACACATTGTTGTAGATTATTCAAATCTAAACATGTAGCTTTGAATCCCACCTTCAAATTGGCCTCCAAACCTGATAGAGAATTGCAGCCCAAAAATAATAATGTGCTAGGGTTTCACAAACTGGAGTTCTTCCATCAAAACACACTCTTCCGACTAGGTAGAGCCCGTATGTCTCACCGAAATCAGAGATACTTAAGGGTTTCAATCTTCAAGCCAAGTTGCAGCAACAATAAACAGAAAACTTCATCACATAATGCCCAAAATGGATCCTCAAAGAGTTATATAATAACTCCTAAAAGGAAGAAATAATCTCTACCTTTGAAATTCCACCTCTTAATCCAATGGTCCAACTAAAACCCCAAAGTTTGCACTTATCAGCTCCTAGAAGATGTACGCCCCCCTTCGACAATTTATCACATGTTTCTAAAAGTCACTTTAAGTACATGAAAAGGGGACAACTTAAGTCCTTTCGCTAGAAAACTCTTAAGTTGCCTAAAAAGATGTGCCCATAACTTAAATTAAGTTGCATTAAAAGACGTGCACACAACTTAAAAATAGAATTTAGAACAAGCCAAAGACTCCATGTCTTACCCAATGTTGCTCTACGTCCTCTTCCTCTTGGGTGATCCAAGGGAAGGACAACCAATCTGTTGCTAATCATCTTGATATGAGTTGGGGACATTACAGTCCTCCCCACCCAAAGAATGCTTGTCCTCAAGCATTTGAATACTAGGATGCTTAAGAATCTCCTCTCCTTCCCATGTTGCATCCTCTAAAGGCAAGTTTTGCCACTTGATAAGATATATATTACTTTATTCCTCAACTTTTTCTCCCATGCAAAATTGTTTCTGGAATAAGTATCAATTTACCTTCTTCATCCATGGGACGCAGTTCCGTTGAAGGGATCACATGCTTTCTAAGTGCCTTTTTGAGGCATGACACATGGAATACATTGTGAATCTTGCTTGTAGATGGCAGCTCCAATTCATATGCTACTTCACCAATTCTCTTAGTCACCTTGAAAGACCCATAAAACCTTGGTTTAAGCTTTTCTAGTCTACTTACCTTCAATGAAGATTGTCTATAAGGTTGAAGACACACAAATACCATGTTTCCCACCTTAAAAGACCTCTCAACTCGATGGCGATCAGCGTATTTCTTCTGCTGTTCCTATGCAATCTGAATATTCTCTTTTAGCGCTTCGAGGATAGCTTGATTCTCTTTAGCCCACTCAAGAGCTTTTGGAGCTCGAGAATCAGGGAAAACCAAATCCACAAATGTAGAGGCTTCATAACCATACAAAGCTTTGAAAGGCGTCATGCCTATGCCCATGTAATATGTAGTGTTGTAACAAAATTCTGCCAGATGTAACCATTTTGCCCATGCTTTTTGCTGTCCCGAAACATAGTTCCTCAAGTAGCCTTCAAGCCATTTGTTAACAATTTCAGTTTGACCATCCGTTTGAGGATGATAACTAGTGCTATGATCAAGTTCAGTTCCAGCCAACTTCATCAACTCTTGCCAAAAAGTGCTAATGAATATGTGATCTTTGTCACTTACAATCCTCTTTGGCACTCCATGAAGTCTGAAAACTTGTTCAAAAAACAAACCAGCAACTTGTGGTGCTTTAAATTCTAAAGTCATAGGCATTAAATGAGCATATTTTGTAAGTCTGTCCACCACAACAAAAATACAGTCCTTACCATTCACCTTAGGCAGCCCCGTAATGAAATCCATCGATATTTGTTCTCACTTTTGATTGGGAATAGGAAGTGGTTGTAGCAGTCCTACTGGAAAAGAAACTTCAGCCTTGTTCCTTTGACATTCTATGCATTCCCTCACATGCTTAAGAACATCATCCTTCATACCCTTCCATGAAAATCTTTCACGAATGTACTTGTATGTCTTCAAATAACTAGAATGCCCAGCAAGCTGACTGTTATGAACAACAATAAGAATTTTATGCTTTAGCTTACTTTCGGGCACTAAGTAGATTCTATCCTTGTAATAGATGATGTCATTCAGTACTTTATATCTTTCATCATCAACTTTACCATCTAAAATATCACAAGCATGCTGATTCTTTGAATATTCAGTTAGTATGCGATCCTTCCGAGAGGCTGAAATTTCTGAAAGTGAGCAAAATGTAGGATTTTTGGACAATGCATCAGCAACAACATTATTTTTCCCTTTGACAAATTCAATGTCAAAATCATACCCTTGTAGCTTACTTACCCAACATTGTTGTCTCTCATTTAATCCTTTTTGTCCCATGAAATACTCGAGGCTATTATGATCAGTCCTCACTATAAACCTGCCGTCCACAAGATATTGGCGAAACTTTCCAAGTGTATGCATGATTGCCAACATCTCCTTATCATATGTAGAGAACCTCCTTTCAACTTCATTCAATTTTCAGCTCTCATAAGCAATGGGATGCTTATCTTGCATCAAAACAGCCCCAATACCAATACCAAATGCATCACACTCAAGCACAAAACATTTAGAGAAATCCGGTAAAAGCCAAAACAAGACAAGTACTTATTACGTTCTTAAGTTGATCCATGATCCTTTGAGTCTCATCCGTCCACATAAAAACATCATTTTTGGTCAAATCTGGCAAAGGAGCAGTTAATGAAGAAAGCCCCTTCACAAACCGTCTATAGTATGTGCATAGACCAACGAAACCCTTCAATTGTGACATGTTCTTGGGTGGTGGCTAGTCAAGTATAGCTTGAATCTTCTCTCTATGTGCCTTCACTCCATTCCCAATGACATATCTTAGATATAATAGCTCAGCCATACCAAACTCGCACTTAGAGGCTTTCGCAAAAAGAGAATTAGCTGCTAAGATACTCAATGCCTCATCAAGGTACCGAAGATGCTCTTCCCACGTCTTGCTATATACTAAGATGTCATAGAAGAAAACTAACATGATTTTTTGCAATTGTTTATTGAACACGTGATTCATGCAAGACTGAAAAGTAGCTGGAGCATTTGATAATCCAAAGGGCATCACCAAATACTCAAAATGTCAATAGTGGCACCTGAAAACTGTTTTGTCTACATTCTACTCTCGAACTCTAATATGATGGTATCCTGAACGAAGATCTATTTTTATAGAAATAGACTGCTCCTTGTAGCTCATCCAACAACTCATCAATACGCAGAATAGGATACTTGTTCTTGATGGTCTTCTTGTAAAGTGCACGATAATCTATGCACATCCTCATCATACCATCCGTCTTCTTCACCAAAACAACAAAGGAAGTGAAAGGACTAGAGCTAGGCCGCATATCTCCTGCATCCAACAATTCCTGAATAGTCTTCTCAATCTCATCCTTGAATCCTTTAGGATGACGGTAGGGATCCGTAACCACTAGTTTGCTACCCACAAGCTCAATGACATGCTCAAATCCATGATCCGAAGGCAGTCCATGTGGTAAATCTGAAAACACCAAACTATGCTTGTCCAACAAGCCCTGTATATCAACATGATATCCATAGTTACCAGATTCGGCCACATCTGGCCGAAATCCGGAACGTTTCACATTTTTGCGGGCTTTCGGATTAATAAATTCGGTTTGCCGTATTTTTCAACATTAAAACTGTGTTGCAGGTACCGGTACGTCTCAGAGGCGTTTGGAAAGGTACCGACAGGGAGAAACAATGGAAGTCAACAAAAAAATTATATATGGACATCTAGTTTCTTATACTTTAAGTTATATTTTATTTATATACTTTCAGGGTGTTTGAGAGGTGTTTTGGACCGCTAGGAGCTATAATGCAAATTCTAGGTTTTGGAGGATCCTATCATATTTCAGAGTTAGTCAGATTCCAGGGTTTCAGGGTTTCAAACTTAGCCATATTTCAGGGTTTCAAGATTTCAAGGAGACATCATAGGAGGTATGAAGGCTGCATGAAGGGATGTATGCGTGATAAAATAGTATGAGAATATCTCTCGCAAAGTGCCACAAGCTGATCCCACCCCATTCCCAGTGCACCCCTTAAGGCATGCACTCTGTGAGATTCAATGCACTGATGAGCCCTTGTGAGAGAAAGTATCAGTAAATGAGATTGTGCCTGCGAGTGGTCTCAACAGTGGGGGAGAGTAGCCGAGTGGTTTAAAGCGGCAGAAGAAGACATTGTTAGCATGGATCCCCATTTATGGTGGCAGACGTATGGTTCTTCTACTCCAAAGTTACAAAAGCTTGCCGTGTGTGTCCACAGTCAATGTCCCTGTGCTTTCGCATGCGAAAAAAATTGGAGCACGCATGATTTGATCCATACTAATAAGAAAAATCAACTAGGAGACAACGCTGTTAGATCTTGTGTTTGTTCATAGCAATTTAAGATTGCTTGAGCACAATCTTGCAAAAGAAGATGACAATCTTCATCTTGGAGAACCATCCTTTGAAGGAGTTGAGAAAAATATTGATAGTGTTGATGAGCTGGATGGAGGATTTGTTGATGGTGCTAGTGCTAGTGCTAGTTTTGATTTTGAAGTTGGGTTTGATGTTGCAAATGTTTGAAACTTAAGTTCTATATCAATTTTGAGCTTAGGCTCTAAACTATGAATATTTTGCTATCTTTTAATGTAATTCAAGTTTGAAATTCTTATGCATTTCTCATTTTTGCAAGTGTTAAATTAATGTTCATTCCTTAGTAGATTGAAATATTTCGCATATATATATATATATTTTCTGAACCGGATTTTTTCAAAAATTTCTCATTTCGCATTTTTTTCACCTCCCGAACGCATTCGGATTTCCGAACCTGGTAACTATGATGATATCTATGCTGTCTTGTATCAGAAGACTTATCTGAAATAAAACACTACACTGCTCACTCAGTCTTTGAATGCCGAAAAATTCTCTCCATCCTCTTGGCTGAAATAAATCCAGGCGCCTTTGAAGATAAGCCCCGTAACACCACCTTGCCATTTCCTGTAAAACTCAATTGCATAGTTCTAAAGTTCGTGACATATGGACTTATAGAATGCAACCACTGAACACCCAACACAACATTGGTGTCCTCAATGTCAATCACATAAAAATCATTAGCAAGAGTGTAGTTACCCAAAGTCACTCAACTGTGGCACAAGATTAACACAATGCAATGTGCCATTCGCTGTCTTCACACGGAAACCATCATGTTCTTCAACTTTCAAACCCCGCTTCTTCACATAGGATGCATCAATGAAGTTGTGGGTAGCCCCACTATCAATCAATACAACAACTCACTCTCCCTGCGTAATGCCCTCAACTCTGAACGCATTATAATGAGGAGTGGTAGAGAGAGTTGCAATTGCACCCTCTTTCTGTGCCAAATCATCCTGATGCTCATCTGCACCTGACTCTCCATCCATTTGCTCTTGTTGCTCATCATGACCCTGGGTCTCCTCCAACTCATCATCACTAGGCTCCTCAAAGACCTCAATCCAATGGGCTTTGCCTCCACTCTTACACTTATATCCAAGTTTTCGAGGCTCATGACAATCAAAGCAAAGCCTTTTCTGTCTCAATTCGTCTCTCAAATCATGAGATGTCCCACCAACTGGGTTAGATATCTCTCTCATTGGTCTAGTATATTCTGGTTTCTTGTCCTTCCTCTGTGGTCAATTCTGCGGTGAGGATCTTTGTGGAAACTTGCTAGGAAACCTAGCCTGTGGTGTAGATAACTCCATATTCCTTGCACACTTAATAGCATCCTACAAGGATGGTGGATCAAAAGCTTTGACCCAACCTCTGAGAGGTTCTGACAAACGCTTTATGAACCAAGAAACCAACCTCTTCTCAGTCACATCAGAAACCATTACTAACAATCACTGAAACTTTGAAATATATGCATCAAGTGTCCCAACTTGTCTCAATTGAGCCAATTCTCTAGAGTGTGCCTCTGAATCCTTGCGGTCAAACCGCTCTATCAATGTAGTGCAAAACTGATCATAAGAGATTATTGCACCATGACCCTATGTCACTAAACCATGATACCACCATTCATGTGCAGCTCCTTCAAGGTGAAAGGTAGCAAACTTGATGGCTTCAGTCTTCTTCATCTAATTCAGAGCAAGTTAATTATCCAATTTTTGAATCCAAGCTCTAGCTAGGTAAGGATAGGCTTCCCAACCTCTTCTGCAACCCATAATTTTGCTTTCCTTGATTCCATTGTTTTTGCTTTGGCTTTGTGCATTTGGTGACTTCCAAGTAATCTCTAAAAGAGATCGCTGATTGAAAATCTTCCCCCAAAGCTTGATACTTAGCCAAAATCTCAGCATCCTCATTGTCCTCCATGGGTTCCTCTTGTGTAGGCTCATGATAAAGGTAGGCGTGAAAGGTTTGGATTGTGATGAACCTGTAGATTTGCTGGTAGAATGTTCATTGTTTACTGCAGTTTTGCTACTTTCCTCTCTCTCCGTATGCAACATATTTCTTCTATGCGTTGTGTTGAGCCATCTGACTCAAATATAGATTGTTATTTTGTAGTTGTCTTAGCATTTCTGCTAACATTTGTTTTGCTTCTTCATTTGATGATGGTGGCTGATTGGTATCTGCCATTAATTCCTTCTGCTTTTCCAAGCTATGACCACCCGTTCCACACATGCAGTCAACCCAAACAGGTTGCCAAGTGCTTGCAACTCTGATACCACTGTAGTATCCCCAAATAGGGGTAACAGAAAAACAACGATATCTCCAAAAATAGGGCACAAAAAATTCTGAAATTTTATTTGCATATAAGAAATCCTTCAACAAACTCAGGTTTATATTCAGATTATTGATCTGATTTTTCTGCTAATATAAATTAATTTTTGAGTATTGCAAAATTATAGTAAAGCACTCTAATTCTGCCCAGAAACTTCAGAAATGGTTTACATTGATTTTCTTTTATTTTTCTGATATGAGGATGATTAAAAGTATTTTGATTTAAACACAAATACCTCAGTAATGTCTTCAAAACCTACCTGTCCTTGCCAAAACTCTCAGAAAACCAGCGCTAGATCTATCCCACTTGTCCTCCCTATTGCTATCTTCAATTGTGCTCATAAATATGAAGACACATTGCTGTAGATTATTCAAATCTGAACCTGTAGCTCTGAATCCCACCTTCAAATTGGCCTCCAAACCTGGTAGAGAACTGCAGCCCAGAAATAATAATGTGCAAGGGTTTCACAAATTGGAGTCTTCCATCGAAACACACTCTTCCGACTATGGAGAGCCTGTATGTCTCACCGAAATCAGGGATACTTAAGGGTTTCAATCCTCAAGCCAAGTTGCAGCAACAATAAACAAAAAAATCCATTTCATACTGCCCAAAATGAATCCTCAAAGAGTTATATAATAACTCCTAAAAGGAAGAAATAATCTCCACCCTTGAAATTCCACCTCTTAATCCAATGGTCCAAAATAAAACCCTAACGTTTGCACTTATCAGCTCCTAGAAGATGTACGCCCCCCTTCCTACCTTTTACATGTTGAAATCAAACTTAGTAGACCATTATCTTAAACATTGACCAATTCATCTTACTTAAGTTCTATGTATAATATTTGCTGCTTTTCAAGCTTTGTTGGCTTTCCGAGCATTATAGAAGTTCTACATACCATTGATTAAAAGAAAATTTGCAGTCCCTTTCAATTTTCAACCATGAAATCTGTATGCAAACATAAATAGATGATAACATCAAATATTAGTTCTATGAATTAATCTTCAATGTGCTTATGATGTGATGATAAATGTGTGCATGAATGTAAGTGGAGAAATAAGATTGGCATGTATGCGTTCTAACATGCCCACTATACTAGGACACAAAGAACAAATACATGGTTATTTGCAATCATAACCTAGTTCATGAAATCTCAAAACAAACAAACAAAACAAAGTTTGGGGGAATTTATTCTAAAAGTAAATAGTCATAGAAACAATCTTCTGAACAAGTAAACACACATTTTTAATGTCCTACAGACCACTTTGGCATCAGCGATGGACTTATTTAAACAAAGCGAAAATAGACTTCCATCTATCGCCCAACAATCATGTTCAACCCATCTTTGCCTAAAACTTGTTGACAAAAACATCTAAATAAATGGCCAAAATATTATGATATTCATGAATATATGTTACTAAAAGATTTGGACAACTTAGAAACAAACATCCAAAACAAAATCAATTAAAATAAAAAACATTGGTACTATAAGAACATCATCAACCCCAAATTGTTGTATCCCACAAACCCTCACGGATTTTGGTAGTCTCAAAAATAAAATCACAAACTAAATTTTATAAGGATATTCAATTTAAACAAAGAAGAGGAAACACATTTTCTAATAACTTGTCCAATTTACAATGCTTTGTAATGATATTAGGTCAATTATGCAAATATTTGCAATCTTGAATTACTATCTAAAACCATAGTTTTAAAAAATCAAAGAAAGTTTGTATAATTTATCATATATCTTTCTTCTATTTAAATAGATTTATTTTGATTGGTCCTATTCACTTGTTTGGCCTCCAGACATTAAATAGGAAGGCTCTCAAGAAGCTTTGGACCTTTGGCACATGGAAACTGACACACCACCTTGAGAGCCTTCCTGTTTATGTTGTGTTTGGGCATATGTTTAGGGAAAGATGGTTGTTGGCTGAAGTCCAATAGGTGCACCTTCTCAGGAGTCTCCTATTTATGTTGTGTTCGGGCATAAGTTTAGTGAGGTGGTTGTTGGCTTTTGTTCAATTGGCATACCTTCTTTGGAGCCTCCCTATTTATGTTGTGTTCAGGCATATGTTTAGGGAGCTCTCTCATTCATTCTCCCTGATTGTATTGTTGTTTGTATTCTGGAGAGTCTTTTGTATATGCTGTGCTATATGAATAAAGTGCCATGCATTTATTCAAATTTTTATGTATCTTGTATATTTATTTTCTGGTTTGGTTGTGGACATTCATGTGCCATACATGTATATTTATAGCATCTATTTGTTTGTATTTATCAGTCATCTGGAAACTTGGGCTCAAGGACGGGTACCTTTCCCGTACTTTTAAGTTGTGCTCACATCTCTTGGTGACTATTTAAATGCAATATAACTGTACCTTATTCATATGCTCTTGTACCCCAACTTTACATGGTGGTTTTGTGTTCGTCTCTGCCCTGCCCCCATCTTCATATGCCACTTCTCTAGGTGACTATGGTATTTTTATGTACATATGTATGTGTATATATATATATATATATATATATATGTAGATAGATATATATGGCTTTATGTTTAATCACAATTGCAATCAAACAATAGTTAAATGCGCTGCATCTAAGCAAGTCTTTGCTTATGGACAGATACCATTAAATTTAGGAAACTACCAAAATATGTACACATATACTCTCCATGTAAACAAGCACGTACAAGCATGTGGATGGATTTTTATGCTATACGAATACACTCAAGATTTTGGCTTCTTAATAAATTTATATGGATGCTATTCATGCTTTATGCACTTTGGATTTGAGGCACTTTAGTCTGCTGTCACTACTTTACAATTGGGTATTTTTTTTAATAGGTTACACATGCATTTATCTTATGCAATTTTGCTTGTTTTTACAGCTTAATCCAAGTTGTCATGACTGCTATCAAATACATTCCTCAGGTAATGGAATTTTTCCATTTATGATTTCCTAGCAGGGTTATTCTCCATGAAATGCATCAGTGGTCCTCATGAATAGGTAGCTTGTCACTTTTATTTTTTAAAATGTAGTACATAATTCTTAGTAGAGTGAGAATCAAAGGTTTAAAAGATACTCTCTGTGATACACGGTGATGACCGATGTTGTAACAATACCATCTTTTAGGAGAGTAATAAAAGATTGAGTTTTCTATGAAGTTTTCTGCCATGACAATAGAGCTTTTGTTGGTCAGGCACATGTTGAAGATCGTGTAGGTTATAATAACTATTAATGAAGACATTCTGAGCGAGCTGTACAAAGGTAATTAATGTTGTGCAGAAGGAAGGATATTTTTTCTGTCTGTAACTAAGATCTGAAACGAAGAAATCTCGGATCATTTTGATGAAACGAAGATGATCCGAATTGAAGATGCTCTGAAACAAAGTAGTCTGATACGAGCCCCTATGAAATGAAGATCTGAAACTGGGCATTTTTCTGAGTCTGTTTGTTTTGTGTTTCTACCCCATGAATCAAGAGCACGAATCTATTTTTTGAATCAAGGTATTTTTGTTGTGCTTCTAAACACGACATATTTTTGTTACGTGATTTAAATGAGCTATTTTGTCTTGAAGCTCATAGTCACATCATGTTATTTATATAAGTGATTGTAAGTAGTTGTGTTAGGTAGGTAATTAATAGGGCATGTGGCTTGTATGAGAGGCTATTAGAAGGTTTTATGAATATAGTAAATGTAGCTTTGTATTCAGCTTGTGTAGGAAGCTACCCGCTTTTTATAAATAAGGGTTTACCCTTTTCTATGTAATCAATCCTATTTTCATATCAGTATAGTATATGTGAGATTTTCACACATTCTGGAAAAGTATTTCCTCCATATTTTAGATTCACAGGGGCAATCCTATATTTTGGGTGTGCGGGTGCCCCCACTAATTTTATCTATTGTGGTGTCATGCCTCGTGTTTGCAGGTATGTAGCAAGTGGTACTAGAGCTAGTTTTTGATCTATTGGATAGAAAAAGAAAGTTCATATTGCAAAGGCCATAACTTTTTAGTGGAGTGTATTAGAATAATTAACTAATAATGCCAACAATATATTGATGTATAGGTGCATGGTTTATTTGTTTGCTTATGCTTTTGTTAGTGTAGGTTCATCTGTTGTGAGGTTTTTCAATGGATGTAGGAACTTAGTTGTTTGTTCATGGCTTATATATTAAGCCTCTCTGCATTGTTTATCCATGGATTGAGATATATTTTTTGGATGTAAGACTTCAAGACGTTTCCAGCAAATACAAATTTGTCAATTTTAGAGTAGTATTGAGGGAGTTATAGCCGATGCAAGTTGTTCTGGAATCATCTGAAAAAATTGCAATTTTATGGTAACTTGATTTCGGTGGATCATATATTTCAGCTCACGTGTCCAATTGAGGTGCCATTTTTTTGGGTTTGAGAGTATATTTTACAAGATCTCAAATGAATATTTTCAATTATTTTCTATGAAATATTCAAAAACAACAAAGCTATGAAAGCTGATTAATTCTTCTACCCTCAAAACTTTAGCTTGAAAAAGAAACATGATATCTAGATTTAGAGGAATGCATGCATTGAGGGGTATGAAGATTTCTTCCAGTTGGATGGTGATAACTTATTTGGGCTTATTTTTATTGAATGTATTTCCATGATGGAGATAATAAGTGTTAACGAATATTTTATGATTAATCTCCTCTTTATGATGAATCTCCTAATGAATTCGATGTACAAGTGGTAAATAAGATTCTCGAGTTCCTTTGTGATGAATCTCATCCCTAGGGAGGATCTTCTTATAACAAGAATGCATTTGTGGAAAATGGCAAGGAAGAGATCACCGGGGTAGTTTGTTTCATCTCGGAACTTCTCCATCATAGGTCTTTGTTTCATCTCCAAATAATGATGACAATTTCCATCACATATTGAAGGTGGTTTGTAGTGTCTTGGCTGAGCAACACATAAATACATATAATGATTTCATGCAGTTCATCAATATATACCATTGTCAAATCTTCTACACATTCAAATGGATGCATATGCGCATCTCCAAGTAAAGGACGAAGTAAAAGACAAAGAAGATGCACAAGAGAGCTTCTATTTGGTCTTCAAGTTTTGGGGACAAAGCTTCCCATGGGGAGGGCGTGTTGTGTTCCTAAACACAACCTAATTTTGTTATGTAATGTAAATGAGGTATTGTATTATTAAGCTTATAATCACATTATGTTATTTATATATGAGATGGTAATTAGTGATGTTATGTAGGTAATATATAGGGCATGTGGCTTGTATGAGACATTGCTAAAAGGTTCAATAAATCTAATCAACATAGCTTTGTCGGTAGCTTGTTTAGGTAGCTACTCACTTGTTGTAAATAAAGGTATACCCTTCTCTATGTAATTAATCCTATTTTCATAACAATACAACATATGTAAGATGTTCACATCTTTTGGAGAAGTGTTTCTTCCATATTGTGAATTTGTAGGTGCAATCTTATATTTTGGTGTATAAGTATCCCCATTAATTTTATCTATTTTGTAGCTACGCCTCGTGTTTGCAGGTACGCTGCAATTTTTAGCATCATGCAACTCGTGTTTGGTCTTAAGGGATTCCTTCCAACATTGTCTGTTGTGTTTGTAAGTTCATACATTAAGGAATTTGTAGGAACATAACAGCCTCTGCCCTAACATGATTCACATTTCAAAGAGGACCATAAGTTAGGTTTTTTGCCGGTAATTGAGGGCTTATTTTGTCCTAGTTTACCCTCGTTTGTTTACCATGGTTTAGCAATGATGTACTAGAGCATGCTTGGTGTATTACAAAAAGCCCTTGGGCCAGTTTTTTAATCATTAATGATTTGTTTATTTCTTAATTGTGGACTCTATGCATCCATTGGAATGACCTGTTGAAATGGAGACCCGGTTGGCTATTGAGGCAATGATGTCTATTGCTAATAAAGTCCTTATTGACACACCCAAAATTGAAAAGGGAGGCATAAATGGTTTTATCAAGAGAGTCAAGACCTCCAATTTGTTTCTCAAAACCCCTCTTTCAGGGGTCGACTTTAAAAATGCAGCAATTAAGTTACTTCAAGCTACTAGGATGCATGTGGTCTTGGAGCACTAATTTAGGGGTATGGTCCTTCAATAGAAATGATAGCAGGAAATTCCCACCAAAAACATAACTTTTACTTGAAGAAACTCTCTAGTAAATGCAAGTGACAGTGTTTGGAAGCCCCACCAAGAATCCCTACCTATGAAGGAGCTACAAAGAAAAATATCACATATGGTTGCAAGCACATTCAAGGACTTGAGGGGCATGCATGTCTAATGGAAAAGCTTTCAGAGACAGTTTTGTTAATGATAGACAAGGGGATCCATTCTTTCTTTAAACGAACACACTTTAAACAAGGGGATTTGTCCTTGCTTTAAACGAACGCATATTGTCAAAAAGGAAAATTAGCTATGGGCATGAAAAATGATGTCGATATTGAGTTAATTATGGTGTAGTTAAAGAAGAGGATTATTATTCTCAACTTTCTTTGTAGGATGCCATTTGAGGAGGACCTTTGTAAGTGGTATGCTGAAAAATTGGGAGTTGAGAAGAAAAAAAGTGGAATCCTTGTGGGACTTGGGTAAACAATATATTTGTGTTGTCCTTGATAAAGAGGAGGCAACCCAAGGTGTCTATCAAAATAGAGTTTGGATGATTGCTGGATCCTTAGCCTATGTTCAACCTTGGCATGAGGATTTTAATCTAGAATTCACTTCCTAGTATAAATGAGGCCTATGAATAGAGTTTCCTTACTTATTGGAGCACTTTTGAACTTGCATAGAGAAGATTGTCCAGCCTTTGTGGGCGATAAATGAGGGTCTCACACTTTGCGACCTAATGCTAGAATTACTATGAAAGTAGACATCTCAAGGAAGTTACCATCTAAGATTGGGGTTTTACTCAATAGGTCTTTCTTCATTCAGAAGGTGCTATATCCTAACATACCCAACTGTTGTTTTGCATGCTATTCACCCTCTCATTTCATTAAAGACTGCCCTTTCCATATCAAACAATATGCTAAGTCAACCCTTGATGTTCTAAACAAATATTCTGAGAATGATAAAACAATAAACACAAGTCAAAAACTCTATATGATTCCCGGGGGTGGCAAACTAAATTAAAATAGAGGAATCAACAAGTGTATCAAAAAGGTAAAGTTTCAAAGCCTGCATGGGGTAAAAATAAGGTGCATCTGGAAACACTCAATTAAATGCTTCCTATGTTGATGGGTAACTCATTGGTGAAACCACGTGGGACACATTTTAGTTCAAAAGATAATGCTAGAGGTAAAGAAAAGATTCAGACATTGGGGGCAACAATGAAGTCCTAGCAGGAGAATCTTATGGAGACACAACAAAATGCAGAATTAAACACCAAGTTGAATGAAGGAACTTGGTCAACCAAACCAACTCTACATGGAATCTTGCAGGAAAAAAAGTTGTGGTTCAATATTCTTTGGTAATCCTTGAGTAGAGACTTGAGGTGGACTTCCCATGAACCAAAAATATTGCCCTAGAATGTTAGGGGAGCATTTGGAAGTGGTAGACAAGTGGTTGTTCAATCAGTCATGAGTAGTCCACATGCAATTGTGCTCATCCTTTCAGAAACGGTTTTTTTTGTGTATAGATTGCAACTATTGACGAACACATGGAATGGAGACTACATTGCCACCTCTACCGAGGGTAAAGGGGGTCCGGTGTGTGCTCATGCCTCTTGATTAAGCCTACGTGTTCTAGATAAAGTAGAGGACCACATGCCATAGTGTAGTTGGATGACATTTATGCTTAGTGGAAAAGTCTGGGGATTTTGCTCATTGTATGCCGATTTGGTACAATTCAGCTATTTGGTGGATGGCCCTACACACTCCTCATTGCTCAATGGGTCATTGTGATTTTAATATGTCTGAGTGGGATGGTGACTAAGTTGGAAGGCGTGAAACTACCCTTCGACTTGAAGAATGACTAGTTTTGAACTGTTACAAGAGGATACTTGGTGTTTTTTATGTTACTTGTGGGCAAAAGAGTCCAAGTTTAGGTGGTTAGTATTTTTGGTCTAATTGTCAAATAGGAAGACATCAGAAACAAGTTGGGTTGGATAAATTATATGCAAGCTCTCACTCTGCAACTTTATCATCTTGTTGCAAGCATTTAGTTTTTGTGGACTCTTTCATTAGTGGTTCCAACTATCTTTCCATTTCCATTCAATTGATAATTGGTCCCAATGACTAGGGAGAAAAGCATTCTCCTTACAAGTTAAATGTCTTCCTTCTTGATATAGAGGATTGTTTGTGGGCTGTTTCTAGAGTTTGGTCCTCTGTACCTACCTTGAGTTGGGATGAAGGGTGGATTCTTTGGTGGGAAGCAGCTATTTAGCATCCTAATATGTTTCTTCGAGGTTGGGGCCGATTGGTTGCTAGTGCAAGGAAAGGAAGAGAATAATAAGTATGAGCTTAGCTTGAAAAATCTAGATACAAGTTCGAAGTGGATAAAAGTAAGAAGTGGATAGTGACTTAGAATCCAAGCTTGAAAAATTTAAGAAGTATAGTTTGAGATGATACAGAATAAGGGGGCGCCGTCATTGGATTGCAAAAGGTGACGTGTCCTCCAAATTCTACTTTCACTATCTAAAGTTGAAGCATAAGGCAGAAAAAATCCTTGTGTTACTCGATTCTAATGGTAATCTTTCAGAAGATGAATGTTGAATTCATGAGTTTTTTTGAGACCCCTTTCAAAATATTCTCACATTTGCTGGTACTGATCCTTTACACAATGCCTCCATGGATCTCGTCAAGCGAGTGGTTCCTCAAGAGGTGGAAAGCTTTGGGAGTTTTTCTAGAGAGCTAGAGTCAGAGGAGTTGGTGGAAGCTATGAAAGATATAAAGAATGAAAAATATCCGAGTCTCAATTGTGTCAAAATGGAGGCCTACAAGAAGATGTGGCCTATTGTTAGATTGACCTATTTAAAGATGTGTCAGGAATCCAGTAAAAGGGGGTTCATGGGAAAGCTAGTCAATGTAAGATTGATTAGACTCATTTCTAAGATATCCAAAAAGGCAGTGGGTAGGTGGATGCCATCCTATCACCCTCTTGAATGTTTCCTTCAATATTTTAGCAAAAACACTTTCTAGAAGAATCAACTTGTTGGTGGCACAAATAAGTGAAGATTTATTCTTGATAACCTCATCACTCCGTGGGAAGGCATGGAATGGGCAAGAGAATCTAGTCAAAAGGCTCTACTTTTAAAGATTGACGTTGATAAAGCTTATGATCACATAGAGTGGACTTCAGCTTGAACATGTTTGATTGGTTGGGATTTGGATCCTCTTCCACAAGGCAATGGAGACTCTATATATTCATATGTTTTTGCAAGGGTTAGTGTGAATGGTATTCCTACAAACCGTACTTAGTTGCAAAGATACATCATACAGGGATGTTCTTTAGTTCTATAAATCCATGTTATTGTCCCTACTATTCTTGGGTATTTATTGGAGGTAGCCATTAGTCATGGGAAAATTAGAGGTATTTATTTGCTTGATGATAGTCAGCTCCTCAATGCACACTTTTTTGATGACTTGGCTTTAACCCCCAAGCTTACTCAACAAATCAGTTTAAGGTACAATTATTCAATTGGATAATTTTATAGAAGCTACTGGTGTAGTGGTGAATGAATAAAACACAATTTTTTATTTCAGTGAGCAAAATGACTCTCATCCTTTGTTGAACCAAAGATGGAAACTCATAAAACCAGGTATTATCCATTATTTAGGCTGAGAAATTGCTTTGGATATTGTAAAATTTTGAGAGGAGTTACTAATGTAGAATAAGCCCATCTTCCCCTTGCTGGGAAGGTTATGAGTGTTGATAATTTTTTTGCAACATGACATATGTGCTACTTCTCTTGTATGTTCGCCTTTCAAGCAGCATATAAAGTACTTGAGAATATCCTTAGAAATTTTTATGGGGAAAAAAGAAGGGAGAAAATAGACCCCACTTGTTGGGATGTTTGTGCTCTTCCAAGAGATCAAGGGGTATTTGGGGATTCCAAATATATTTGTGCAAGGAATAGCCCTCGCAAGGAGATTAATAGTAAGATCAATGGATGGCGAGGAGCCTTTGTAGGTCCTTTTGCGCCTTAGAATCCTCAATGCATGCCATCTACAAAAAAACGAGGCACATCTAGTCGTGTGACATAATTGGTATTGCTAGAACGTTTGTGATTGCTGGCTCAACACCACTTAAGATAATTCAGGCTGCTTGGAAGGCTCTCATGGATTCACTTCATTAGCTGTTTGAGGGTCCATGAGGTGCTTGGGATCCAGTCGCGTGACTTGCGTGGATCTTCAATTCATAAAATGGGCAAGTTGGGCTTATGCCGTTCTTTCAAGGCAAAAGGTTGTGAAGGGAGGTTTTTTTTTGTTTGGTATACCTTTGAAACAATTATGGGAAACAATGGCACTCTTTTTGCGACCTAAATAGGGCCCAAGTGTTGATGCTAGTACATAAAGCGGCCTTTCAATAGATTTGTAAGATGATTCCTAAAAATTATCTTTCAAACTGCAACTAAAGGATGCGGGCCTATATTTGGGTGATTGGAAGTGGAGAAGTGGAAAATCCTTCTTCAATTATAAGTCGAAGCTTGTATAATCAAGCAAGACAATCTATTTGTTATTGCCCTCGAATTGAACAAGAGGTGGAAATTCAAGGAAACAACGTAATCAAGTTATTTGGAAAGCAAGAACCTCCTTCAAACACAAGGTGTTGGGTTGGATAGTAATGCATCAAGGTATTCGCTGTCACAACATGGTTTGGATAAAATGGGTATTGCAAATGCTTTCTGCACTGTGTGGAAAAGACGAGACAATGTACCATGTCTTGTAGAACTTCTCAATAGCTAGAGGCTTTTGGGGATGGTTACACGTTGAATTCAATTTCTTTTTTAATTATTCTCTTGGTGAAGACCTCTTCTAGGGGATCCTTGGATGATTAGGGACAACTACAAGAGTCTGTGGCATACAAGTCAATCGTTAGCAATCAGTTTCCTTTGGAAGACAAGATGCAAAGCCTACTCTAAGGATATGCCTCTCCTCTAAGTATGGGGATGTTGCAAGTTTTTAGGCAATAATTGGCTTTGATATTGCAAGTTAGGCTTGAATGGTTTCAGAAGGATGTGAATTCTTTATCCATTGGGCCATTGGGGCACAAGCCAAGGTTCTTTCTTTCTTTGAGGGAGAGATATACCTTGTAATCATCATGCTCAATTCATGTAATTCTTTTGCATTCTAGAGTAATATAAGATGAGATTTATAAAAAAGCAACAGACACAAATCCTTTCCATTATTTGGTGTCTCTTGTGCAAGCTTTGAAGATGCTTCAAGAAAATAGCATGGTTCAATATTTGAACCTACTTTTAGAAATGTTTCCTTAGTCCTAGAGTGGTAGTTTTCTATTTCCCAATCTTGGCATTTGATTTTTAGCAAGGTTTATTTTATAGGAATAAATCTTCTTATATTACTTTAAAAAGAATAAGAATTACATCAACCAAGTATCAAAATTAAATGGAAGCCTTGTCCTATGAAAGATAGAAAAGCTAAGCATCTGAAAGAAAGACAGAAAGAAATTATATTAATGTTCACGGATGACCAAAAGTAGGTCACTGGGACTCGAGGATACAACCGTTAACAATAGAAATTTCAAGGAAAAAGAATCCATGAAACTAAAGTGCATAAGACAAAGTAAAGCATTGTGCCACTAACAAAGGTGGTAATGGAACCAATACAAATAGCAAAGAGGGGCGAACAAGAGCCTCCAAAAGCATGTGTCAATGAGCATTTTTCCTAGGGGGCAAAGAATCTACATCCTCTGGGAACCATAAATATTGGCCTTCACATGCATAGCGACATTCCCTTTAAAACTATGCAAGTTGCCTAAGTTGAGTGGGGAGTTATCGTCATGAAAACTGGCTTGCACCACTTCTTCAAAAGAAGTAGACATTAGATAACCTTATCGTGTGCCATAAATCTTGGCAACTAAATCTACTCATGCATGTGACCATAAAAGCATAGTTACCAAATCCAGCCGGATTCAGATTTTTTGTCTGGATTGTATAAGTTCGGTCTGGGTTGGCTCTTTATTTTTTCATTTTCTTTTTCTTTTTTTTTAAATTTTCAGCCCAAAAGAAGGCTCAGCAATCTCTCTCTCTCTCACACACACATACACTTATATATATATATATATATATATATATATATATATATATATATATATATATATATTCATTAACAAGGGTTATAGGGGTCCCTTTCCCAATAAATAAATACCCAAAAAGAATATATAAAAGATTGATTGCAACATGCAAGAAAACTTGGATCAAAGAGATCAAAGAAACTCTAGGGTACAAGCTTTTCAGAATGGACATGAATTTTCTACCCACACCCCCTGAAGACCCCAAGCATCAAATTCTGCATATTTTCATCCCTGCGAGGCAATGGCCCTTCTTCCCTTGCGATAAAGAAGTGTCTCCATCATCCATTGTGAGCCCTCATCAATGGCATTGATTGCATCAATCCGCAATCATTCCGCTTCGATTCTTCTACCTCTGGATTTTGGCAGTCCACAATTAGGCTTAGACAACAAGGAATTTGTTTGGGCTATTGTGTAAAATCCAAGGGTACCAACCCCTCCTCCTCCTCTTGGTGGACGCTGCCCCCTCACCAATTTGTGATTTTCTTCGTGCTAAAAATTCCTGTCTGCATTTGTCTCTAAGTCCACTGCTTCAGCCTTGACAGTCTCATGACATGATTTATCAAAGCTGGGAGAAGATGTCCGCAAGTCCTCAAGAACTGGAAGCCCAACATCGCCACTGTTGGCAGAAAGACTGCCACTAACTAAGGTCTGACCTACCGGATGAATTAGAGGGACCGAGTCAGCCACAATACTAACTGCCCTGCGACCTTCACCCACATTGCCAACCTCGGAGGGACTGAACAAACAAAAGAACACTGTTCAGACAAAGCTTTTGGAATGCCCATTTTTTGGGTCCAATGTTACAGTTGTACAGAATGAAAGGCCTTCTAATAGTTGGCCTGACAATCGGCTATCTTGTGCCCAAGCTGGTTGCATCAAAAGCAGCAAAGGGGCTGGCCTTCGAAATTAACATAGGTACTCCAAGCCCCTTGAGAGGAAATCATTTTAGTTTTGTGAAAGATTGGCTTGAATAAATAAGTCATTAAACACACCCTGATGAATTTCTTCTGAAAGCTAGCTGAAGAATCATCCATTTAGATAAAATACCCCACAAAACATAACAACCGTTGGATCAAACCCAGATTTCTCAATACCAAAGGTAGATTGTACAGCCTTACCCACATAGGCACCTTTGTGGTCTGGAAGGAAGATGGATCAAAGAAGGGAGTCCATGGGCATATTAACAGCCCTCACTTGCCAACAACCATGGTGCATTATCCCGTATGATATCACAGTCCTTTACAGAACCAAACTGTACTAAGAAAAAGCCCTTTTCTAACACGGAAATGGATGGGGAGTCACAATTTTTCCATACTTCTTTCATCCATTGGACAAGTTCCTCGAGGGAGGGTCTCTTCCATAGGCAACTGCAAATTAAGGATCTCTTACCCATTTTGTTCTCCATATCTTGAATGCATTCCTCATCTAGAGTCATCTTAGGAGCTGAATCTGCTAGAATCACCAGAACATCCCCTAAGGAGATGCGCTCTGCATTCCTGAAGGGCAGCCCAGCCAGCCGAAGCGCTGCCTGGAAGTGAAGAAGGAGAAACAACCTGCTTGCAAACCCCAGGATCTACCTGTCGTTGCCCATTCTGTTCTGCTGCCGGTGAGTGTTGACTTCTTTCATAAACAGGAGCGTCCATTTGATTTTGCCTAAACTCCGAAATTGGAGGAAATGAAGATGGCACAATCCTCGTCCTTCTATCCCTGGCCATACACAGCGTGAGAGCCCTTTTCTTGATCCACATCTAAGTCACTGCACAGGTCTAGCTCAGCATTAAGTGAGGCAGCCAAGACCAGAACAGGAGACAAACCATTTGATTCCTTAATGAACTGTAATTTACCAAATTCCCTGCAAGAATGGAAAGGGTTAGAACTGTTTCTACACTGCACATAAACCAATCTTCCTATGTCCGCTGGCTTGTCAATTGGTTCCACACAGGTATGTTTTTCTAGATCTCAGCCATTCTCTGCTCCTCTCTTATCTGTATTCAAACCTGCATCTGAGACAAGCTGCCGCTGAACCAGCCAAGGGGAGACATTTGAATTGATGTGAAGAATGTGCTTTTTGCAGTACTCACTGCAGCATTGAAAGAGACTTAGGGCTTTGGTACAATCGGTAAAAATCAGGTCATTTGCACCAGCAATTTCTCCCCAGCAACCTCTCCCGTCACCACTTTCTCCCTTGTGCATATCTGATGCGAGTCGGATTGATTGTTTTTGGTGAAGATCCCATTGCGCAGACCCTAGCATCGCTTTATCCCATTGCTGAAAGAAAGCTTTGTGCTGTCCGCCCTTCACTCGCCTCCTTCGCACCCGCTCCTGCTTCTAATCGCTGCCATCCCCTGTTTAAATCCTCCTTTAGTCGCCCAGCAATCATAAATATTATATAATATCGACATTATATATCAAGTTATAAATGTTTTTCATCATATTTGCCAATTTTGTATATTTTTAAAACTGTGCTCATATATATATATATATATACATATACATGTGTGCGTGTATATTCCAGACCAGATTTTTCCAAACTTTTTCAAGAATTTCTGATAATCAGTTTTTTTTGCCCTCCCAAACAGATCCAGATTTCCGAACTTGGTAACTATGCCTAAAAGAGGACCTCACCAAGATAGATCAGGCAATAAGTAGCTGAATTCTGTGTAGTGCTATATTCAAAGTTCTTGCTAGATGAACATTTCCAGAATACATTGTGTAGATTCTTCTTTCCAGCATTAAACACGAGGGGTCAGATATGGCAGCTTTACAACATTTTTTAACTACAAGGCTTTGATGAAGCACTACTCACCCCAAGACTGTGTTAAGAGGAGCTTATTGATATCTGTAAACATGACTTCCCTTGTGATATCTTTCCTCATGCTCAAATATTCTTTCATTTTTGTTCAAATTTGGAACAGTAGGGAATTGATGTATTCCTCTATCATATAGTCCTTGTGTCATGGTCATGGAAATATTTTCCATCACTTCACTTTGAGTCTCTCTAGGAACCTTGAATTAGAAGCTAAAACAAGCAGCTTTCGGGTATCAGATTACAAAGCTCTAGGGAGATTAGGTTTTCTGTGCCACCCATCCTTTTAGGGCAACTGGAATTTCTCCATTTGCACAATTATTGTTAAGCCTCTTTATTCCAAATATCCCCCAACACAATTTTTTTTTTAAATGTATAAAATTCTTTTGGATTGAACTGTGTAAAATAGTTTTTGGCTGATGTTTTTGATCCCACTACTGGATCCATCTTTAGGGGAATAAGGAAAGAAGCCAGTGCTTGGGGAAGAAGAAGAATAAACTGTGATTCTTAAATAGTTTTGCAATATAAAAGGTGGGTAGTGGGGGGACTGGGAGGGAGTGGGGGCGGCGTGGGCAGGGGACGGGGGTTGTTAAGGCTCAGGTCAGCCGAGAAATGATTTAACCAAAGCACCAATTCAATGAATTCCAAATAGTGAATTAATTAATTATTAAATAATCAATAACCGTTAATTTAGTAATCAATAGTTTAATTAATAAATCAATTAATTGATTGAAAGCTTCACCAATTAATTAATTAATTAAACCTAGCTCATTTACAAACCCGGAGGCAAAAGATCACTTTCCAGCATAGTTACCATGTTCGAAAAGTTCGGAAAGGGAAAAAAGTTCGGAAGTTCGGGATTTTGAAAAAAGTTCGGCTCGGTAGTTCGACTAGGAAATTTTATAAATTATAAAAAATAAATATATCATACATATTTGTAAAACATAAACATAAATAAATTGATTACATATGATAACAAAACCCAATAGAGTGTTAAACTTCAATGTTCATTGTTCAACATCATACATATAAAATTACACAAAAATAAAAATGATAAATATATAGTCTTAATTTTTTTTTAAAAATTAACACAAATGAGAACACAGTCCATATTTGGGAAAAAAACGAATTTAACCGAATAAATTTTCCAGGATGATAAAATGAACACAGTCCATATTTGTTCGGAAGTTCAGGATTTAAATTCGTTTTGCTCAAAAAGTTCGGTTCAAACAGTGTATGGACTGTGTTCGGAAGAATATGATAACTATGCTTTCCAGAACCGGCTTAGAGATTTCCTAGATGAAAGGAGATATAAAAATGATGTCTTATGGAGAAGACAAAATGATATCAAACCAAAGAGCCATGTTACAAGGAGCAATACCTTCAGCCCCAAGGGTCAAAACAGATAGTGGAAATGCAGAGCAACAAACAGTACAAAGCCCAATTCCTTTACAAGTCCCTCAAGGTTTCTAGCTTTTGCCAATCCACAAAGGCAATCTCAGATGGCACCTACAGACGCTATGCCAGTGCAAAGGGTGAAAAACCCTTTCTACTCCAACACATTGCTGTTTCCTTACATACCTGCTTATGCTTTTTTAGCATCTTCTTATTGATAGTAGCATGGGAATTCCCACTCGTTTTCAAACACCATCTATATGTGTGATTGATACCCGTCCGTCTTGAAAGTGGAGAGTCTCTCTTAAATATAATTACTTAACTCTCCAACCACTACTTCAATAATAACCACTCCAAATAGTATTCCAAACACAATCTTTTTCAGATTGTACCATACCACACAAACATATCAATCCCATATGCACAAATGAAGTTTTCTCAGTATCCACATCCTCTCAATCAATGACACAAAAGATTTGAAAGTAGAGTAGCACTGAAAGATAAAATCATTATATCGTTAGAGGTTACTATGGTGGGATAAATTAATGTAGAGTTAGAGGCTACTATGGTGCAGCTCAAAGCTCAATCAGGGGACATGCAAATGGTTAAAATTACCATGGGTGGAGTTTTTTATGAGAATTAAGAGACTATGAAAGCCCTAGACCCTGTGATAAAATCTCTAACGAGCCTAGAAAACAAAATTATAACTTATGCCTTACAGATTGATTGCAAGTTAAAATTACTAGAGGAAGCTGAGATTAAGGTAAAGTATGTCCTAGAGTTCAATGCAAAACAAAGTTTCAAGAGAACTCAGATTAACACTTTCACTGAGGAGAGATACAACTCTATTTGCAAAATGCACAGAGTACTATAAACAAAGGTACAAGGAAGCCTTTGCAAAGATAACAGAATGTGCCACTAAGAGACATGTCTATTCCATCAGAGGTATGAAGATACTGCAAGTACAAGGAGCATACATGGACCCGATGGCACATGGATCACATAACTGCAATTCAGTGACATCGTTAGCAGCATGATGACACCACACAAAAGAAAAGTAATGGAGTTGCAGCCAGGAAATCAACACATGCTGAGGGACTACATCACTGACCCAATGCAGAAGAGTGAAAGGATTAAACTATTCATTGAGAAGATGAAGAAAAAGAACGATGAATTAAGAGATAAAATAGATGAATTAAGTTTTAGGCTCCTTAGTTGTGTCTCTGTTGATTTCAATGACATTGATCAAGTATATAATGTTAAATCATTTGTAGATAATCTGCTAAGAGGAAATTAGACTTGGATAACTACCCCTGAGGGTATAAAACTCAGATTTTGATTTCACTCTGGGATTGGAAGGGGTGTTGGAAGGAGACACCAGAGAGGACATAATATGAGTTATTAAGGAACAAACCTATTTTATGCAGATACGTTTTGGTGAACAGTTTTCTGTTTCTCTCACTTATTATTAAAGTATAGATCGGTGCCCAGTTTGTTATTTATTTCACTTACCATCAAAGCAAGTATAAATCTGTGCCTGTGCTATTTTTGTGCTTTGTTTTGGTGACCATTGAATAATTTAGATTCTATGGTAATTGCAATTTGGAAATCTGAATTTTTATATGCTATTTTCTTGAGACTTCCCTGATATTCTTTGTATCTGTGCTCATGTTATTTGCAAGGATTTATTAAGAAATATATTGTGAGTTATTGGAAGCAGCTTTGTTTGAACACTTGTTATTGAGGGGTTAATTTAATAATTCATATGAGTTTTGCATAGGGTGTGCCACAATGAACTTAATCATTACGCACCTTTGGTGCTTGAGTAGGGATGCATTGAAGTCTGATGATTGATAGCACTTCTTGCCTATGAATATGGTTGCATGCACTAATTGGACTAGGAGGACGGTTTGTAAGAGTGGTATAATAAACAGGTCAGAAATTTCCCCTGGGAATGAAGACAAGGAAAAACTCTACAATGGAACAATCACCCTATTTATGAAATCTTGGAAGTGCATCTCCAATTGTATTAGGACCTTTTATTTGCCTGGTGTCTTCTTTCCATTGGTATCCTCCATTGTCTTCACCTTTGATTTTGTTTCATTATCAACATCCATTACGGTCATTCTCACTCTCTACTTCCTTTCACTTCCACTATCTAGCATCTGGAGGATGTACTTCTCGTCACCCAAATCGATGTCTTTCATCAGCCCCTTAGTGAGCATGTATTCCTTCAGCTCGACATCTTCCAGCAGCTTTTCTTTTGTTACGCTATTGGTCACAACTCAAGTACTTGGTGAAGATGATAACAAGACATTGTAATCTTCCACATGTCAATGAAACACTCCTATTAGGGGATGTTTTATCTTCTAAGCAATGGTCCATTTGTAGTATGCCTTCATATGTTAGCCCCATGAGTTATTTTTAATTTTATTTTATTTGTAATTATTGTCCTTATCCTTTAATTCCTGAAAATAAATCTTGATGGTTCTTTACCAACTCCCCCATTCATGAAATCTATATA
Organism: Torreya grandis; assembly: GCA_037957365.1. Classification (NCBI taxonomy): domain Eukaryota; kingdom Viridiplantae; phylum Streptophyta; class Pinopsida; order Cupressales; family Taxaceae; genus Torreya; species Torreya grandis. The sequence continues at coordinate 2,191,467 of JARHVA010000545.1, read as the reverse complement.
AACCTACTATTTGTTTAGCTTCATTGCCAAAGTATTCTTGCCTAATGTATAGATTGCTTTTAAATTTTAATTATGGCCTACCAAGGACTACATCATGTTCTAGCACCAGCCTAAACATCACAATCGCAAGGAACTTAACAACAAAAATGCAATCGTAATTCTTTTGGCCACCGAAGTACCAAAGGGGCTTTACCATTCTTAATCTAAATTCAAAGGGGCAAAGTGTTGGGTTTCTAGAAACCTGCTAAGTGCCTTCTATAAGAATATCAGATTGTTTAGGTGTTTTAGTAGAAAATCTTCATAAAATCGGTGCCAAGAGATTGACAACATAGGTTGGCAGGATGAACTTGGCGATGAGAAACATTAAAGACATAAGATTTTCAAGAGTCCCTGAAGACAGTGATAGGTGCTTTTGGAATAAATTGTGTATAAGTTTTTTTATCAATGTTTTGGATCACACTCTATGATCCATCATTGGGATAATAAGATATGTATGGATTGCAATTTGTGGACAAGAGCTCCTTTTATAGATAATTCAAATTAAGTACATTAATGCCAATTAAGGGACAACTTTGAGAGAGTTAAAATTATTAAACAAACTAGCTGTTTTAATTGTTAAATAATTTAAACCACTAAAGCACCATTAGTAAATGTTCCATTCCTTAGGACACCCGTCTCCATCATATAGGCAGTTGATGTCTTGGATTACAGAGTTCATTCAGAGGGTGTTGTAGTTGGAATATTCCCAAATGATTCAACTTCCAAGCAATATTATTATGATTGCTATGGGCTTGTACTCAGTTTTGGGTTCGGTAGCTCAGATTGAGAATCATGTCATGTTCAAACTGTTCTTCCGGTTAATAGATCATGGTAGGCATTCTCTATGTTGTATAAGTTGATGTGATTACTGTATGTTCATAAATATAGCATTATACGTACTCTATTAATTGGTTATGATATAATGTTGGAACAATCAATGAAATTTTATATCATGGTGTCAAATCCAGAGGTTCATGGGACAACATATGAAGATTCAGCATTATGTTCAAGTATCACAAATGTTGGAACGCCATTCTCAGAGCCAAATGGAGAAAAATGATCATGTTCATTATTGTAGATTCGTAGAGGCTGGTAGGTAAATAGTATGGCATAAGGTTCAAGCTTTGTAAACTCACAATGAGGATGTTGTTATTGAAGAAAAAAAACTTTGTGAGATCATATAAGGAAAAGAGGTAAAGCCTACCACAGACTATTAGAATATATATCGGTGGGAAAACAAAGAGCTAAGGTCCTTGTATGCATACTTCTAAATTTAAGTGACAATGCAGTTCTTCATGCTGGCAAATATATGTCCAACCAAGGCATGGGGACTCCTAGTGAACATATCTGAATCAGAAGGATTCAAAACAAAATTCCATCCAAGAAGAAATTTCTATCAGATAAAGATGGAAGAGTCATAGGGTATGAGTTATAACATTAAGAAGTTAAAAAATTTCAAATAGCAATTGGTGGCATGTGGATTATTTAATCAGAGAGTAGGATGTTGTGATAACTTTTCTTCTCTGAGGTTTTCCATTCATATGAATGATGAGTTGTAACTTTGGAAAATCAATCCAGTCGTGCTTTACAGAAGGTACTTTCTGTCTTGTTGCAGTAGTATGTCAGAAAAAAAGATACAGGAGTGATCTCAGAGGTGTCTATAAACAGTATTTATTGGGTGGCAAAGGCAAATAAAAAAGGAAAGTAGAAAGCTGTTCATGTCAAGCACAACACAAACAATAATGCTTGCTAAGTATTTGTGACACAAGAGAAGAAGAAAGATAAATGCTTTCACTATGGCATCAAGGTAAAATTCAAATTTTTTTAAGGGATTTTAATTGTTGACAAAAACTATTGGGTCTAAAAATGATAATAATTTCTTGTAAAAATTTAGAATGTGCAAGACACAAGACCTAGCTTCTTGGAACATCAACTTGATTTATACTTTTTTTTAGTATTATTGAATTGTAAATTCACACATCACTTGGGAGATAAATAATTATGTAATAAAATTCTCTTTTACATTCCAAGTGGCATGAGATCTGCTTTTCATGCTTGTATAGGGCATTGTGTGTGGAGGAACAGAATATTAGGGATTGCAATACACGTCAGATCCTTCATAAATTTCAATCAGAACAGTTGGTGGACATAAAATTCTCTCTTTGCATCATGGCACTTCTGTAGTGATTCTTAAGTTGAAATTTGTGTCTTTCTGCTAACCAAGAACAATTCATGGGCACAAATAAGGAGTGCAATCACAGCACTACGAATAGTCCATGCATCTGATCTATCAAACAAATACTCAAAATTACCGACGAACATATTTGGTTGGACCACTTCGAGAAAAAGACCACTTTTAATAGTCTGGAGCAGCATCCCTGTTTTAAGGTATCTTCTTATTTGTTAACCCATGGACACAACACACAACTTATGCACATATACAGACATGATAAGAAAATGTTTTTTGAATGTCTGTATTTCAATATCTACATGTAATTTTTTTTTTGGAAAATTCCTCTTATGGTTTTTGATGGAAGAGCAGCCCCTTGGTATTTGAAAGCCCCTTGGTATTTGAAAGCCTCTGTGCTATGGTGTTGTGTGACCTGATTCAGTTCAATAGTCTTTTGCATGGACTACACGTTTTTTGCATTAAAGCTCTTGTATGTTCACTTTGTGTGATTGGGATTTCTTCATCCTGATAGATGAGTCTTGGAACCGTTACTCCTTTTATGAAATCTTTATAGTTGGTGTTTCTAAGATCTCAATTTACCTGTTATTAGGCATGCATGAATTTTACGAGGAAGAGCACAGAAGGATGGAGCATTGGGAACATTTTATTGGATTTGTCTGGTGGACTCGCAAACTTTGCACAGATGGGCATGCAATCTATTGATCAGAGTAATTCTTCTAACTTAAAAATGTTGGCTGCTTGTGTAATCTTGCTAGAGTGTTCAAATGAATACACGGGCATTTATATCTTTAAGATTGAATTGCAATATTGGAACTGAAGACTAATATTTTTGTAGGTTCCTTGAAGAACTTCAGTGGAAATTTAGGGAAGCTTCTCCTTTCATTGGTACCATCTTCTCCGCCTCCTCTCTTCTTGGAACATGCCATGTTGTCACAAGATATAATATTATAGTTGCACCAACTGCATTCTTGATGAACTGTTAAATGGAAAACACTTAATCTCTCTTTCTCATGCTCATGCACATACTTTCTCTGACAACTCCAAATTTGTTTATTTATATGTTTAGAAATCAAACTAGAAGGGAAATGGAACTTTAATAGGAACAAGTTATCAAAAATTTACATGAACGACTTGCCTTAACAGGAATTGTATACAAGAGCTGTCTCATGCCTACGCTATCCAACATGATTCTATCTGGGTTCAAGGAAAGCTTAAAAGTTAGAGCATATAGCTTGACCTACTGAGTAGTGCCTAAGGCATACAAAAACTTTTGCATATTCCCTGTTCCCAGCCTACCTTCCGTCACACTCAATCTAGCACATGAATTTTTAAACTATATAAATGTACTTTCTGTTTGATGTAAGTGCTAATGTTCTCAGAGAAAGCATGGTTTCTTTTAAGCATTCTGTTATAAAAGAAACATAATATTGTCAAGTTAACTAATTTGAATTATTATAAACCTCATTTCATTGTCAAATTCCTTGTTACATTATAGCTTATAGACTGGGGGCATTTTGACTCAATGACGTTGAACTATTTGATAAATTCAGGTTTTGCTAAGCTGTTTCTTTCTGATTTTATTAAAATTCCCATTTTTCATTATTTGTCGAAGAGTTTGTGGATAAGACATAACTTCCTCTATCAGCCAATGTTATGTGGCTGCCTTTTTTGCGATGCTCTATGCAACTAGTATGTTACAAGTTCTCGTTCTCTAGAAACTGGGTACACAATTTAAAAATACATTCCATTTTTCACAAAATTTTAAGCAACGGATAAGAGTCGAGACTTTTCTAAGTTCAAATTAATTTTTTTGATTTACCCTGGCATTTCTCTAGATCGGAAAATCCCTTCATATTATTACATACCTTTGATAATTCAAAGACTATTTCTAGGCTTTTTTATTGTGTCCCGAAATTCCAATCTACATGGAAGTAAGTGCTTTGGAGAAGAGTTCGAATTCCTTTTATGTTTTACATTGAACTGAACATTAAAAACAACGAGTTTGTGAATAATCTTTCGAGCCTTATGCTGCTCTTATTTCTTCTTATTCTTCATGGACCTGAGTGAACCGTCCCATAAGTGAGTCATACGTCTCATCAATAATCAGTTCCAAGTTCACTACTTTATCTATCTGGTGTACTTGAATAAACCAGATGACTATAATTTTTTTTTTACTTATTCAATTAGAGTAAACAATATTTTGGATGCACAGCCGACTAGTGGCTAATATACTTAAAATTAAACTTATTATATCTGTGACTATGTTCATTATCTTTTCCTTCTAGTTACAGACTTCTCTTTATTAAATTCTGCTACATATTTATTTCAATTTGATGCCTTCGTTCTAGAAGAAAAGTCTGTTTATTGGCCATGCTAAATCTCTAAAATTATCCACATAGGATATATTTAAATTTCCTTTATAATCATTTTAAAGACTTCGGACAATTACTTGTAAAAATGACACTTTAACATGCCCTATCCTCTTCTTGAATACAACAATAAAAGAGTAGTATCTTAATATCATTTAAAAAATATATATATATTTCCTTTTTTCTACTTTATGAATTCAAGTCTAAGCTGGAATTTGCTGTACAGGAAGTCGTTATCTTTGATGTACTATTCATATTGCAACATTATGTGTTCTATCCCAAGACAAATTTGGAAGAAGATGAAATCCCTAGCGAAGACGCTCTAGAAAGACTGCTAAGTGAATCAGCAAAAGAAAATGACCAGAAAATTTAAGATGGTTGACTTATTTTTTTGCTATATTGTATTAAATTGACACATCCAATTATTGATCAATTAATTGAATTCTTAAGTGGGTTATCAACCAAAGCATGTATGTACTTATGCTTTTTCATTTATGAAAGACAACGTCCCGTGTGGTCTGTTTTAGATTTTATTATTTGTGATAGTAGTAAATTTGGCTAAAGTGTATATTAGATCAGTTAGATGCATTATGATTCAGAAACATGGATGTTGTTTATTAACATGACTCCTAAAAGGTCTCTATGCAAATTACATTTGCAAAAACTTCCTTCAATATTGTTAGAAAGCTGGTTATTGATTATATGAATGTGCAATGCATACATTCAATGCATCCTTCTCCATACACCCAAAGTTGGTATGAGCTTTGTCTATACAATACTTTTCACGTGACTTTACATATAAGGACCCTTATTACGAATGGGGCACTTAAGAGCACTATTGTCTTGGTCTTGCACTTTCTTCTCTGTTGGAATGGTCGTGTGCTCTATAGTTTGATCATTTTTTGACATTGAGACATCTTATGTAAGTGATATAACATCATAATAAGCCAAGTACACTTTTACCCCCTTGCTTTGTTATTTGCAGACTTTCTAAGTGCAATATCCAGAATATCAATTTCAATTCATATTTGTATGTTGTTGCTATATTTTACATAATATGAAGTAGCCCTAGTTTTATGCTATTTTAAATCTCTTAGGTGTGACATAAGTAAAACATTTTGGTAAACTTAATTATTGAATTGAGCATGAAAATTTGTAGGTTTCTTCCTATATTAAGGTTTCAGATTTATCCTCTATCAGGTTTTAACTTTCAGATCTGATTTTTCATTTTCCCTTATTAGGTGTCCTTTGACATTGGGTTTCAATTGTTGGTGTATACAACTTTATAAACCCTAGGGGTTATGTGTTTGCCCTTGTATTAGGATTATGACTTCTGGTTGCTTTTTTAATATCTTCTTAGGGTTTGAAAAAAAATCATATGTGAGCATCCTTTGAACCCTACTATGTCTCATCCTATAGATTCCTTGTTTTTACATGTGATGTGGCTTATGACTATTTCAATGAATGGACAAAAGTTGATGATAATGTTTATGTGAATAATGACAATTGACCATGTGAATGCTGATATTGAGGTTTGTTATGTTTGTGATGCATCCTTGTACAATTGTAGTGAAGGACTAATTTTTCAAATTAATGTTATGATTCGAGACACAAACTCTCATTCCCTTCTATAGATCTTTCTAATTGTCACAAGATAGAACAGGAAGATTATCAACAAACATATTTCTTAATACTATTAAGCTTACAACTAAGAAAGTTGATGTTGTTTGGATGCACTAAAAAATGGATAACTGATTATTGTTTCTATATCTCACGATCTTATGACTTGCAATGTTTTTTTTTGATAAATTGACATATAATGATTTTTCTATTGATTTGCAATGGGATGATGTTTCTAAATGATAAGACTCTTCTATTGATATGCAATCTGATGATGTTTCTAAACAATGCAATGATACACATATTTGTAATGAATTTGTTATACTCGAAATAAAACCTACGAATGAACCTTTCAGTCTATAACCATACCTACTAGTCATATAGTCGCCATGATGCATGCAATGGGTGAACTCTAAAAACGAATTGCTCCCTGAATATAATGCTAAATTTGATAACAATGTTATATTAGGCCGACATATACTACACATGATACTCAATCATCCATATCTGGAAGGATTTATTATACTTGCATTTCATTTATTTGATAAATATGAAGATCCTCATGCCCATCTTACACACTTTGTATCTTCTCATGGAAACAATACATGTGATAGGGTGGTGGTTCTAAAAATCGTTCACTAAAGTTTAAAAGGTAAAGTTTTAGATTGGTCCTATGATTTACCTAGTGGGTCTATAACTTTCTTTGTAAAACTAGAAGAGGTTGTATTTTCTCATTTCAACAAGAATAGAGGTCCTAGATTAACTTTGGAACATCTCCCAAACCTTCAAAAAGGTCATGATGAACCCATAAAAGATAACATTTTAACTTAAAAAATGTTTTATGTTGCTTAATAGATCAATCCTCTGATTTGAAAAAATAATTCATCTTTAGAAAAGGTTGTTTATTTGTAGTTAGGGAAAAAGTAGTTTATCATACTTAAGTTAACTTTTGAGCGACTTTGGATGGATGTTTGTGCCCTTGAAAGTGATCTTGTACATGCATGCATTTGTGCCTCTTACTTTACATGTTCCCAAGTCTACAACTTCAAGTCTCTAAAGTGACTCCATCTAAGAAGGAAACTAAATATAAGACAATTCAGGAGGAAACAACTTTCAAGACTCCTACTATTGTTGACCAACCTTTATGATTTCGAAGACTCAAGGATAAACCAAGTTCTAATTTATGAATGTTATTTGATAATAAGTTAATCACATTACCTTATAATTACATATTGCCTTCCATGTAGTTTAACAACAATGGAGCAAGGTCATATTGCAACTCTCATTGTATCAATGGCCATAGAGATAACAATTATTTTGCATTGTAGCATATAATCAAACAACTTGTGGATAAACGTGTCATTACATTTGAAAAATCTAATAATACACATTTGAGTTAAACTTTTCCATCTTCCTCCACGTAGTTTTTAAAGGTCATACATTGCCACATGAACCTACAAAGGAACCAATGGTCATTCAAGCTCTTATAGAAGGTGAATAGAGGAAATGAATTGTTATTGATGACAAGATACAATACAATATTTGCATGGTTGATTTTCCTAAGGAATTACAGCATGATTAGAGCTAATTACAACATTCAAGAACCCATGAGGGGTCATTAAGACATAACACAATATCAATTTCTATGGGTCTAAGATAGTGGAGGCATTACTTTTTGTAAAGCTTGCCATTACATAATTCAATGCAATATTTGAAAAATCATGGTTAGAGCAAATGAAAACAACATTGGATAACATCAAAAGCATTGTTTCATTCAATTTCCAAGGTGGTTTACTAACATTTCAAAGAGATAGAACATCCTAAAAATAACTTCTAGTGGTAGAATTACATTTCAAAGCACGTAAGTATGGGTGCTAAAACAAATTAAACTATATATGAACGAAGTAATTAAACAAGTATTGAGTACTCCTATTCCATATAAAGAGCAAGAAAGGAAAGAATCCCCAACTATTAATCTGGGTCAAGCATCAATTAACACATTTTCTCAAGCAAATCCAACAGAATTATTGATTGCAAATCTAAGCATGCCCACGAGTTCACCACCAAGCCAATAACTATATCATTCACTTACTCATAAGCTAGAAGAATTAAGTCAACATAAAGTAATAAGTGAAGAACATTTATTTTATATGCACGGTCAGTCAGATCAATTCATCCAAATCTATATTTCTAGAAGTGATGAAATCATCAGATAATTAATTATTGAACCTTATAATTCACTTACTCATGAGCTAGAACAATTAAGTCAGCATAAAGTAATTAGTGAAGAAGAAGATTTATTTTATATGCATAGTTGGTTAGATAAATTCATCCCAATTGATCCTTTCGAATGTGATGAAATCATCAAATAGTTATAATTGAGACATATGTTGCGCTTCAATGTTATATCATTTACATGTCACATCATTATTAATAAACATTAATAGTAATATCATTTTTCAAGATGGTAATGAAACATACAAATGATCAATATACAAAGGGCATAATCACATATCTCGATACGTATGTCATAAATACATATGAAAAAACATAAATAAAATTATATCAAAGTCAATACAAATGTATATCATGAAAATATCAAGTATGACCTCTCAAGTTCAAATAGGTCACATAGTTACGAGCACAAGATGCCCCTCAACCTCTATGTCACTATCAACATCTTGATCCCTATGACTAGGAACTCTCTCTTGAAGGTCCACTATCATCTCTATGTGACCTCGATTGAGACCTATTTTGGCTACCTTGATCCTCATATATAGCTAATTTGCCACTAGCTTAACATGCTCATCTGATAGTCGAACATACTCTGAGAAAGAGTCATATCCTAGATTTGTGCCCTAAGCAAGTCTGCATCTATTGTGCGACCAACTAACCTTTTCAACGCATTAACCTCTTACCTCAACTTATCATGTTTTCCAACAATGACAATGTAGGAAGATGTGCCATGTCCCATAGGGTCCAAAAGAGGAGCATGAACACAAAGGATGCCATTGGCACTTTTTAGTTAGTCACCATGAATAATATCATCAAAAATTCATTAGGTCAGAACTTGAATGAACCCCTCGATAATAGTGATATAATAATTATCACCTGCATAACACATGACATTTACAAAGCATTAAAATAAGGTAAATAAGCTATATCAACATTCTTAAAACATTAAAATCTAGTGTATACATACCAGGAGTAGCAACATATGCATCTGGTTGTCTAGCAATCTGGGCCTCTCATCTTTGCTTTCACATATCTACATCAACATGTACCCTAGGCCGACATCCTTTGGGTACACTATAACTAGAAATAAGATGGGCCAATGTCACTGGACCCACCACTGAGCGTACACTATAGTACAATGTGCATCATCATCAATGACAATAAGAGTTGAGGTATCTACCTCCCCCTGTTGTATTGGAGCTAACTTTGTTGTAGTAGGCGGACCTTATTCTCATGGATGAAGACCTACTCTATGAGTCTGCGTCCATGCCATAGGGGGTGGGGGCAAACCTTGTATAATCCCAAATTGTCTATTAATGCACTCATAAATGCCTCTAAACTGATCGTGGACTTAACATTAACATGAATCCACTGCAATTATATGACATCCTCAGGCCAACCATATTTTTTTTGATAAGTTCTCCAAAACAATCAACCCTATCGGTTGAGGCTATATCAAGAGAGTGGCTCGCTATCACTCACACTTCTCTTAGCGTCCCTACCCCTATATATCTGATCTATCTTGGGAGGTTGAGTGTCCAATAAAGCATGACATTGCATGGTATTATGACCATAGGTACATGGACTATTGATCCATCTCACTGCAAACATTTGCAGATGTGCCCACTCTATCAATGGACAACGTACAAGATGAGCCACAAATATGTGCTCGTAGGCCAACACATGTAATAATGTCTTCAATCCAAGACCATCGTTATAGTCATATTGGTTAAACTGATACAAATATCTATATAAATGGGTTAACATAATATGGCCCCAAGAATATATAGTGCCATATGTCTCGATGTCATCAATGTTAGCATGCATACGATAGGATATGGCTACACCACCGCTATCTAAAACAATGAAAGACGTAAGTATAAAACAAGTATTTCTGCACACACACAGAACATTAGATATCACAATCTCTTACTATAGACTCATAGAATCATTTGGGACATAACGTGCACCCCAATCATGCCCTAGCATAGACTTGTGAGCTTGTACTTTCAGGCCTGGTCTCTTAGTACCCTATAAAGTAACACAAGTGCCTACAACTAGTAATTGAAAAAGACGGCACATATCTTCTAATGCCATTGTCATCTCCCCTATCAAGATCTAAATTGTGCACGTGTTGGTATTCCATCTCTCAATGAAATTTAGTATCATGTGCATATCATAAGGCATTGCCCATAGTCGACCAACATACCCAAGCCCTACATTTTCAATTAGTCATTGCTCAACATCAATGAGAGAAGACCTAATACAATGTACATATGTCACCTAATGTGTGTATCTTAGAAATGTGTAACTCTTAGAAATGCATATCTCCCTGTAAGCACACAAAAATGATAAATTGAAGATCGGATCCAAAGTACAAATATGGAAAAATATATCAAAATTATCAAATCAACATTACAATGACTTTTCATGCTCAACAAATGCTTACAACAACGAAAAGACACTTGTGGTAGATGTTGTTGATAGACTTTTGGACAATGTTGACAAAGATTGGAAACTACTGACATTCAAAGGATAATGTAGATAACCTATCCAACAACTAAAAATGAATAAAAATAGACGAAATCAATAAATTGTTTTTTTCAAAGTACTGAAACTATTAGCAAATTTTTATTTTTTCAAAAAACAGTAGGGCCAATAGCTCTTTTGTCTATACGGAAGTCTCTAGGTACTCGAATTGTGTGTGGGTGACACCTCGTCACATCAACATGATCTCATGTCAAAGTGAAAATTTGATAAAAAATAGAGTGCAAATGAATTCTTAAAAAAAATCACCCTATTTGTATCAAAATAATTTTGGTGTTACAGGTGCAAAATAAAAAAATTACTATTAATTTAGCACATAGAAATCATGAGATCTTGAGACTCATGTATCCATTTCACATCTCGTTAGATGCATTGAAACACACATGGGATAATCTTCTGTATGGTAAAAATTTTAGGGTCATTTACTACTAAACCACAACATGTCATTATATATACTTATTTATAGAATATATGTGAGCTTCCTTAGCAACTCTCAAACATGTGTCCAATATTGCAATTGGGGGAAAATTGTGATACATATTTTTAGTAAATTATTATTGCCTTTGGCAATCCTTCATTGTGTAATGAAAACTTATCTATGGAACTTAACTTATGCCATTAAGCTATCCATTGGAGGTAATTAATGTCACTTCGACTAACATGTATACATCCACTCACATGAGGGATACAAACAATTAATACAATTACAAAAATCACTGAGCTCTTCAATATTAAAATTTGTAATAAACATTCAAATTCATAACTCTGAAAGGAACTATAAACACTAGCTTATCATGATTATATCTTGTGTGTTAAACGTATTGTTTATCTTGGATTACATGTTCATACAAAATTGCAATGATACAAATATTTCTATGATGAAATATCTTATCATGTAGGTATATGCACTTTACATAACTATATTTTACTATATAATACATGATGCACATAACTTGGTCATTTGAGATGAGTGATTCGTAGGGTTCATCCTTCATATAAAAAGGGGGGCATATAATGGGCTTGTTTTAAAGATTCAAACCATAATAGATAGACATTTCATACTCTGAGACATACTATATGATTCAGATGAGTCAGACTGAGCAGATTGAGACATATGTTTACTATGAGGAATAGTTGATATATTCTATTCCATTTTGAGGCAAAATATATGATTTAGATGGGTCAGATTGAGTAGATTGAGAGGCATTATATGACATTATGATAGATGGATGATCGCATTAGATATCACTTTAAGGAACAGATGGATTAGATTAGGGCATGAATTTTGTTTATGCAACTAGTTTTTTATTTTGTATATTGAGGATCAGTGGGAACGATAGTCGTACATAATCACTTTGGGTCTATAATTGTCTACAGTGATTGATCCTTTTACATATGAACCTAGTTTGGGGTTCAAATTTTACATATGAACTTGTTTTGGGGTTCTACTTTTCGATACAAACCTAATTTTGGGGTTCCAGAACTACAAAAAATTGCTGAATACCTTGTTCAATTCTTTGACTAAGAAGAGAGCAAAGGTTAAGAGCACACTCACCATATGAGTTGGGTTGTTTGGGACCCATGGCATTTACACTCCAAACAACATGAGCACACTTCAAAAGCAATATAAGATCGCATACCAATAGGTGTAGTCATTATTTTTTCATTTTAAATTTTCACTATGTTGTTATCTATCTAGAACAATAATCTACTAATTGCATTCTCAATTGCTTACAAGTACACATTGGACATTATTGAAACTAGGGAAGTAAGAAGTCAAAGTTCAGAAAACCCACGCAAGTATGCATTTTATTTTATCCCTTTAAACCAATATTTAGTATTTTATTCAAATACTAGATTAAAGGGGGAACATTTGTAGACGCACAAAAATTATACGATCCTTGTTTGTACAATGTTTTTCATGTGAATTTACATATATGGATTCTCAATACAAATGAGGCACTTATGGGCACTATTATCTTGGATCTACACTCTCTTATATATTGGCTTAGTCGTGTGCTCTATTGTTTAATATTTTTATATGCTTTTGGGTGTATCATAAGGATCCCTAGTTTGGTCTTCTTTATCTTTGCTCTTTTTTGTGTGCTTACCAAAGTTCAAGTAAACTCAGATTATGCTAGTTATCAATAGGGTCCAACGTTATCGACAGTGCCTTGGCATTGTTTACGCATCTCTTTTGAGTTAGACACGTTCCATGTTAGTTTATTTTATCTTTTTGGGTCGACTTGTGTTCACTAATATTTACCTAATTAAAACTTGAGAACACTATATATACAAAGTTCTTAAGAGCACTTTGAGGACAAACATTCTTTTAAAAAAAAGCATTCATAGAGAAAAATACACACTTAACTGACTTATATTGTGCTTGACCATATATTTAAAGTTTTTTAAAGGAATAACTCTGAATGCACTTATCAATTACATGCTTGTACCAAAGGAAGACTAGGCAAAATTGTATTTAGATTTGTATTCACATGATTTGGCACACACACACACACACACAAGTGGGAGAAATACGTGTGGTTTGATCCTTATTTGGAGTAGTGGAATGTAGAAAATTCTGAAATACTCAAAGGGGGGTGATTTAGTTCAGTCCAACCCAAAGAGTTAACTCATTTTTTAGGTCATCTTATGGTTGAAAGCACAATTAGGGTTACAAAGGAAGGTAAGGAAATCAAATATCATTGCACATGACTGAAGGTGTGCATGCACACATAAATCATTTGTAGGTATAGGGGCAACATTCCCAAAACTTACAGAACATATATAGACACAATCAATAGAGCCTATATAATACTAGTTATCATAGGTAAGGTGAACTTTACTAGCAACATCTAGGTAGGGTTTGAGCCTCTGTTTTGGACCTGAGCACATAACAAAGCACATACAAAGCGTTTATTTTATACAAAGACATCTTATATAAGTGATATAATATCATAATAAGCTAAGTACACTTCTACCCTCTTGATTTGTTATTTCTAAATCTTCTAAATGCAATATCTAGATTATCATTTTCAATTAAGAGTTGTATGTTATTGCTATATTTTACATAATCTGAATTAGCCCTAGTTTTACAACATTTTACATATATTAGGTGTGAAATTAGTAAAATAACTACATGTAATTTATTTTAGATGAACTAATAACTAAAAATATATTTTGAAAAAAGCATCTTATATAACTCCAATGACAAAAGATCTACATCAAATGAGCATTATTGATTCAAGAAAAATCACTTCCTATGTAGGCAAGGAATGAATTCACTTGGCCTTGTTCCTCAATGAGTAATGATTTCGCATCCTTTTGAAACCACTCAAGCTTAGCTTGAACAATCAATGCTAAATATTTTCTTAAAATTCATAACTTTCTTATGCTGGAGTATCTTCTTGGAAAGTGGCTTTGCATCTTTTCTTCTAGAAGAAACATATTGTTGCCAACCAAATTTCCTACTATAAACTCTTGCAATTGTCCCTAATTATCCAAGAGTATCCTAGAAAATATCCTCACTAGGAGAGATATGCAATAAAATTGAAATTGAACTCAACTTGTAACTATCCCCAAAATAGAAATGGGATGTGTCCTCTTTCACCCACATCATGTGGAAAACATCTATAATAGCCTTCTTACTCAATTGTGCTTTGTTGGCTAAGCTTTGATGCATTGGTAGACAACCCAACACCTCATGTTTGAATGAGGTTTTCATTTTTCAAATAACTTGACAATGTTCTTTCCATATCACCACAAATTCCTTGTCTAGCCACCACTTGTTCACTTGGGTGGAAATAACAATCGATTGTCACACTTGATTATGATTGAAGAAGGATTTTCTAGTGCTCTACTTCCAATCCCGCCAAAATGGATTTTCAATTTGTAATTGCAATTTGAAAAGATAATTTTCAAGAATTAAGTTAAAAAGCTCTCGAAAGTATGTTTTTTTGTTGGCATCAACACTCTAGACCCATTTAGGCCCCACAATGATTGTGAATAATGCCCATCATTGTTCTAAAGATCTCCCCTAAAAAGCAAGCCTTTCTTTCCCAAGGTTAAGCCTGAGAAGAACATAAAGAAGCACAATTTACCATATTATAAGTTGAAGGTCCAAATAGGCCATGTGACTAAATCCCAAGCATCTTGGGGATCCTCAAATTGCCAAAGGAATGAAATTGAGAGAATTTTTAAAACATCCTAAATTCTCTAAAGTGGTGGTACACTAGACATCAAAAATGCTATGGCATTACCAATCCTGTCGATCTCCTAGAAAGGCACCTTGAGTTTTGGTATATGGTATAAATCAAGGATTTTGTAGTGCAAAAGAATATGTCAATATGTCTCACCCTACATGGCTCTTGAAAACCACTTCCTTGTGATCTTATAGATAATATATCAAATTCCACTTGATCCATTGGAATATTACACACATCTCAAACAACAAGAGGGAACCTGTGTTTGACCTAAAAAAACTTCTAAGAATCTTCTCAAGTTATTTATTTGTGCAGCGTGGGTTGGAAACAAACAAGTAGAGAATAAATTGCCCTGCTATCGACATTTTATCAACATTGATAACTTTATCAATAGGGTAAGATCAAGTTTATTTGATCTCAGTAACCTATTTTCAAAATTACCCAATATCCAACACATCTATTTAGCCACAATAAGTTAATTGTCAAATGGAATGCCCAAATAATGGATAATTTACTTTGGTTTTCAAATGCCCATTTTTAATTTATCCATAGAGGAAGGTCATCTTGCCCATTGAGGAAAAAAAATGTTTTTTCTTTACTCACCATTGATCTAAAGAAGTATCCATGACTCAATGGTCTTCTAATGGAGTTACACGACAAGAAGTGGCCTATTTAAAGATATGTCTAAAATTTGTTCAAGGAAAGTCATGGGTGAGTTAGTTAATGCCCATTTTTATAGGCAAGTGGAGTGGGTAGGTGGTTTAGTGACTTATTACTCTTTTGAATGTTTATTTTCTATAAGGTTCAAGTTTTTGGTGCTACGAAATGTCTGAAAGGAGCAAATTGGTTTTATAAAGTGTAGTTTTATTCCGGAGAAATTTATCATTACATGGGTATAGAATGGGAACATATATTTTTAAAAGATTGAATTTGATAAAGCTTATCATCTAATTGACTAGGATTTTAGCTTGAACACATGGTAGATTGGCTTGGCTTTGGAAGCCTCTTCCAAGGAAATGGATATTGTTTTCACATGATTTTACAAAGGTTAGTGTGAATGGTTGTTATCACTGCTAATGATCTTGGGGATTTATTGGATGTATTTGTAATTTAGAGGTGAATTATAGGTATCAAGCTTGGGAGTGTGTCTCATGTCTATAGCCAAGGAGAAGCCAAATGCGAGTAAATAGACAAATAGGATGTCATTCATGGGATTATTTAAGTGGATATCATACACCTTCCAAATGAAGACAACACATTTGATTGGCCAAATTATTAATGACAACACATTTGGTTGGTCAAACAAATGAAGGAGAAGGGCATAAAATAATTTAAATAATTCCCCATTCATTATTAATCTTTTATTCATTGTTTTGAGATCTATTATCAACTCATTAGATTTGCATTTTTGGTTATAAATTAGGATGAATTAGTTTGGAACACATTGATCTACATAAATACCATTGAATCCTAATTATCTTATTGTAAAAGGTAGGAAATTTGCATTAGAAGTTATTTTTGGCTATTCTTACATATGGTTTTGTCTGTGCATGTTGCCTTGCCCCTATTTTATTATTATGCAAAAAAAATAGGACATAATTTAATTTCTCAAAATTTATCCTCGTGCATATCTAGGATTATATGTGTAGACATCTAATTTTGGTTTGGGGTAGTTTTGGTGGTAAAATTACCTTGTTCTATGGTACTTGTATGTTTGTCTATTATCGATTCATATTAATATCTTATTGGCACATTTTACTCCCTACCTATTTTTATATGGTTTTGGGTCTATTGACAAGAATCGTACATTGCATGGTTCAGGGTCACTAAGTTTGTACTTGTACAGTTATGGTGTGGGAAATTATGACCTTTGTTTTGGGTCCTTCATGCATTATGCTTCCTATTTGTCAGCTTTTACCACTAGTTCTGTTAGATCATATGCCAATTTGGTCCTTATTTGAATTTGTAAAGTATATAATTACACAAGTGCATTAGTGCATATAGGGCAATGAATAAGACATGCGATGAATGACTGAGAAGTGAATTTTGAAAACAAGATTCAAACATTTATTTAAGAGATCTATTTGAGTATACTTAGAGCATATTTGGATCAAGATTTAAGGAATTTTATCTTTACTAGCACAAAAAATCATATAAGATTATGGATTACATCCACGAATTATTTGTTAAAGTATATTGAGTATTTTTCCAAAATTTTGTGAGACTAAGGGCTTGATAATTATGGAGGGAAACAAATACCCCCCCATTTATTCTCCCCTTTTATTGGTTTGTAATGAGTTGTTGAGGTTGTGAAGAAAGAGATTGATTTCCAAGAAATCACCATAGAATTTAGAAAAAGCGGGTGAGGTTTTTATAGCCCAGAAGTAGGAAAACATGTTTATGAAATCAAATTTTAGAAATTCAAAATTTTTTAGAACTGTTTTGATGCTTCAAAAAGTGTCCTTACACTCTCAAAATTGTGCAACTATGCCATAAGTCTATACTCTAAAAAATCATCTCTAAGCTCCCTTATTCTTTTAAGTTTTGTTTATCTTCTTGTCTAGACCTGTTTCCCAATGTCTATTTCTAAAAAAAATCTCCATATTCATGTAAATTTATGATTTACTATAATTGTGCATTCTGAAAAACTCTCTAATCACCTTGAGTTTTATGGGTTTTGTTTGCCTTGCATTATAGACCTGTTTTATATTGCATGTTTCTGATGACTATCCCCAATTTGAAACAATTCAAATATTATTCTAAAATGATCTTTACATTTATTACTTATTCTATAATATTTATTTATTATAATTAGGTATGATTTTGGTGTTTTATTCAACTAAATATGATTAGATCTAGTTGCATAGTGTTTTATTTGATATAAACCCACTTTTCCCCTATCATATTTTTGTGAACTCATTTAGGTTAGTTATTTATTTTATTGTGATAGATCTGATTATTCTAAGGCTTGATCTACTATTTTTGTTCAAATATATTAGTGCTAGCTCTCAATGTCCTTGACTCCAAACCCTAGGTTCAAACTAGTGTGTTTGTGATGATCAACCTTTAGATGTATTTTTTTAGGAGTTTTAAATGATCCTATGAATGTCATGTATTTTCATAATGATTTAGAGGATAGTGATTATGTTTATTATGATAGTGAGAATAAATTTGATGCAAGGGTAGGGCAAATAAGTTTAAACCCAGTAGGACCAAATGAATATACAAATGCTATAAATGGTTTTGTTGTCGGTTCCTTTCGTATAAACCCTCAGGATTAAATATACACATACTTTGCTATAAAATAACCAATTAGTAAGGGAAAATTTGATAGCCTCAAACAAAACAAGCTAAAGCAATATGGATTTGGACTAACAACTTTATTATTTTTTAGAACATAAGAAAACCTTAACATAAACTATATGGGATAATGTGAATTTAGATATATGTGTTCATGTAGATATCAATTTATTTTTTGAATATTGATGATGATAGTAACGTGAAGGCTAGATCCCTTCAAGGTGATTATTGGAATGAAAATGATAAAGATTGTGATCATGAGGCTGAATTAGAAGACCAAAATAAAGATGAACCCATTACTTATATTAAGAACCAATTGATTATCTTAGGAAATATGTTATGAACAATCATGATGATATCTTTATAATTATGAATGTATTGAAAGAAGTTGCTTGTCAAAATCTCCTTTCTCATGGTGTTCCTTAAGAAGTTCCTCGTAACCACACTCATGTTTTTATTTATTCTACTATTCATTTTCCCAAAATGCTATGTTGTCAACTATTCGAAATGCTTTTATTATTTGTCCTTCTCAAACTCTTATTCCTCAAAATGTTCAAAATGTTTGAGTACATTTTCATGATTTATCAACCTCTCAACATGTTTCTAATATTCTTACAATCCAATCATTTATTGCTTCTCAAATTGCTTCTAATGTTGTTAATCTCTCTTAGATCTCTTTTATTCCAATTTTTGCTACTACTACTTCTATTCCGCCACCAAAATTTTAAATGACTAGTACGATGTAAGTCTTGCATGATGAATAACTACAAGTTAAATTTATTTCTCAAGGGTCTCATAAGTCCAGTGATAGAGTCTCTTCTTATAAAATATTGTTAAACCCTTTGGATCACGATGTACTAGCACAATACCTATGATATAATAACAATTTCTAATTAATTGTGTCTAAGTCCATCAATACGACACTCACATGGGGTTTCAGTACTTATCTTGAATAATTTGTAATCTAAAATTATTTTCTTAAGTCTAGAATATAAAATGTGGATACAAAAATGGAAATAATCTCATGTAGAAGTCTGAATTTCACTAAGATAGGAGGTACAAAACATTGAGGACACTTTTGACAGTTTCTTCACTTTAATCTTCATGTTGCGACACATGTATACCTACCAAGCATACTTTATACCTTATCTAGGGAAGCTCTAGTTTCACTTTCAATATCGTAAACTTTAAGGAAAATGTGATCTTATGGTCTTGTGTTGAGGGCTATAAGAGCTAAAAAATGTTGTCTAATTATCAATTCCCTAAGGGTGAGAACCAAGACATAAATAATGTGCAAAAAAAATAAATTGCATTAATGTAATAATATGAAAAAACCCTAGGTCATAAACCAAAAATACTCTAGGGGAAATGCTAGTTTCAAACAATGATACATGCTCTAATGATTGATTGATCCCTATTCAATACCTATGAATGCTCAATAAATTATCTATTAATGATTGCTAGATATTGTGTATGCTTATTAATGTTAAATTAAATAAATGCTTGCATATTTATAGACAATTGACTTCAAAGTATGACCCAATTGGCACACAAACTAACATCCAATGACAATTTTTTTGAAAAATACAACATAAATGGGATGGGTATAGTGTGACATTGTGAAAATGAAAAGTAGTGCCAAAAATATTTGGGACACTCTTGATAGGTTTTAAGAGCATTGAGCATGATTTTGATGTCGATCCTGAAACATGAGAGAGAAAGAGAGAGAGAGAGGAATAACCAAGGATAAGAAGGATGAGGACCATCCAAAGTCAAAAAATATGCTAATAATTATTAATTTGGACCAATAATCAACAAAAAAACTATACTAAAAACATGATAATTAATGAATAATAAAAGCCTCAAGGCCATTTTTTTAGTGTGTACATTTTACCTCACATTGAGGGGTGTGTGTAGACACACTTCAAAGTATAAAAATGATGTATTTAAAAAGGATATAAAAACACACCTAGGTGTTTAGAACATAGGCCAATACCTATGGGAATGTGCAAAACCATTCTTATTTTTATATGCACATGGGTCACCACCAGGCATTCATAATAAATGTTAAAATATGAAATACTAATAATAAATATCATTTGACGATGAAGGCAAGTCTAAACCAAATCTAAATATAGTTTGAGTACATCTAAAGTGGAACCTAAACAAAGGCTAAGTCATTAAGAGTCGATGTTAAGCATTAGCTTCTAGTCACGAGCCTCCAATCCTTGTCATCATGAATAATCATGTCTACTAAAACATACATGATAGTTAGAGTAATAAAAATGATAAATATAGAATATGATTGCTCCCTCGAGACTTTAGAAGAGCATATGAAACATAGCAAAAATCATATATCAATTAAGATAAATATATTTCTCTTACAAGGCAATGATATATAACATCATTTATGATCAATAAATATCTAGCATGATCAATTAATATGAAATATGACATCTTAAATATCAAATTACAATAACATAGAATAATGTGCCAATTAAATATGATCATAATTATTTGTAATTTTAATATGAATATATAAAGACAAGACAAATAAATAGTAATGAAAAATTAGGGGTTTCCTCAATATATACAAAGTGAAATTGAAAACAAAAGGCTCAAATTATTCTTACATTTTTTTTTATGAACCGAGTTGTGAGAGGCTTTTACCATGACAAATCAATAAGATTTATTAGGCATCATGAGGCCATCCACCATGCTGGTTAAACAACGAAGTCTAGTGAGTCATTCTAAACTTGATTTCTTTGATTCGAGTTAAAATTCTAAAAAGTATATATTTGGGAAAGGGAACCATTTTTCCTTGATTTTAGACCTATAAATGTATGGTAGGAAATGTATGATATCGGTATGAGTTATATAGTTGACTTACCCATTGACCTAGAGGATAAAGATAAACCACTAGAATGAGTTATATAGGAAATGTACACTATAATGTTGCACATATGAGCACGTCAGAGTGACTAATATTATTGACTTACCCATTGACCTAGAGGATAAAGAGAAACTACTAGCATGGAGATGGTATCTAGTGGGATAGAAGAGGCAATGAGATTTTGATGTATCACACTATGGGAGGGATATAGATTACATTGAGGAGATAAATATCACTTGGAAATCCTATAAAGATCATCTAGGCTAGGATGAGGATGCCATGCATATACAATAAATTAAGCAGAGCATATGGTACTAGTCTTAATTCTAAGGTACTATTGAGCAACTTTAGTATGAGAGAATATTAAGGCAATTTAGGTTGATATAGGATGTGCACTAACCATTATTATATATAATATGATACAATGATTCCCATAGAAGGACATATGGAAATAAATACCTAAATTTTAGGCCTAAGGAATTACATGTGACGAGGAGGATGAGAGGCATCTAGACCTAGGGTTGATGGTGCAAGAACTATAAAGGGATGAAGGATGTGGTGGGCTAGGTTCACCAATAACACTATTACAACCAAATGATAAAAATTATCTTGAGGGAGGAGAATATTTGGAGGGATAATACTATTCAAATATACTTGAGAAACCAAGAGAAAGGGAATGGAGGAGGACCACATGTGGTTTCTTTGATCTGAGTGATAGAGGACCTAGATACTAAGAGGGATACTCAGGTGAATAGGTCAACAAATTTATGAAATTATATATAATTTAATGTTTTCAAGTTCATTATTTCATATTTTAATGTGAAAGTTACAGTGGAGGTTAGGAACACCACCATTGAGGCCACATTATAGAGATTGGCCTGAGACATATTGGAAGATATTCCAAGAATGACAGAGCAAGTTAACTTCAAGATAAGGAGGCATGCTTCCATATTCGATCCATAAAAAATTCTATGGAAACATACGTTTATGTATCTATAAAGTTATATTAGTTGATCACAAAGCTTAAATTGGAAAAAACACACATCTCTCAGCTCAATACATCACTAGTCGCATAGACTAAAGAGAGAGATATACAAAGACATGAAATGATGATACCCTCACACATTAGTGATGTATTTTATTAGAGTATATTCACCAAGTAATTATAGATTCAACATAATTACATGGATGTTATAACACATACTGTGAGATATGATGAAGCATAGGATGTAAACTAGGACATAAAATCCCATGTCCATAATGTTTTATCACCCACATGCTAGAGAGTGGAGGCAAGGGGATTTTTACTTTATGTTTAATGCATATTTAGATGGGTCATGTGACCCATATGCAATTTGTGTTTACAACTTAGTTTTTCTCACTAACACTTTATTTTTTAGGACTTGATGGTCCATCAATCTCCTTGAGAGTTTATATTTTAAAAAGTACACTAAAATTGGGGTGGTTGGCTCTAATACCTTGTGAAATATTTTATCATGATTTACCATTCTTACCACTACCTTCAAACCAAAATGACATTATCCTATATAATGCAAGAGCATCCTGGGTCACAAGATCTATTGCACCATAAAAAACATGGGTCTAAGTTGTTGTGTGCACTTATGCACTTTTTTTATATATTATGCAAATTTTCATCTCGTGTGAAAAAGTTGTGCGTGTGGAGGGAGATCAACATCAAGCTGGAGAAAATTTTCAAGAGTTCCATAGGGAAAGGAAATTCAATAAGGATGGTTTCAATCAAGTTCTATTGGTCAGAAGGAGCTTTTCTTTGGAACATGATGAAACTACCGCTTCATGGTGGTGGTGGTTTTGAAATTGCTTCTTTGTGTAGGCAGTGGCTATGAAACCAATATGATAATTTTGAAATCGCCTATGTGCAATAGTCACTAATTTTTACATGCATTTAAAATATACACCAAGTAATTTCCCAGATTTAGTAAACATGACGTGTGGATAATTTTACAAAACATAGGAAGATTTAAGGTTTTGGTTTGATGTCAATGTCTAGCCACCGATTTGAAGTTAGTTTTATAAGAAGCATTGGATATTCATCTCAATCACCAAGGTGAGAAAGAGGAGAGTTCAATAAAGTCGGTGGGGGGAAGATTCCAGCTCAAAATCAGAGCTTAGTATAGAGAAAGAGAGCTTAGATGAGCTCAAAGAGTGTGAGAGCAATATTATGAGCTTACTAAGCGATGTATGTTCATTTTAACCAAATCATTAAACTAAGGGAGTTTTGTTCATAGATAGGGTAAGTGATATTTTTAGGTGTATGTTTAATCTCTATAACACAGTTGGGCATCAATAAAGAGAGTATTATTTCCATTCTGAGTCTTGTGTCTTTGAGAGTGAGAGTAAAAGAATATCATTTGGGAGTAAGGTTGTGATACAGGAGCATCATAAACATTTACGTAAACATCATGTAAATATGCCTTAGTGTGGTTGAAAAAGATATTAGGAGTCCTTAAGAGTCTCTGTAAGTCAATAATGAGATTTATTAGTCCATTCTAGATCTCTAGGAAGTATATTTCAATTTCCCTCCAAAATAAACAATTTAAATTTTTGAATTAGTATGAAAGGGTTAAGAAGGGTTTAAAGACCTAAGACACTTGGTTAGAGACACAAACCTTGGGTAATTGTCCAAATATGCATATTTATATGTTATTAATGTATTTTCACTTTATGAAAATGTAAATTCTATCCCAATTCTCATCTAGAAGCGATTCCTATATCGGGAAAGGCTAAAGAAAGCAATTTGTTAAAAGATGACAGATGCTTGGTCTTCATAACTAAGTATAGTTCATGTTGTTAAAATTTATAACTAAACCAATCAATATAAACAAGGATAATATCTATAATTCATAGGTAGAGTCTAGAGGAATGGATGGATACATGAAGAAGTGGATGGTCTACAAGAAAGAGGCCTTTAAGTCTGTAAGTTGCAGGTTTATATTAGATCATTACGAAAAACTTATTAATAAAGAGTGTGATTTTTATTATTTTATTTTTTTATATAGTCATTTATTACTTCTATGCCAATTTTCATGACAAATTGATTAGCATTTTGCATCCAAAGCATCCATTCACAAGACTGTGTAAATAAGGTTACAAATCTGTAGTTGCAGGTTTAGCAGGTCTGAGTTTTAATGTTTTGAGAAGATTTTTGAATGGAAATAAGTTATTTTTTTTAAAGCGTTTTCATACATGTTTTTGGAGGTTTTACACAAAATTTCATGATTTTATATTTAATATTTTGCTCTAGAAGTCCAAATTGTAAGACCGTGTAGGAAAACACATAATTTTATGTATTTGCAGTCAAAGAAAGTGATAATTATATGTATTTTTATGTGTATATGTTTAATATAATGATTTGAATAGGTTTAAAAGTGATATAGTATACTTTAGGAGAAATTTTATGTGATAATATGATGATTCGGTCAGAAAACAAAAATGAATTCTGAAATAGGGTGCTTGCTGTCCTATGATTTTAACTAGGGTTTTAGGAATCAAGAAAACATCATACCTTTTATTTTATGCAGCAAAAAGGTCTGAAAATTAGTGAGAATGTGTGGTTAGGTGTTTAAAAAAAAATTAAATGGTTTTAAGTCATCTGTATCCGTAAAAAAGAGTTATGATAAAACACACACTGTGTCAAAGAAGGAAAACTCAGAAAATTCAATGTCTTGTGTTAGTAAAAGTATCATAACTTGAAAATGCCTGATCATAAAGACTTGAAATTTTATAGGTAAATTCTTTATGGTTTTCGGTAATTTATCACTAAGTTTCAAGCCTTGAAAGGTCCTTATTTATATATATATATATAAATAAAGGATTATGTTTTTATGTTGATTTGTGCTTTTAGACCTCAATCAGGGTTTTAAAGAGTAAACAATGAATAAGTTAAGAACTAGGCAGAAGACCGGTATGAAATTATATAGAATGGTAAAGAAAACAACTTAATAATATTAAGAAGTGATTTGAGGTCTCATAAATCCATATATAGAGAGATATTCAAGTCTAAAGGTTTAGAAATAAGTTTGAAAACAAAATTTAGAAGACAATCATCAGTAGTCCTTGTAAGTTTGGAGCTAATATAGAGAAATTAAGGGATTCCTTAGGATATGTGAATGTAATTAAATTGATAGAGATGGATATTTGATTCATGACTTTGTAGTATGATTAATGGAGTAGTTTTGCAAGATGATTAAAAAGAGTATAAAGGTAGAAGTTGAAGGTTTGCTACAAGAAAGAAGATAGAGAGGTTGGATAAAGAATGGAAAGCATACATTAAGGAAATTGGTTAATCGAGGTTCAAAAGAGATTGATAACAAGGTAAGGTATCTTGTTTTATACACATTTATTGAATAACATAGTTTAAGGTGTGAAACAAGAGAGATTGTTGGTCATAGACAAAGTTAGAGTGGGTAAATGGGACATTTGACATCATTTTAGGTAAGTAGAGTAAGCCACTTGCATCAAATGGTATCATAGCTTAGGTACAAGATCTTAAAAAATTGATAAGTTTGTTTAAGTACTAATATTGTAGTGGTTAAGTTGCAGGAAGTTACAAAAGAGAAGGTTCAAATAATCAAAGTCATTGAGGCTTGAGAGAAGGTAAAAGCCAAGGGAAGCTTAAAAGATAGTAAAGAGCTAGTGAAGCTCAAGAGTAAAAGCAAAATAATTATTATAAATATAGATCCAAGGTGAGAGAACTAGGCTAAATTTCTCAAAAGACCAAAGTACAATAGACTTAGGTGAGATAGAAGATGGATCAAGGTGAAAAAAACTTGATTGAAAGAATAGAGAGAGGAAATAAATAATAAAAGGACTGCTTAGAGGTAAGAACCAGCTAAAAGAAAAGAGACCAAGAGAAAAAAGAAAACAAGAAGAAGAAGATTTACAAATGGAAATCAATGAATTGAAGCAAAGGATAGCTATGATGAAAATCATGGTAGAGAATATGCAAAACCCATTGTATGGATGGAAGTTGGAAAAAAAAAATAAGATGGCCAATCTAGTTGATAATAGAGAGAAGAAGAAGGTAAAGAATGAGACTTACCTTGAATAAAGAGGAAAGATTACAGTATAAACAGTCTAAGAGGATGGACAAACTCAAGTGTGAAGTTCTTAAGGTGAATTTTTAGATTGAAATTCAAAGAGAAGGCGATCAGTACCTTGAAGATGAGATGGATGTTAGCATTTACTATCCTATAGAGGGAGAAATGCTTATATAATCTGACATAGAGGATGAACAACATCAAGAAGATAGTTTAGAGGCTATATGGCCTCAAAGTTTTTCATCTAATATTTATTTTGATGTTTTGTATGAAGGAAAATAAGTTGTTGATGAAGATGAAGCTTTTGAACCAATAAGTAGGCACATGGACAAAGAATATGAAGTACCCCATGAAGCAGTGTTTAACTCAAGGCATGAGGAATAAAATGCTCAATTGGAGTCTTTAACAACTAAGAAGGACAAGTAAAATCAGTTTTTACTCAATCAAGAATTGATTGAATAAAAGTAATCCTCATTCAAGAGGATAAAGAAAGAGACAAAAATGTGAAAGGTGAGGTAATAATTTCTTTGATTTGGATGGTAATTGTGTTGAACATATGCATGAGAATCTTGTAAAATCAATTGAGTTCCCAAATAATTAATTGATTTGTGTAAAGAAAGATGTTTGTACACATTGAAGACGATATAGAACAAGTATATATGAATGCAAAAGAACAAGAGTTTAAAGAAGATGGAAACATTTTAAATTCTTATGAAGAAGATTTCTTAAAGGAGATAACATATTTTCAAAGGGAGTGAATGAAAGAAGGAGACTATTTGGAATAGACACCATATAGCTTGTTTATGTATGAAAGCCTAGAATAATTGGAGGTTGAAATAACAACCTTGAAAGATGTTTTGGAGAAAGTAGAGAAGGAAAATGGAGAAGAAGCATTTAAGTTAGAAAATGAATAAGGAAGAGAAGGAATCATGGTTATCAAATCAAATTACATACTTGAGCATCAAGTATGGATGCAAGAATAACTTTAAGAGACCCAAAGGTCTCAATATTTTATATCTAATGCTTTTGTGAGTTTTGTATGTGTAGATTTGATAACTAAAGAAGTGAAGACTATAGAGAAAGAGGATCTTGAGAGAGATCAAACAAATAATATACATGAAGACATCTTCATCTTGGAGGATGAATAAGACAAGGAAGCAAGCAATAAGAAGAATGAACGAAATAATAAGATGAAGAATTGGAAAACTAGGAAAATAATTTCAAATTCCTATCGAGTAGGAGCCCAAATCTTTCCCTCCTAAGGAGTATGATGTAGGAGCATCATCAAATTTGATGTAAACATCATTTAAATATGCCTAAGTGTGGTTGAAAATGGTCTTAGAAGGCCTTAAGATAATTTTTAAGTCAATAATGAGCTTTATTAGTCCATTCTAGATCTCTAGGAAGTATATTTCAATTTCCCTCAAAATGAACAATTTGAAATTTTAATTTAGTATGAAAGGGTTAAGAAGGGTTTAAAGACCTAAGACACTTCATTAAAGACATGAACCTTTTGTAATTTTCTAAAGAGGTCTATTTCTATTTTATTGATGTATTTTCATTTTATTCAAATGTAAATTCTATCCCAATTCTCATTTAGAGTCCAATCCTATGTTGGGAAAGGCTAAAGATAGCAATTCGTTAAAAGATGAGAGATACTTGGTCTTCATAACTAAGTATAGTTCATGTTGTTCAAAGTAATAGTTTGAACCTACAAATTTTTAACTAAACCAAGCAATGTAAAAAAGTATAAGAGCTAAAATTCATAGGTAGAGTATATAGGAATGGATGGATAGATGAATAAGTGGATGGGTTACAAGAAAGAGGTCTCTAAGTCAGCAAGTTACAGGTCTATATTAGGTCATTATGATTTTTTTTTGAATAAATAATGTTATTTTTATTGTATTTTGTGTTTATATACTCATTTATGACTTCTATGCCAAATTTCATGGTAAGGTTAGTAGTATTTGTTAGAGATACAATCACTAAGAGAGGGGGGTGAATCATTGAAGCAAGATAGTCTAATTTAAATTCCAATTCCTTCAAACCCTTAAACATTAATTTCATACATTTATGAAGCATATACATCATTCATAGAAAGGATCAAGAGAGACAATGCAAGATCAAGCACACAACATATGACATATGTGAGAAACCCTCTCGGGGGAGAAAACCCACTGGAACCTCCAATTGGACTATTATCCTATACTAACAAGAACCACTTTATACCATCAAAAAATGATCAAGGAACTATTATCCCTTATTTTAGTGAGACAACAATCCCACAAGGAGCTACTACACCTGTCTATCTAAACAACCACGAAAACTAGACCTTTAGTAAGTTTCACCTTATAAGGAGGGATAAACCCCCTAAATGTTGAGCAACCACAACAACACCTATGAATAGAACATCTTCTGAACAATGATTTCCTACCAATCTAATGGAGACGTAATGTATATCAACTCTCTTCAAATTTACACACTCAATGCATCCAAAGCCACCTTTTGGATCACTCTTCACTTCTCAACAAAAACTATGTCATCATATAAACAACATGAAAAAATGGTCATACATACAATCCACACTCTAATCTACCTCTCAGATCAACCATGAAGCTCACACAAACATCAACTTTACTTTGTTCACACTCAAGGCATCCAAAACATCCTTTTGGATCAACCTAGACCTCTTTGCTCATTCTCAATGTGGAAGAGCACTGTTTTGACATTAGAAACATGACCTACAGGTCATACACACAGTCCTCAATTTTTTCTACTCATCAACTCTTCCATAGGGCACACTTTCTTTCCTTCATTTCTCAATTCTATACTCTTGCTCCTCACACTCACCTCATTCAAAAACCCCTAGAAATCAAAATCTCTGATTTCACTATTAATAGAGCATTCATAAATATGATGTTCTTGGTCAGACATTAAACTTGTATTAACCCTTAAGGCTTCTCTCACATCAAGACACAACTCAATGCCATCCTCATAGGTTGTCCATAGCATCTATGGGTCACCCTTAAGCAACTACATCTTTCAAGTAGCCTTAATAGGTCTCATGGAGACCTATTCTCCCTTATAACACTTCATCAAGCACAAAAAGAAACACAAGACCACTTCAAAATACATAGGTCCACTCCACATGACCCATTCAAAGATTTCAAGTGTTTACAGACATCCTTACATATTCTACATATGCAAAGACTATTCAAATATTGACCTTGTACATAGGAACACAATGAACAAAAACATATCAACTTCTTAAGCATTTTTCATACTAAATATCAATTGGTCAAAACTCCATGTACCCCATAGATTATCTTCATATAGTCTATAACTCCTTTCAATAGGTAATTCATCATGAGAGATCTAAACAACATCAAAACAAGCTCAAATATCCTTCTCGGGTCACTTGTAGAACATGTTCAAACACATAGTCAACTTTGGAACTCAATATATTTGATTATATACACATTCATACCTTATAACTAGGTTCACTAGATTCACCTTGGAGTTCTCTACAACTTTTCTTTTTACTTCATCCAAAAATTTGTCCTGGATCAAAATTTATAGCTCAAATACTACAGACTAGTTTTTCCCTTTGTTAATTTCAAACACCAATGGTCATAGTTAAAAATCAAACACTAAGCTATCATATTTTGTCCTCGCATCTTATATTAAACATACACCATAAATTTATTTGTAAGTTAATCAGTCTTTGCCTTTCATTTCTCACCATTAGATCTTTGTTTTGACTATTTTATTTAATGTGCTTCATTGATCTTCTTGTACGTAGCTTGATCTTTATTTGTGTTAAACATTGGACACTTTGAAATCATCTTGCTCAATAGGCACCATTGATCTATATCTATACAATAACCCAATCACTATTAATCCTTATAATTAGCTTGGTCTTTACCTCTACTCACTATTAAATATCAAGCTCTTTTCATCATCTTGTTGTTTCCTGACATCTTGGAACAAACACACTCTGTTGATCTCTTCAAAGTAGCTCAAACTTTAACTTCATTAACCAATGAACACTTTGACCTCTTGGACTCTACATGCACCGTAGCTTTGTATGTATGAACTCTTGTGAAACTTTGGATCTCCATTTGGTCCTAATCTTTAACATCGTGCAAAAATGAAGTATGGGAACCATTCCAATATGCATGGAAGACAAACTTTGTATCATAATAAATTTTGTCTCACTCACTCGTATGTCCTAAAACTTGAACCATATGAACACCTTTCATAGGGGAATCTAACCATGTATCAAACTATTCTTAAAACCTTTGTGCATGCAAGATATGCTATAAAAGAACTGCTTACTCAACTCTTACTTGAACTTAGACATTTAATGAAGTTGAGCTTAGATTCATTTCGCACCATGTATTTTCAATGTGATTAAAAATGAACCATTAGTTCTCCTTTACAAATTTGGTTGTGTTGGAACTTAGTGAACTTCATTCTAAGGGACCAAATTTTCACTTGTATATATTTTATTGTGATACATCACATGATCTAAAACTTGGATCATATGATCTCCTCACATAGGAGAATCCATCCATATATCAATATGCTCCTGGAGTCCTCACATATGTGAAATATGACATCATCAATATGCCTCCCTAGATTTATCTATCATAGAGATAATTGTGCCTAGATGAACATAATGAATAATCGTAATATTTCCACTCATGCACACAAGCACTTAGAGCATAGAAGACCTCTTATGCGACCTCTTTCATCTCCTCAAAATACCATACTTATCCCTAAACACCCCTGACTATGTCAAACCTGAAGAATAATCAAGCCTTCTTTAAGCATACTAGGACAAGCACATTACACACTTTGTCATTATCACTTAGATTATCAAAGCACTTCATCCACTTACCTGGACACCTTCATGATATCACTACAACTCTCCAATAATTTCCCCCTTTGTCATTGATGTCAACACCCATCATTCAACTCACCTTCCTTCTCTTTCTTTAAGCATTCTCATAATAGGAATATTCTCCCCCTTTGACACAATGGCAAAATGGGCACCAAATAATCCTGAGGACCTAAAAATACCATCAATAAGAGATGAACATCTTATAAATATGATACAAATTCCCCCTTACCTTGAGCTAACCTCTTCTTGCCTTGACACCTTCCGCTTGCTACATGCCAACACATTCTTCAACCAAGCACTGCAACCAATGAAGAAAGAGCACACAAAATATTGAAATATGATGGAACTCACCAAGAAAAATTTGAGAGGGACTCCCCCTAATATCTTTGAGCAATTACACTTATTGAGCATCTGTAGATCTCCACACACAATGAAGAACCACCACACAGGCTTACTAGCCTTCTCTCTCAAACCACCTCAAGGACCACCAATAGAACTTCATGCTACTAACCAAATAGGAAACATTATCCAAACCAACCTGAGAAATCTCCTTGAAACACACAAACCATGCTTTTTTGGAGAAACTGAACAAAAATCATTCTTCTTCTCACTAGGCCTATCTAGTCTCCTTGTAGCCTTGCCTAGATCTTGCAGAGCCCACAAATTTCAAAATATGCACCTTCAAGACCTAAAACTTAATATCTAGATCAATCTCATTTTCCCCCTCAAGCACAACAATTTGAATCACCTAGATCATCCTCTGCAACATACTTCCTTCACAAGCCTATTAGCTAATTAGGCCTCCATCATGACAAAAATTTAAATAATTTAAAAAACATAAACCTTTAAATCTTTATGAAGCTTGATTCAGCATATTAAGAAGCCTTAGACCTTAACTCATAAGGCAAACCACTTTTATAGTATAGCCCAAAACCCTAGAATCTTAAAACAAATAGGGTCAACAAACCTCCTTCTGGTCAATGTCCATGTCTAAAACTTATTGCACTCCTAAAGACAACCATTACATACTTCTAGACTAAAATTTGAGCCTTCATACCTTTGGGAATCCATACATCATATAACCCATTTTAGGCTAGCTCACCCTTAAGTCAAAAACTAAGAAAATTGAGAGTACTAAAAAATCTCCAGTTTGACTTCAACATACCTTCAGACCACAAAACCTCATGTAGCAAGCTATAATGAGATCAATCGACCTTTATATTCAAAAATATCATCTTGACAACTCACAAATCCTCCTTTGCTACCTAAAAATATTTAATCTGACCCTAGAGACTACTCCAACTAAAAAACACCCAACTCTTGCCTTCTAGGACCTTCTAAAGAACATCACAACAATGCATGCTTATCGACTAAAAGGTGTCTCTTAAGAAGCATAAATAGAGATATCCTACTTCACAATGTCCTAGAATAATGTGAAGCTAGGATTTGCCCATAACTCCTCATATTCATTCTCCTCCTTGTTCGTCTGATACTTATAGTTCCTTTTCTTCTTGTTAGGCTTAAGAGAAGTAACATGCTTATCCATTACAGTATTCTCCTTTTCTTCTAAGATAACACATGGAGACAACATAGATTCATGACATACCTTATTAACTAGAGAATCTTCCTTGTAGTTCAGAACCTCATCACTAGGTATTGACAATTGATGCTCTTTGCATAAAACTTGCTCAATAACAATAGGATGTTCACTTGGATCCATACTTATATCAAAACTAGCCTTAACTAGTACCTTGGTCTTCTCCTTGAACTTGGTATCTTTACTCTTAACATGAGCAGATAATGAGAGCCCTTGTCACTCTTCAACTACTGAAGCATTCTCCACCATAACAAATAAATTATTTGGTCTTGTAGACTCATCATGATTCATACTTACCACTTTTGGTTTCCAAGAGTTAACTTATATTATTCTTTGTACTCTAGGAGCCTGATTGAACTCATTTTGACTCGATGGCCTTTGCTTTCATAATCTAGCAATGTGAGCAATATTCTCATAGTTATAGAAAATAATACTTCTCGATGGAAATTGAGCTTGTCTTACCTTGTTCAGACAAAATATTGTAATGTGTCCTATGTCATAGCAGTTGTAGCCCTCAGTATCTTTTTTAAGAATCTCATTTTGTCTTCCCTGATTTGGACAATGCTTAGCAAAGTGTCCCTCATCAAGATAGTTGAATCACTTAACTTTGTTCATACCTTTTGACTGATGATCCCCATCATAGTTCAATGCAAACTCATTTCTAATAGGTCTCTTGCATTCTATAGCCCTATGACCAAATTGATTACATGTAAAATGTAGTCATATAAAATGCAAAAATTGGTAATTTGAGTGTGTCTAATGACACCCAACCCATAGTTCCCTCTTGCTTGCTACCATGACCCTCATGGGCACCTTTTCATTGATTCCCAATCATCTGTAGGCTTTCAAGACCTCATTTCAGCTTAGTTGGGACCCTTTTTCCATGTTTATTTCATCTCCCAGGTCCTATACCCTCAGAACAATAGCACCCAATTTGGACTATAGCACTGGACCCTAAGGTGTCCACTTTTCAACACTCCTATCCAATCACATTTTGAGCTTAGATTATCATTTTTCCCCGATTCCTCCTCTTCATTATGATAGCCTAACATGATTGCATTTAACCCATGACCAATAGATCCCTATATAAGCCTTTCAAATATCATTTAGAAAGGGTTGGAAAATATCACTAAGCAAGCAAAAATACAAGCAAGACTATTTAAACAATCTTTCTTATTCTTTGCATACAACTAGCCAATACACTTACAAGCTCATTCCAATCCTTACACTAGCCCCTAACCATCTCAAGCATATCTAGTTTTAACATTTCTTATATTCTCATATCACAATTGCATTAAGCACTTTCAAAGGGAGAACTACATATGGCTTGATCCCTCTTCGGAGTATTGATATGTAGACAACATGTCCACACATGGGGTGTGAAGCACGTCCAGAGCATCTTACACACACTAACCCCCCTCTTTTCTCAAAGTCCTATTCAAATTTATTGGAGACCTAGGATCGAAGATAAATCAGCTCTACAAAGAGCTATGTTGAGAGTTTAGCTTTGAAATTTCATAGGTAGGTTCTTACAGGAGTGAGGATAAAACCCAAAAACCTCATACCTCTATGACTAGTTTAGACAATAGTGACAAAAATAGGACTATAACATCAAACCTTGAAGTATCATGGTTTTTACGCTCCTGTCCAATCAAAAAATGAAAGCTAGATCCAAGTTTTTGATATTATCCCAGTCCTACATAGTCAATATCAACATTTGTCTCAGTCAGATCAACACAATTCTAAGCTAAGTTATATTTCTTTCTATTCACTTGTTATTTTTAGAAAGTTTAAACAACAATCAGAATTAAAAAATTAGTAGGTTAATTATGGCATAATTATTGATTGATTTACTTTACTTAGACTTTTAACTAAATAGGAATAAAAACCCCAATTATTTCCAAAAAGGTTAAATCATTTGGTGAACCTAAGTTACTTCATTTGTGCACAAAAACCTTAGAAACTCTAGGGTAATTTTCCTACTAATTTTTCATATATTTTTCTAATTTTTTACTTACATAATAAAATAAAAAATTAGCATTAAATTTTAAATTTTCATAATAATTTTAAAATAATTCTTTCAAACCCTAGTTACCCATACTAAGTCCCAGTATTTTCCAATCATTTTCTAAATTTTTACTAGCATATTTGAATCAAAAAATCCATTCAAATTTCAAAAATCAATAGTAATTTTCAAAATCATTTATTTTTCAAAACCTCAATTTCCCATACTAGGTCCCAATAATTTTCTAGATTTTTACTAGCATAATTAAATCAGAAAATCCATTCAAATTTAAAAAATTAATAGTAATTTTTAAAAGCATTTATCTTTCAAAACCCTAGTTGCATCTACTAGGTCCCATTAAATCACTAATTTTTCAATTAATTTTTGATTTTTTACTTGCATATCTAACTTAAAAATTCACTTTTAATTTCAAATTTCATAGTAATTGTTCAAATAATTATCTATTAAAACCGTAGTTGCCCATACTAGGTCCCATTGCTTCTTGAGGTATCACCTTACATGTTTATGAGCTTTGTATCTTTTTTTTATGTATATTCCAGTTCCTTGTTTAGATTATATCTATTTAATATTTTATTCCATCATTCAAGTTGTTTCCCTTGTGCCCTCTAAGCTCATTGCATCTCTTCCTTTGAGATGAAGTGCAAGACTTAGTGGCAACATTCTTGAATTCACCCATATGCCTTCAACCCGACCATATACCATGGATAAACAACTAGCTCAGTTTCCTATTATAGATCCTACACATCTAGATTACACAAATTTTCATGAGGATAACTCTGATAATGAGCAATATGAAAATAATAATGATGATGTACACAACAATGCTCATGCTCCACCACATTAGATTACCGATCCACTTCCACCTATTGTTGATAATGAAGTTATCCTCAAAAATTATTTGATTCTACAAAGTTTTAGAGAAATAATCAGGGAATAACCCCAAGACCATACTCTTATCTTACAATCTATCATGGAAATTAAAAAGGCTAAATAAGTTGAGTCTTCCATTCTTTCAAAGTAGCTAATTGCAAATGACACTATGGGGACAACTATGTCTCAACAACCCCTATAACAGCCCAACCTTCTTTTTTACCACCAGCTACAAATAGTACATCTTTGTCACCTGATGTGGTATGCCTTGTGCAAGAGATAAAATCTCTTCAATCTAAGGTGCTACATCTTGAGCAAGGTGCCTCTAGACCTACATAGGCCTTGGATTCTTTTGATCTTCTGCATACACCATTGGCACATCACATTGTTTAGACACCCTTACCATAAGGTTTTGTTCAGTCAAAGCTTACTCTATATGATGGCAAGGCTGATCCAGAAAGACATTTGAGATCCTTTCATGTAGTATGCTGGGACTATGTACCAAATGACTGGCTACTTACCAAGTTATTTTCATGGAGACTAAAAGATTATGCTTTATAATAGTTCTATAGTCTATCGAATTAGTTAGTCAATGCATTCAATCTTTTAGCCAACATGTTCCTAGCTCATTTAAGTATTAACATTGGTGATAAGGTTTCATATGCCCAAGTTGCATAATAAAAACAAAGGGCTAATTAACATCTCACAGATTATGTTTTTTGATATAAGACTAACTTCGCTAAGATGACTAGCTCTATGGCCGATCAAGAGTTATAGGATCTCTTCAAACAGAGTCTTCTACTAGCTTTACATGAATCGATTATGTTCAAAAGATTCTCTTCCTTCATTAAATTATGTCACACACTAAAGGAAAGAGAAGTCAAGTTAATTTCAATGGGCAAACTCAAGTACATAAGTATCATAGACACAACAAATAAGAGTAAAAAAAAATTCCCATACAAAGTAAAGGTCAATGATAACAAAATTTAGAATTAACCTATAGTCAATGTGGCTTTAGAGTCCCCTCAACGAGTGGTTTTATCAGCACCTCCTCAGCATACCTTTACCAATCTACCAATTTCTCCAACTAGAGTTTTATAACAGTTATTGGAATGTAACATCATATCTCTCCATCTTATTTGAGAATTTGACACAATAAAGCCTCTTCCATAGGGATATGATCAACATGCATTTCATGAGTTTCATAGGGCACCGGGCCATACAATAAATAGATGCATCATTTTGAGACACAAGATACATGATTTAATAGATGGCAATCATATTAATTTTGGCACTTTAGTTGAGCCTCCTCAAGCCAAGCCAACATAAGATAAAGCATTGAAAATATTTTTAGATCCTTTTTCACAACATTCCAAATAGGAGACAAGGGATAAATTAGGGATTCATCATGCATATCATGCACATCCCTCACTAGATACATACATGACACCTTTAGTTGAGTTACATCTTTTGAGAAACATGGTTGGTGTATACATTTCTAGAGTTCTAGCTAGACCTTCCATATCCTTCTCATAGTAAGAGATCATTGAGGATGATACAGATTATCATGCTCTCCTTATTAGAGCTCACATTCATAATCATCCTATTCATAGTGTTCTCATAGACAATGGATCTAGTATGAACATGTACACTATGACATTATTACAACATTTAGGATATTTAGAGTAGGATATTACACTAATAGAAATATTTATCAGTGGATTAAGTAGGCACATACAGAGTTCATTGGGTGAGATTGTACTTCTTTTATAGGTGGGTCCAACACATGTGACCACACCATTCACTATTGTTCAAAGTTAGGAGTTTTTGATATGTTACTTGGTCCACCATGGATTCAAAAACTTTGACTAGTACCTATTACAGTTCATATATGCATGAAATTCATTCATGTTAATCAGGATATTATAGTTGGTGGAGTTTCATATGAGTTACCACTCCCCCTTCAAAGCCATCTTCTAGTTTACAGTCACCAGTTTCAGTTCAACCACTAGTTTTAGTTGTTCCACCAGTTTCAGTTCTTCCTCCAGTTAAAATTCAAACATAGTTGAGGTATCCATCACCAGCATAGAGAGTTCATACACCTTCACAAAGATTTATTTCAAAGCAACAAATGTTTTAGGATTCTAGATAGTTCTTAGTTACAGTATTCATACCCAAGGTAATATCATTGAGATCTCATACATCTACACATAGATCACAAGTTCAATGAGCTTTTCCTACTACCACATGGGTCCCTAAGAGCCCTACAGTTGCATCCACTTCTTAGATTTATAGGGGGACTCCACAGTTAGTTTCTACTTCATATATTTTAGAACATTTACAACATATATAGCTTTTAGAGTCATAGTCTCAACCTCTCCATCGTGCTTCATGATCATGCATGATTCCTCTCCTTGATACAAGACACCATGATAGGGAGTTTCCCATGAGACTCATCGGTTAATATCATTTTAACTAGTAATACCTATACATAGTTTCTATTTCTTGATTGTACATGGCTCTAAAAACTTTCAAAAATCCAAAAATAATATATAATTTCAAAATACAGAAACATTCAAATAAACCAAAAACACCAAAAACATTTTGATTGTATACATCATCCATGATTTACATTGCTACTATTATGCTAGACTTACATTTGATGTTTTATGCTTCTTGTTTGTCAATTTATATACATTACCATACTTCACTTGTTTTTCTTTGGGTGTGTGCAGTGACATCCAGATCCATGATTGGTTCACTCTACCCATTAAGGGAACATCCTACTTCTACATTTGAGACACACATCGATATACATACCCATTGGGGGCATCTTCTACATGACTACACCATCCAGGCTATGTTATTCCTACAATACACACTCTAGTTATCATGACTATGTACATTATTTACTAGCTTACATAGATTACTTTAACAACATTCCACTAGTATATAACACTTGTGTATTTTCTTAGCATATACCTAGTCTTGTACTAACATGTCTTGCATGCCTTCACATTATTGCTTTGATTAGTTAGAAGTGATTGTATTTCCAGTTCTTACATGCTTTTTTTTCTTGCATAGCATTGGCTTGATGTGATTGCATTTTTTTGTTCCTGTTTGTTTCATGTATGTGTCTTAGGACATTTATCAATGTCCTTTGCTTCTATTCACATGTGTGCCTTTAGACATTTTCCAATGTCCCTTGTTTTTACTCTTTTATGTGCTTGTTTTAATTGAATGTGTATGCCGCATTTGAACATGCCTTGTATGCTTGATTTCTAAATTAAGTGACATGTGCACATGTCCCTTATTTTCTTGGCCCTTTGGCCATCTTTTGTGTGCTTCTTGCCTTGTGTGCTTCTTGCTTGATTGTTTTTTTATTTTTTGCAATGCCATGATCCTAATCATGTATTATATTTCTTTCTTGGATGCCATCATGGATATCATGCTCCATCCCTCCATGACAAATAATAACTAATAACTAACCAAACTTCTCATTCCAATTCTAGTTCAATATATTGTATTACATTTTTATATCTATCTAGATATACCCCTGTTGATCTGACAATCTCTTAATAAAAACCATGATATATCTTGTCAATTATCATTGTTATATCATGTATCTTTAGAGAATAACACACTTTCAAGGCTCTTTTTTGTAGGGAAATCATTATAAGCTCTTCATTTCTACCCTCAGAAGAGGGGGAAATAAATAGGAGTTTTGTCACAAAGATCAGAGCTCCTACCAGTTGAAAAATCAGATCCAGAATAGCTCAAAATATCAATCAAAGGTCAAACCAAGCAAAATAGATTAAAAAAATAGTGATGATTCTAACATGGTTTTTAGTTTTAGCAAAAGACAATAGTGTTAGATATGGATAACAACACCAGACACTAGGGTGTCCTATTTTTGGCACTCCTATCCAAACAGTAAAAAACTAAATTTTCTAGAAGCAGGCAAAAAATTAGGTTTAGTTACAATTTTGCACATTCAAACCAGTTCAATTTTAGTAGTTTTTAGTACACTTTTTCTCAGAGAATCCAAATATAGGGGGCATCATGCATGGCATGATGGCTCTCACTTCCAGTTTCAGATATGGTAGTTGGTATAACTTTTAGATCAGAATCCATGTTTTAGACACTAGTGATTGGGGGCAATGTGCACAACACATTTGTTTTCTTTTATTTTCAAGTTTAGTATTACCCAAGCATTTTCAGTAGTTGCATGCCTTATTCCATCTATAGGTGGTTGGCATAATTTTAGAGTGGCTTTCATATAAGTTTAATCTTCACATTCCTGAGTTCCCAAGTTCCCAAGTGGCTTCTATATAAGCCTAGTTTTCATTTTCAGAGTGGCTTTCATACAAGCCTAATCTCCATCTTTCTAAGTGGCCAAGACTGGCCTAGTTTCTAACATACATTTGGTTATCCATGCCAACATTTTTATAGTATAGAGCATTCGTATATTTCAGGAGCCATCTCATTCGACACATATTTTATACTGGTATTAGTTTATAGATTCACTTCACAGGGCAATAATGGAGCTAAAGGACTAGCTATCCTTTGTATTCTTGAGCCACCTATTCAAAGGGATTTGATACATAGTCCAAACATTGATAAGCACATGTATGATCACCGAGATTCACTTAGTGGGTGATGATGAAGCCAAAGGGAGAGCCTTTGCATTCTTAAACCACTCTTGAGGAATTGAGCACTCAAATTCATTCATGATATTAATCTTGGTACAACATCATCCAGCATTCCTCAACATAATACAACATCACAACATGTTTTATATTGGTTCGCCTACTCAGTGAGGTGTATTCATTCCTTTTTCTTCCTCTCTCTCTTACCTGGCTTTTTGTGCATTCTTACTTTAGATATAGCGTAAATAGTATGAATTGATCTACTCTTTGTTTTTTTATAGATTCACACTTCACAACATGTTCTCTCTATGCACCCATCATCACACAGCTTTATAAGGTTCACCCTTATAAGTAAGTTTAGGTATGCTTTTTATTTTTTCTTGATCCTAGTATTTCACTTTGCTACATCACTAAAATAAAGGGGGGGGGGGCAAATGTAGTCATATAAAATGTTAAAATTGGTAACTTGAGTGTGTCTAATGATACCCAACCCATAGTTCCCTCTTGCTTGCTCCCATGACCCTCATAGGCACCTTTTCATTGATTCCTATTAATTCATAGGCTTTCAAGTCCTCATTCCAGCTTAGTCAAGATCCTTTTCCCATGCTTATTCCATCCCCCCATGTCCCATACCCTCAGAACAATAGTGCCCAACTTGGAATATAGAGTTGGACCCTAAGATGTCCCCCTTTCAGCACTCTTGTCTAATCACATTTTGATCTTAGATTATCATTTTTTCCTAATTCCTCCTCTTCATTATGTCAGTTTAGTATGATTTCATTTAACCCATGACCAATAGATCCTTATATAATCCCATTCAAATATAATTTGGAAAAGGTTGGAAAATATCACTAAGCAAACAAGAATATAAGAATATTCAAGCAATCTTCCCTATTCTCTACATACAACTAGCCAATACACTTACAAGCTCATTCCAATCCTTATATCAGCCCCTAACCACCTCAAGCATATCAAATTTTAGCATTTCTTGCATTCTCATATCAAAATTGCACTAAGAACTTTCAAAGGGAGAACTACATATGGCCTGATCCCTCTTCAAAGTATTGGTATATAAGTAGCATGCCCACACATGAGGTGTGAAGCACGTCCAATGCATGTTACACACACTAACCCCTCTCTTTTCTCAAAGTCCTATTCAAGTTTATTAGAGACCTAGGATTGAAGATAAATCAACTCTACAAGGAGCTTCATTAAGAGTTAAGCTTCAAAATTTCATAGGTAAGGTCTTAAGGAGTGACAGACAGAACCTAGAAAGCTCAGACCTCTATGACCAGTTTGGACAATAGTAGCAGGAATAGGACTATAGTGCCAAACCTTGAAGTATCTTATTTTCAACACTCTTGTCTAATCAAAATAAAAAATGTAGATCTAGGTCCCTGATACTATCCCAGTCCTGCACAATCAATATCAGTTTTTGTCTCAGTCATATCATCATAGTTCCAAGCTAAGTTATATTTCTCTCTATTCACTTGCTATTTTTAGAAATTTTAAACAATAATCAGAATTAAAAAATTAGTAGGTTAATTATGGCATAATTATTGACTAATTTACTTTACTCAGACTTTTAACTAAATAAGAATAAAAACCCCAATTATTCCCAAAAAGGTTAAATCATGAAATAATAACCATTGAATTTGGCATACCTCATGGCATTATGTTATCTAATTCAATTTATCTTCACTCTACTATCATCTTCATTCCTTGACTATTTTTTGAACTTCAAGGTCTGATTTACATTGGTCTTCATTTTGTCTCGAGTTGCATTCTCTAGTTCTTCTTTGTAACCAAGACCACTTTTATCACTTGCATGCTTTTTATTATTCAGAATATTGTCTAGATCACTTAATTTATTTTCAAATCTCACAAATTACTTCACCTTACTAGATGCCTTCTCTAACTCAAATTTTAATGACTCATTTTCAATTACATACCTTGAACATTCATCTTCTTTAGCTTTCAGGCTTGTAGATAAGATTTCCAATTGACAATTGAGATGCTTGACCATACTTCATATTCCTTGGCATCTTCATTCATTTTGGCTTCAAATACACCTAATTTATCCTCATATCCCGTGATTTATGACTTCATCTTCTTGTTAATATTATTCTTAATCTTCAATTCTTCAAGAGCATTCATCAATTCAGTCTCATAGTCCACCTCATCTTTATCATCATCTGAATCACTCCAAGTAGACTCATTTTGATATGAGCAACTTCCTTCCTCAGCCATGAAGAGGGATTCATCTTCAAAAATACCATCATCATCTTTATGACCATACTTTGAGTCACCATCTTAACTCTCATGTGATGAGTTGCAATCGTTATTAGTTTAGAGACTCTTCTTGTTCTTGAAAGACTTAATCTTGTTATTATACTTTCTCAATCCTTTTCTTGTATATATTATTGTCTTCATCTTGTCCCTCAGCATGCTCTTCATCATCATAATTCTCATGATTATGACGGCACTTTTTATCAAAATGTCATACCTTTCCACAATTGAAGCATTTGAAGGGTAGTTTACCCTTATACTTTCCTGAACTTGTTTTAAATTTCCTTGTAAATAAAGCAATTAATTCATCCTCATCAATATCAAATAGGTCATCCTCCTTGGATTTATTAATTTAAAACTTCTTCTTTGGCTTCATTTATGTCATAAATTTTGCTTCCTTCTTTGGTGGTATATCATCATTGACTCTCATCTCATAGGCATTAGGGATTCCATGCAATTCATCCATCATCAATTGAGTAAGATTGTGACTTTCTTCTACAATAAGTACTTTAGAATCAAACTTATAAGATAGATACCTTAATACCTTTTGAACTATAGTAGCTTCTTCAAGATTATCTCCAAGACCTATGATGATGTTCACAATCTCATCAACTCTCTACAGAAAATATGCCATAGAATCTTCTTCCTTCATCTTGAGACTCTCAAATTGTCTTCAGTAAGTCTAAAAATTTTCCAACAAAACCTTTGAATATCCTTCATAAATATTCTTCAACTTATCCCACATTTCCTTGGCACATGTATAAAATATTACCTTGGTGTATTCAGTCTCTGAAAGACCACAAGTGATAGCATTCATTACCTTAAAATTGTTCTCAAACAACTTCTTATCTACAGTATTGGATGGAGGAATGGTAGGCACAGAATAACCATCCATAAGAGATTGCCAAATGTCAAACCCTAGGGAGATGATGTAGGTCCTCAACCTTGTACTCTAAAAAACATAATTGGATTCATTAAACATCGTTGCTTGCTTCATAGAGAAACCTCCTTAAATTTGATGACTACCCATATTGTACCTTGGATCACCTTCAAGCTATTAAGCCTTTATCAAAGGACCTACTTTGATACCAATTATTATAGTTACAATCATAGAGAGGGGGGGTGAATCAGTGAAGCAAGATAATCCAATT
The DNA here is from genome assembly GCA_037957365.1 of Torreya grandis. Classification (NCBI taxonomy): domain Eukaryota; kingdom Viridiplantae; phylum Streptophyta; class Pinopsida; order Cupressales; family Taxaceae; genus Torreya; species Torreya grandis. The sequence goes on along the minus strand of JARHVA010000545.1, from coordinate 2,147,505 downwards.
TTAATTCCAATCCCTTCAAACCTTTAAACATTCATTACATACATTTATGAAGCATATACATCATTTATAGCAATGATAAAAAGAGATAATGCAAGATCAAGCACATAACACATGACATATGTGGAAAACCCTCTTAGGGGAGAAAACCCACTGGAACCTACAATTGGACTACTATCATATAATAACAAGAACCACTTTAGACTAAAAACAATTGATCAAGGAACTACTATCCCTTATTTTGGTGAGACAACAATCCTACAAGGAGTTACTACACCTATCTAGCTGACCAACCACAAAAACTAGACATTTAACAAGTTTCACCTTATAAGGAGGAACAAACCCCCTAGATGTTGAGCAGCCACAAATACACCTATGAGCATAACATCTCCTAAACATTGATTACCTACCAATCTGATGGAGACATAATGTATATTAACTATCTTCAACTTTTCACACTCAATGCATCCAAAGCCAGATTTTGGATCACTCTTCACTTATCAACAATAACTCTATCACCATATGAACAACATGATAAAATGGCCATAGACACAGTCCACATTCTGATCTGACTCTCAAATCAACCACCAAGCTCACACAGACATCAACTATCATTCACTCACACTCAAGGCATCTAAAACATCCTTTTGGATCAACCTAGACCTCTTTGCTCATTCTCAACCTACAAGAGCACCATCCTAACATTAGAAACATGACTTATAGGTCATACACATAATATTCAATTTGTTCTACTCATCAACTCTTCCATGGGTCACACTTACTCTCCTTCATAAGGAGTAACAAACCCCCTAGATGTTGAGCAGCCACAATAATACCTATGAATAGAACATCTCTTGAACATTGATTTCCTACTAATCTGATGGAGACACAATGTTATCAGATCTCTTCAACTTTTCACACTCAATGCATCCAAATCCACCTTTTGGATCACTCTTCACTTCACAACAACAACTATATCACCACATGAACAACATGATAAAATGGTCATTCAGACAATCCACACTCTAATTTTCCTCTCATATCAACCACCAAGCTCACATAGACATCAACTATCCTTCGCTCACACTCAAGGCATCCAAAACATCTTTTTGGATCAACCTAGACCTCTTCTCTCATTATTAACCTATAAGAGCACTATTATGACATTAAAAACATGACCTAAAGGTCATACACACAGTCCTCAATCTACTCTACTCATCAACTCTTTCATAGGGCACATTTACTCTCCTTTGTTTCTCAATTATATACTCTTGCTCCTCACACTCACCTCATTCAAAAACCCCTAGAAATCAATATCTTTGATTTCACTATTAATAGAGCATTCATGAATATCATGTTCTTAGTCAGCCATTAGACCTACCTTAACCCTTAAATCTTCTCTCACATCAAGACATGACTCAATATCATCCTCATAGGTTGGCCATAACATCTATGGGTCACGCTTAAGTAGCTACATCTTTCCAGTAGCCCTTATAGGTCTCATGGAGACTTATTCTCCCTTAAAAACACAAGACCACTTAAAAATTTATAGGTCTAATCCACATGCCCCTTTTGACACATTCAAGTGTTTATAGACATCACTACATACTATGCATATGCATAGACTATTTAAATATTGAACTTATACATAAGAACACCATGAATGAACACATAGACAACTTCTTAAGCATTTTTCATATTAAATATCAATTGTTCAAACCTCAATATACCACATAGATAATCCTCATGGATTTTAGAACACCTTCCAATAGCTAATTCATCATGAGACATCTAAACAACATCAAAATAAGCTCAAACATCCTTCTCGAGTCACTTGCAAAACATGATCAAAGACATAGTCAAACTTTGAGCTTAATATATTTGATTTTATACACATTCAAACCTTATAACCAAATTCACTAGATTTTCTTTGGAGTCCTCTATAACTTTGATTTTTACTTTGTCAATAAATTCATCCTGAATCAAAAGTTATAGCTCAAATGCAATATATTATTTGTTGCCTTTGTTAATTTCAAATGCCAACGGTCACAGTTAAACATCAAACACTATGATATCATCATGTGTCCTCACATCTTATATTAAACATGCACTATTGATCTATTTGTAAGTTTCTCAGTCTTTACCTTTCATCATTCATTGTTGGATCTTCATTTTGACTATTTGACTTAATGTGCTTCATCAATCTTCATGTACGTAGCTTAGTTTTTATTTATGTTAAACGTTAGACACTTTGAAATCATCTCACTCAATACGCACCATTGATCTCTATCTATATAATCACTCACTCACCATTGATCCTTAAAATTAACTCAGTCTTTACCTCTGATCACTATTAAACATTGAGCACTTATCATCATCTTGTTGATTCCTAACATCTTGGAACAAACATGCTTCATTTATCTCTTCAAAGTAGCTCGGTCTTTAACTTTGTTAACCAATGAACACTTTGACCTCTTTGACTCTAAACACATCGTAGATCTGCATGTATGAACTCCCATGAATAGTTGGATCTCCATTTGGTCCTGATCTTTAACATAGTGCGAAAATGACTATGGGAACCATTTCAATATGCGTAAAAGGAAAACTTTATACCATAATAACTTTTGACTCACTCACTCGCATGTCCTAAAACTTGAACCATATGAACATCTTTCATAGGGGAATCCAACCATGTATCAAACTACTCCTAAAACCTTCACATGTGTGAGATATGCCATAAAAAATTACTTACTTAGATCTTACTTAAACTTATACATTTAACAAAGTTGAGCTTAGATTCATTTTGCATCGTCTATATTCAATGTGATTAAATGTGAACCGTTACATCTCCTTTGAAAATTTGGATAAGTGTTGGAACTTAGTGATCTTCTATCTAAGGGACCAACTTTGCACTCACATATCTTTTGTTGCACTACATCACATGATCTGAAACTTGGACCATATGATCTCCTAACATAAGAGAATCCATCCATATATCAATCTACTCCTAGAACCTTGACACGTGTGAAATATGACATCATCAATATGCTTCCTCAGATTTATCTATCATAGAGCCAACTATGACTAGATGATCATAATGAAGAACTAGATGATTTTAACTAATGCACACAAGAACTTAGAGCATATAAGACCTCTTATGGGACCTATTTTACATCCTCAAAACACCATACTTATCCATAAACACCCCTAACCATGTCAAACTTGAAGAATAATCAATCCTTATTTAAGCATACTAGGACAAGCACATTGTAGACTTTATCATTATCACTTAGACTATCAATTAACTTCATCCACTCACTTGGACACCTTCATGACATCATTAAAAACTCTCCAACAATCTCATTTTTTGTCATTGATGTCAACACCCATCATAAAGCTCACTTTCCTTCTCTCTCTTCAAGCATTCTCATAATAGGAATCTTCTCCCCCTTTGACACAATGAAAAAGAGGGAACCAAATAATCTTGAGGACCTAAAAATATTATCAATAGGAGATGGAAATATTATAAATATGATACTAACTCCCCCTTACCTTGAGCCAAACTCTTCTTGCCTTTACACCTTCTTCTTGCTACATGCTAACACATTCTTTAACCAAGCACTGTAACCAATGAAGAAAGATCACACAAAACACTAAAATCTGATGGAACTCACCAAGAAGCATCTGATAATGGCTCCCCCTAATATCTCTGAGCCATTGCACTTCTTGACCATCTTTATTCTCCACACACAATGAAGAACCACCACATGCTTACTAGCCTTTTCTCTCAAACCACTTCAAGGACCACCAACAAAACTTAATGCCACTAACCAAATAGGAAACATTCTCTAAACCAACCTAATAAATATTCTTGAAATACACATACCTTTCTCTTTTGGATAAATTGAATAAAAATCACTCTTCTTCTCACTAGGCCTGTCTAGTCTCCTTGTAGCCCTACATAGAACTTGCAAAGCCCATAAATTTTAGTAGATAAACCTTCAGGACATAAAACTTCATATCTAGATCAATTTCATATTCCCCCTAAATCAAACCAATTTTAATCACCTATCTCATACTCTACAACATACTTTCTTCACAAGGCTATTAGATAGTTAGGCCTCCATCTTGAAAAAAACATGAATAATTTGAAAAACACAAACCTTAAAATATCTATGAAGATTTATTTGACAACCCATTTGACCCATTAAACATATTAAGAAGCTTTGGACCTCAACTCATAAGTCAAACCACTTTTCTAACATAGCCCAAAACCCTAGAATTTTAAAACAAATAGGGTCAACAAACCTCCTTCTGGTCAACATCCACGTCTAAAACTTATTTCACACATGGAGACAACCATTACACACTTATGGACCAAAATTTGAGCCTTCATATATTTAGAAACCCATATATCATATAATCCATTTTAGGCAAACTTGTCCTTAAGCCAAAAACTAAAAAAATCGAGAGAACTCAAAAATCTCCAATTTGACTTCAACATACCTTTAGATCAAAAAACCACCTAGATCAAAGAAATAATAAGGTCAAAAGACCTTTCTATGCAATAATGTCATCTTGAAAACTCACAAATCCTCCTTTGCAACCTGAAAATATTTAATCTAACTTTGTAGACTACTCCAATCGAAAAACATCCAACTCTTGCCTTTTAGGACCTTCTAAAGAATAGTATACCAATACATGCTTTTCCATTGAAAGGAGTCTCTTAAGAAGCATAGAAAGAGACCTCTTAATTCACAATGTCCTAGAATAATGTGAAACTAGGAGTTTCCCACAACTCGTCATATTCCTTCTCCTCCTTGGTCATACGATACTTATTGTTCCTCTTCTTCTTCTTAGGCTTAAGAGAAGCAACATGCTCATCCACTATAGTATTCTCCTTTTCTTCTAAGACAACACATGGAGATAACATAGATTCATGACATACCTTTTCAACTGAAGAATCTTCCTTGTAGTTCAGAACCTCATCATTAGGTATTGATAATTGATGTTCTTTGCATGAAACTTGCTCAATAATAGTAGGATGTTTAATTGGATCCATACTTACGTTAGAACTAGCCTCAACCAATACCTTAGTCTTCTCCTTAAAATTAGTCTCTTTACTCATAACACGAGTAGATAATGAGATCCCTTGTCTCTCTTCAACTACTGAAGCATTCTCCACCATAGCAAATAGATTATTTGGTCTTATAGACTCATCATGATTCATACTTACCACTTTTGGTTTCCATGAGTTAACTTGTCTTCTTTCTTATACTCTAAAAGCCTGATTGAACTCATTTTGACTTGATGACCTTTACTTGTAGAATATAGCAATGTGACCAATATTCTCATAGTTGTATCAAACAATACTTCTTGATGGAAACTCAACTTATCTTACCTTGTTCAGACAAAATCTTGCAATGTGTCCTATGTAATAGCAACTGTAACACTCAGTACCTTTTGCAAAAAGCTCATTATGTCTTTCCTGATTTAGACAATGCTTATCAAAGTGTCCCTCATCAAGATAATTGAAGCACTTAACTTTGTTCATACCTTTTGACTAATGACCCCCATCATAGTTCCATGCAAACTCATTTCTAATAGGTCTCTTACATTATCTAGCCCTATGACCAAATTGATTACATGTGAAACAATAACCATTAAATTTGGCATACCTCATGGTATTTGGTTATCTAGTCTGATTTATCTTCACTCTACTATCATCTTCATTCCTTGACTGATGGTTGACCTTCAAGGTCTAATTTACATTGGCCTTCATTTTGTCTTGAGTTACATTCTTTGGTTCTTTGTAACTAATACCAATTTTATCACTTGCATGCTTTTGATCATTAAAAATATTGCCTTGATCATTTGAGCTCTTTTCAAATCTCAAAAATGACTTCACCTTAATAAATGTCTTCTCTAACTTAGATTTTAATAATTCATTTTCAATTACATACCTTGAACATTCATCTTCTTTAGCTTTCAAGCTTATAAACAGGATTTCTAATTGACAATTTAGATGCTTAACCATATCTTCATGCTTCTTGTCATCTTCATTTATTTTTGCTTTAAATATACTAAATTGATCATCATAGTCCTTGATTTGTGACTTCATCTTTTTGTTGATATTTTCTTCAATCTTAAGTTCTTTAAGAGCATTTATGAATTCAGTCTCACAGTCCACCTCATCTTTATCATCATCTGAATCACTCCAAGTAGACTTATTTTGATATGAGAAACTTCCTTCCTTAGCCATGAATAGGGCTTCATCATCAATAGGACCATCATCATCTTCATTATCATACTCTGAGTCACTGTCTTCACTCTCATGTGATGAGATGCAATCTTTATTAGTGTAGAGACTCTTTTTATTCTTAAAGGACTTGTTTTTGTTGTTATACTTTATGAATCCTTTCTTCTTGTATGTCTTTTTGTCTTCATCTTGGCCTTCACCATGCTCTTCATCATCATTATTCTCATTATTATGAGGGTACTTTCTATCAAAATGTCCTGCCTCTCCACAATTGAAGCATTTGAAGGGTAGTTTACCCTTATACATGCCTGAACTTGTTTCCAATTTTTTGTCCACAAAGCAATTAGCTCATCCTCATCAATATCAGATAGGTCATCCTCTTTGGGTTTCTTACCTTAGAACTTCTTCTTTTTCTTCATTTATATCTTGAATGTTGCTTCCTTATTTAATGGTATATCATCATTTACTCTCATCTCATAGACAGTAAGGATGCCATGTAATTCATCCATCTTCAATTGAGTAAGACCCTGACTTTATTCTATAGTAGATAATTTAGAATCAAACTTGAGAGAGATATATCTTAATACCTTTTAAACTATAGTAGCTTATTCAATCTTCTCTCCAAGACCTCTAATGATGTTCACAATCTCATCAACTTTCTACATAAAGTATGCAACATAATCTTCTTCCTTCATCTTGAGACTCTCAATTGTCTTTGGTGAGTCTGCAACTTTGCCAAATTAACCTTTAAATATCCTTTATAAATAGTATTCAACTTATCCCACATTTATTTGGCACATGTACAATGGATTACCTTAGTGTATTCAATCTCTAAAAGACCACAAGTGATAACATTCATTGCCTTAGAATTGTTCTCAAATAACTTCTTATCTGTAGTACTAGATGGAAGAATAGTAGGTGAAAAATAATCATCCATAATATATTTCCAAATGTTAAACCCTAGGGACATGATCTAGGTCCTCATCCTTGCACTCCAAAAAGCATAATTGGATCCATTGAACATTAGTACGTGCTTAGTAGAGAAACATCCTTGCATTTGATGACTACCCATATTTTACCTTGGATTACCTTCAAGATGTCAAGCCTTTACCAAATGACATGCTCTGATACCAATTGTTATAAGTACAATCACTGAGAGGGGGGTGAATTAATGAATCAAGATAGTCTAATTTCAATTCTAATTCCTTCAAACCCTTAAAAATTCATTGCATACATTTATGAAGCATATACATCATTCATGGCAATGATCAAGAGAGACAATGCAAGATCAAGCACATAACACATGACATATGTGGGAAACCCTCTTAGGGGAAAAAACTCACTAGAACTTGTAATTAGAATATTATGTTATAATAACAAGATCCATGTTACACTAGCAACAATTGATCAAAGAACTAATATCCCTTATTTTAGTGAGATAATAATCCCACAAGGAGCTAATACACCTATTTAGTAGAGCAACCACAACAACTAGACCTTTACCAAGTTTCACCTCACAAAGAGGAACAAACCCCCTAGATGTTGAGCAGTGACAACAATACCTATGAATAGAACATCTCCTGAATATTTATTTCTTGCTAATATGATGGAGACACAATACATATCAGCGCTCTTCAACTCTGCACACTCAATGCATCCAAAACCACCTTTTGGATCACTCTTCACTTCTCAACAACAACTCTGTCACCACATGAACAACATGATAAAATGGTCACACACATAGTCCACACTCTGATTGCCTCTCATATCAACCACCAATATCACACAGACATCAACTATCCTTTGCTCACACTTGAGGCATCCAAAACATCCTTTTAGATCAACCTAAACCTCTTCGCTCATTCTCAACCTACAAGAGCACTATTCTAACATTAGAAACATGACCTACAGGTCATACAAATAGTCCTCAATCTGCTCTACTCATCAACTCTTCTATAGGGCACATTTACTCTCCTTTAATTCTCGATTCTATACTCTTGCTCCTCACACTCACCTCATTCAAAAACCTCTAGAAATCAACATCTTTGATTTCACTATTAATAGAGCATTCATGAATATCATGTTCTTGGTTAGCCATTAGACATTCCTTAACCCTTAAGGCTTCTCTCACGTCAATACATGGCTCAATACCATCCTCATAGGTCAACCATAGCATCTATGGTTCACCCTTAAGTAGTTACATCTTTCAAGTAGTCCTTAAAGTCTCATGGAGACCTATTCTCCCTTATATCACTTTATCGAGAAAAACAAGGAACACATGACCACTTCCAAATACATAGGTCTACTCCACATGACCCTTTAGACACCTTCATGTGTTTTTAAACATCATTACATACTCTGCATAGGCACAAACTATTAAAATATTGACCTTGTACATAGGAACACCATGAACAAACACACAATCAACTTCTTAAGCATTGTTCATACTGAATATTGATAGGTAAAACCACCATATACCACACAAATGATCCTCATGTAGTCTAGAACACCTTTCAATAGCTAATTCATCATGAGACATATAAACAACATCAAAACAAGCTCAAATATCCTTCTTGGGTCACTTACAAAACATGATCAAATACATAGTCAATTTTAGAGCTCAATATATTTGACTGTATACAAATTCAAACCTTCTAACCAAGTTCATTGGATGTACTTTTAAGTCCTCTATAAATTTTATTTTTACTTCATCAATAAATTCATCTTGGATTAAAATTTATAGCTCAAATACTATAGACTAGTTGTTCCCTTTGTTAATTTCAAATGCCAATGGACATAATTAAACATCAAACACTATGCTACCATCTCATGTCCTCACATCTTAGATTAAACATGTAACATTGATCTATTTATAATTTTCTCAATCTTTACCTTTCATCACTCATCATTAGATCTTCATTTTGACTATTTGACTTAATGCACTCTATTGATATTCTTGTACATAGCTCGATCTGTATCTATGTTAAACATTGGACACTTTGAAATCATCTTGCTCAGTATGCACCATTGATCTCTATCTTTACAATCACCCGATCACTATTGATACTTAGAAGTAGCTCAGTCTTTAAATCTACTCACTATTAAACATCAAGCACTCATCATCATTGTGTTGCTTCCTAAAATCTTATAACAAATGTGCTCCATTGATCTCTTCAAAGTAGCTCAGACTCTAACTTCATTAACCAATGAACACTTTGACCTTTTTGACTCTACACACACTGTAGATCTATATGTATTAACTCCTATGAACCATTGGATTTTTATTTGGTCTTGATCTTTAACATCATGTAAAAATGACTATGAAAACCATTGCAATATGCTTTGAAGGCAAACTTTGTACCATAATAACTTTTGCCTTGCTCACTCACGTGTCTTGAAACTTGAACCATATGAACACCTTTCATAGGGGAATCTAACCACGTATCAAACTAATCTTGAAACCTTCACACTTAAAAGATATGCCATAACAAAAATATTTACTTAGTTCTTATTTGAACTTAGACACTTAACAAATTTAAGCTCAGATTCATTTCATGAAGTCGATCTTCGATGCAATTAAATGTGAACCGTTATATCTCTTTTGCAAATTTGGCTAAGTGTTGGAATTTAGTGAAATTTTGTTTGAGGGACCAAATTTTTAGACACATACCTTTTATTGTGATATATCACATGATCTAAAACTTGGACCATATGATCTCCTCATATAGGATAATCCATCCATATATCAATCTACTCTTGGAACCCTCACACATGTGAAATATGACATCATCAATATGCCTTATATTTATCTGTCACAAAGACAACTGTGCCTAGATGAATATAATGAAGAACTAGATGACTTCCACTCATGCACACAATTACTCAGATCATATAATACATCTTATGGGACCTCTTGCACATCCTCAAAACACCATATCCCTAAACACCCCTGACCATGTCAAACCTGAAGAACAACCAAGCCTTCTTTAAGCATACTAGGACAAGCACATTACACACTTTGTCATTGTCACTTAGAATATCAATTCACTTCATCAACTCACCTGGACATCTTCATGACATCACTGATAAATGTCCAACAATATTTTGCATCCAAAGCATCTATTCACGGGACTATGTAAACAAGGTTGCAAATATGTAATTGCACATTTTTCTAGGTCTGAGTTTTGATGTTTTGAGAATATTTTTGAATGTAAATAAATTATTTATTTTCTTAAGTGTGTTAATACATGTTTTGAGAGGTTATAAATAAAATTTATATATTTTATCTTTAATATATTGCTTTGAAAGTCCAAATTTATAAGACCTTGTAGGAAAACACATAATTATATGTATTAGCAGTCAAAGAAAGAGAGAATTATATGTATTTTTATGTGTATATGATCAATATAATTATTTTAGGAGGTTTAAAATTCATATAGTGTACTTTAGGATAAATTTAAGGTGATAATATGATGATTCAATTAGAAAACAAAAATGAATTCTAAAACAAGGTGTTTGTTGTCCTATGACTACAACTAGGGTTTTAGGAATCAATAAACCTTCATACATTTTGTTTTATCCAGAAAAAAGATATGAAAATTGGTGAGCATGTGTGTTTAGGTTTATATAAAGTGTTTAAATGGTTTTAAGTCATTTGGATCCATAAAAAAGGATTTATGATAAAACACAGTCTGTGTCAAAGAAGGAAAACTCAAAAAATTCAGTGTCTTGTGTTAGTAAAAGTATCATAACTTGAAAATGAATGATCATAAAGACTTGAAATTTTATAGGTAGATTAATTATGATGTTTATTAATTGATAAATAATTTTAAGGTCTTTAAAATTTGTATACAAAAAGATATAAGTGTTGAGTTGTGGAGCTAAAAGCTTCACTAATGAGCTAATGTGAAGGTTGTTGGGCTTACACAGTAACCGGCATCAGTCAGAACCAATCGACATCGGTTAGGGGTCAACCGAAATCAGTTAGGGGTCGACTGGCATCGGTTAGGGGTTGACCAACATCGGTCATCTTTAGACCGACACCGACTTCTGTGCCTTTCTAGAATTGTTATTTTTAGGAGAACAGATTTGAGCCTTTGATTTAAGAGGTGGATCTAAGGGTGGCGAATGCATGGCTCATGAATCCTAGTGTTGTAGTATTCTATATAGTAGGGTTAGATCCTCGTAGCATGTATAATTCAGTAATTGAGTTGATTGTAATTGATTGAGAGAGAGAGAGAACTCTTGAGGGAGAATTATTGTACATCTGCTAGGTGTGAGGAGAGAGAGATTTTTTCATTGTATTTCCTTCTGAAAGAGTTTAATACAGATTAGTTGTTTCTTGTATCTCCTATTATTTTTTGTTTCTAATTTCTAGTTACTTATTACTTCTGGTTTCAATTCCATGTTTAGTTGCTTATACAAAAGTAATCAATTGTACTCTAAGATCCTAACAACTGGTATCAGAGCGTGTTAGTGTTTGTTGATTATAGAATTCACTCACAGGGGTTTCTGATTGAGTGGGAGCAAAGCAATGGTAGAAGAAAGTAAACTAAGAATGGAAAAATTTAATGGCAAGAATTATCAAATATGGAGGATGCAGATTAAAGATTATCTGTATCAAAAAGATATGTATTTACCGTTGGGTGGGATTTCAAGGAAGCCCACAGATATGGAAGATGAAGAATGGAATGTTCTTGATAGAAAGGCTCTTGGATCTATAAGGTTGAGCCTGGCAGCTTCTGTGTTTTCCAACTTATCATAGGCAAAGACAACGGTAGAGTTAATGGATACTTTAGCAAATTTATATGAAAAACTCTCAGCTTCGAATAAGGTATATCTTATGAAGCAAATATTTAATTTGCAAATGCAGGAAGGTGGATCTGTATCTAGTCATCTTAATGATTTTCATATAATAGTAAATCAGTTAAATTCAATCAAAATAATTTTTGATGATGAAATTAAGGCTCTCTTAATTTTATGCTCTTTACTTGAAAGTTGGCATAGTTTGGTAATGGCAGTTAGTAATACTGCATCTGCTTCAAATATCTTGAAAGTTGATGATGTTGTTAGTGTAATCTTGAATGAAGAAATTCACAAGAAAAGCACAGGCGAAACATCAGGTAATGCTTTAAGTGTTGAAAGCAGGGGAAGGCAAAGAGAGAAGGGCAAGCAAGGGAAATCAAGGTCAAAGATGGGAAGTAGATCCAAATCTAGAAATGGAAGAATAACCTGCTGGAATTATGGAAAAAAAGGGCATGCAAAGAAAGATTTTTGGTTGAAGGATAACAAAGAAAATCAGCATGAAGGTAATAAAGAAGCAAAAGTTGCAAGTATTGTTGCACAGGATGCTCTTATATTTTCTTTGGATAATAAAGTAGAATCATGGGTTTTAGATTCTTGTGCCTCTTTCCATGCAACCCCAAATAGAGAATTTTTCAATGATTATGTCCATGGAGATTTCAGAAAAGTTTATTTAGGGGATGATGAGCCTTGTAAAATTGTTGGCAAAGGAAAAGTGCAGCTGAAATTGCAGAATGGCAACACATGGGTGTTGAAAGATGTCATGCATGTACCCATCCTAAAGAGGAATCTAATTTATGTAGGAAAGTTGGGTGATGAGGGTTGCACAGTAACTCTCACAGCTAAATCTTGGAAAGTTTCCAAGGGTGCACTTGTATTAGCAAAAGGTAAGAGAGTAGGTACACTTTATCTATCTACTTGTATTACTAATTATTCTCCTTCTATTTTATCTACTTCAGATGTAGATGCAAAGTTGTGGCACTATAGGCTTGGTCACATGAGTGAGAAGGGAATGAAAGTTCTTAAGTCAAAAGGTAAGCTTTCATATTTGAAAAGCATAGATCTAGATTTCTATGAGCATTGTATTTTTGGGAAACAGAAGAAAGTGAAGTTTCTCAAAATTAGGTCAATAAAGAAGAAGCACAAGTTGGAGCTTGTTCACACAGACGTGTGGGGACCAGCTTTGGTAGCTACTATTGGAGGATCACAGTATTATATTTCTTTCATTGATGATGCTACAAGAAAGGTATGGGATTATTGCATAAAGAGGAAATTTGATGTTTTTGACACATTTAAGAAATGGAAAGCTTTGGTTGAGAATGAAACAGGTTTGAGATTGAAGTGCCTTAAATCTGACAATAGTGGTGAGTACTGCAGCAATAAATTCAATAGTTACTGTTCTATGAGTGGAATACACAGAAAAAAGACGGTTCCAAGGACACCTTAGCAAAATGGAGTTTTTGAAAGGATGAATAGAACAATAATGGAGCATGCATGGAGTATTAGGTTGCATGTTGGTTTGCCCTTACAGTTTTGGGCAAAAGCTGTAGATACTACGGTTTACCTGATTAACTAAAGAACCTTCTACTGCACTAGATGGTGGAATTTCAGAAGAGGCTTAGACAAGTAAAAAGGTAGATCTTTCATTTCTTAGAGTTTTTGGTTCTAAAGCTTTTGTGCACATTGATAAAGAAAATAGAAAGAAGCTGGATGCTAAATCTATGCAGTGCACTTTCATTGGTTATGGTTTTGGAGATTTCAAATTTTAGTTGTGGAATTTAGAAACTAATAAAATTATTAGAAGTCGTGATGTAGTTTTCAATGAGAAGGTGATGTACAGTGATCAGCTCAAGAGGCTGAATAATTTTGAGCAGGGCAATCTTGATTTGGAAGAGGTTATGATCCAAAATGAGCTCGCGGGTAAAAATCATCACTCACAGAAAAACACAGAGACCAATGTCAGTCAGGTGGAAATCGATGTCAGTCAGGTGGAAATTGGCATCGATCAGGAGGAATCAACATCAGTCGGGTTAGACCGTCATCGATTAGAGATGACCGGGATCGGTCACTGTCAAAAAAAAATTTAGGCAAACAGCAATCTATAAATGAGTCTCAAATGCCCATAAAGAGGTCTGAAAGGGTAAGTAAACCTCCAATTCATTATTCCCCTTCTTTATACTACTTGTTGCTCACTGATAGTGGAGAACCAGAAAGTTTTGATGAGGCAATGTAGGTAGAATCCAAGAAATAGTGGGAGCATGGCATGAATGAGGAAATTGATTCCTTAGAAGAGAACCATACGTGGGATTTGGTTGAGTTGCTAGCCAGAAAGAAAGCACTAAAAAACAAATGGGTATACAGGTTAAAAGAAGGAGAGAATAGATAAATGAGACATAAGGCCAGGTTGGTAGTAAAGGGATTTACACAGAAACTAGGTATTGATTTTGGTGAAATTTTTTCTCCTGTAGTAAAGATGACTTCTATTCGGACTGTATCATCTTTAGTTGCTATTGAGGATTTGCATCTTGAGTAGCTTGATGTTAAGACAACATTTCTTCATGGAGATTTGGATGAAGAGATATATATGGATCAGTCGAAAGGTTTTGAGGTCAAAGGTAAGGAGAAACTTGTGTGCAGGTTGAAGAAAAGCTTATATGGTCTTAAGCAAGCTCCAAGACAATGGTTTTTGAGGTTTGACAGGTTTATGACAGAGCATAGCTTTAGTAAATGTCAATCTGACCATTGTGTTTATTTTAATAGATTGGATAATGGTAATTATATTATCTTGTTACTGTATGTAGATTATATGCTTGTTGCAGGTTTACATATGTAGGAAATTACTGAGCTTAAGGTAAAATTAGCTCACACATTTGCCATGAAGGATTTAGGAGCAGCAAAGAAAATCCTTAGCATGAGTATTAAGAGAGACAGGAAAAATCATAGTTTGATTTTATCTCAAGAGAATTATGTAAATAAGGTGTTGGATAGGTTCAATATGCAGGATGCAAAACCGGTAAGCACACCAATGACTGGACACTTCAAGTTGAGCAAAGAACAGTGTCCTAAATCACATGATGAGGTTGAGTACATGAGTAGAGTTTCATATGCTTCAGCAGTTGGGAGCTTGATGTATGCAATGGTATGTATTAGACCAGATATTGCCCAAGCAGTGGGAGTTGTCAGCAAGTTTATGGCCAATCCAAGAAAGGAACATTGGAAAGCAGTTTAGTAGATTCTCAGATATCTGAGAGGGACCAGCAATAGGCATTTATGCTATGGAGGGTCAAACACTTCTCTACCTGGGTATGTAGATTCGGATATGGCAGGTGACTTGGATGGTAGGAGAAACACCACAGGATATGTGTTCACTGTTGGTGGAACGACGATTAGCTGGATTTCAAAGTTGCAGAAGGTTGTTGCCTTGTCTACTACAGAGGCAGAAGACATTGCAGTCACAGAGGCTAGCAAGGAAATGATTTGGATGACTCAGTTCATGGAAGAGTTGGGAAAGGATCAAGAGAGTTGAAGATTGTACAGTGATAGTCAAAGTGCAATTCATTTGGCAAAGAATTCAGCCTTTCATTCAAGAACCAAACATATATAGCTTAGGTACCACTTCATTAGA
The DNA here is from genome assembly GCA_037957365.1 of Torreya grandis. Classification (NCBI taxonomy): domain Eukaryota; kingdom Viridiplantae; phylum Streptophyta; class Pinopsida; order Cupressales; family Taxaceae; genus Torreya; species Torreya grandis. Next base: position 2,131,822 of record JARHVA010000545.1, on the reverse strand, counting down.
CAGGTATTGGAGGATGGACAGTTGAAGCTGAAAAAGATCCATACAGATAAGAACCTTGTTGATATGTTAACAAAGCTAGTAACAAAGGAGAAGTTGAATCTTCATTCAACTTTTGTTGGTCTTCAAGATTGAACTTGAAGAGGGAGAAACAAGCCAGAGATGTTTAGAGGATGTTGTTTTACAGGTACAAGTGCAGTTGTTTATCTCCAAGTGGGAGATTGTTGAGTTGTGGAGCTAAAAGCTTCACTAATGAGCTAATGTGGAGGTTGTTGGGCTTACACAATAACTGGCATCGGTTAGAACCAACCGACATCGGTTAGGGGTCGACTGGCATCGATTAAGGGTCGATCGACATTGGTCATCTTTAGACCGACACTGACTTCTATGCATTTCCAAAATTGTTATTTTTTAGAGAACATATTTGAGCCTTTGATTTAAGAGGTGGATCTAAGGGTGGTGAATGCATGGCTTATGAACCCTAGTGTTGTAGTATTCTATATAGTAGGGTTAGATCTTCATAGCATGTACAATTCAGTAATTGAGTTGATTGTAATTGATTGAGAGAGAGAGAACTCTTGAGGGACAATTACTGTACATCTACTAGGTGTGAGGACAGAGAGATTTCTTCATTGTATTTCCTTCTGGAAGAGTTTAATATAGATTGGTTATTTCTTGTATCTCTTATTATTTGTTGTTTCTAATTTCTAGTTACTTATTACTTCTGGTTTCAATTTCGTGTTTAGTTGCTTATACAAAAGTAATCAATTGTACTCTAAGATCCTAACAATAAGTTACTGTGTTTTTTTTATGATTTGTGATTTTAGACCTCAATCAAGGTTTAAGAGAGTAAACAATGAATAAGCTAAGAACTAGGTAGAAGACCAATATGAAATTATATAAAATGGTAAAAATTAAATATTAAGAAGATTAAAAAGTGATTTTAGGTCCCAAAAATCCATATAGAGAGAGATATTCAAGTCTAAAGGTCTGCAAACAAGCTCAAAACAAAATTTAGAAGACAATCATCAATAGTCCTTGTAAGTTTAGAGCTAAGATATGTTAAGGTATGGAGCTAAAAGCTTCACCCATGAGCAAGTATAGAAGTTGCTGGAAGTCAACAGTCACCATCGATGGTCAAAAGCAGACCAGAAGCTGCCAGCGTCGGCAGTAGTCAGCCGACATCGGTCACAGGCAGACTGGTAGGGACTGACGTCGGTCACCTGTGTATCCAAAAAGCTACTTTCGTGCAAGAACAGAATGTTTGCATGTAAAGATCAACTGTTGGTTGTAAGTCCGCGTTTCTAATTTAAGTAGAACTGATTAGAGCCCTTGATTAGAAGGTGCATCTAGTGGCTATAATTGTATGCTCATGAATCTCTAAAGTTATATATTAGGGATAGATTTTCATGGCTTAGCAGACACTACTGTAGAAGTAGAATACAGATTGTATATGTGTATCAATCCAGATTATGGAGTTGATTGTAATTGAGAGAGAGAACTCTTGAGGGAAAGAGATCTAAGAAGAGATATGTACATCTGAGAGAGGTGTGGAAGAAAAGAAGTTTCTTCAATTGTAATTCCTTCTATAAAGAGTTTAATACAAGTTTTCAGGGTGGTTTCTTGTATCTCTTGTTCTTTGCTATTTCTGATTCTGGTTACTTATCTATCTGGTTTAATTCCGCATTTAATTGCTTTCATATAGTAATCAATCTTGTTGATTGATCCCCAACAAGTGGTATTAGAGCCTGGTTGTAGGTTCAGAGCTTGATATCTAATAAGAGGTATCAAAGCTCAGTTTGACTAACAGGTGTTTCAGATCTGGTTAGTGTGTATTGATTATAGGTTACTCACAGGGATTTCTGTTTGAGTGGGAGAAGCAATGGCAGAAGAAAGTAAACTTAGAATGGAGAATTTTAATGGCAAGAACTATCAATTATGGAGAATGCAGATAGAATATTATCTGTATCAAAAAGATCTATACTTATCGTTAGGTGGGATTGCTAAGAAGCCCATAGACATGGATGATGAAGAATGGGAAGTTCTTGATAGAAAGGCTCTTGGATCTATAAGACTGAGTCTAGCATTTACTGTGATATCTAATTTATCACAGGCAAAGTCTACGATAGAGTTAATGACTACTTTAGCAAATTTATATGAAAAACCCTCAGCTTCAAATAAGGTATATCTTATGAAGCAATTATTTAATTTGCAAATGCAGGAAGGTGGATCTGTATCTAATCATCTAAATGATTTCCATGGAATTTTGAATCAATTAAATTCAGTCAAAATAGTGTTTGATGATGAAATTAAAGCTCTATTAATCTTATGCTCTTTACTTGAGAGTTGGCATAGCTTGGTAATGGCAGTTAGTAATACTGCATCTGCTTCAAATATTTTAAAAGTAGATGATGTTGTTAGTGTAATCTTGAATGAAGAAATTCACAGGAAAAGCACAGAGGAGACATCAGGGAACGCTTTAAGTTTTGAGAGTAGGGGAAGGCAGAAAGAGAAGGGCAAAAAAAAGAGATCAAGATCTAAGTCAAAGATGAGAGGAAGATCCAAATCCAGAAATGGCAGGAAGCCACAATGCTGGAATTGTGGAAAGATGGGGCACATAAGCAAAGATTGTTGGTCAAAGCCTAAAAAGGACAGATAGCATGATGATAAAGAAGAAGCAAAGGTGGCAGGTATTGTTGCACAAGATGCTCTTATATTCTCTTTGCATAATAATATAGAATCTTGGGTTTTAGATTCTGGTGCATCTTTCCATGCAACCCCCAATAGAGAATATTTCAGTGACTATGTCCATGGAGATTTTGGAATAGTTTACTTAGGGGATGATGAGCCTTGTAAAATTGTTGGCAAAGGTAAAGTGCAGCTAAAAATGTAGAATGGCAACACATGGGTGTTGAGAGATGTTATGCATGTTTCCAGCCTGAAGAAGAATTTGATTTCTGTAGGAAAGTTAGGGGATGAGGGTTGTACAGTAACTCTCACAGCTGAATCATGGGAGGTTTCCAAGGGTGCACTTGTATTGGCCAGAGGTAAGAGAGTAGGTACTCTCTATTTATGTAATTGTATTACTGATAATTATCCTTCTGTATTATCTACTTCAGATGTAGATGCAAAGTTGTGGCATCAAAGGCTTGGCCACATGAGTGAGAAGGGAATGATAATTCTTAAGTCAAAAGGTATGTTTCCAGATTTGAAAAGCATAGATCTAGATTTCTGTGAAGACTGTATTTTTAGAAAATAGAAGAGAGTGAGTTTTCTCAAGACTGGGTCAACAAAGAAGAAGCACAAATTGTAGATTGTTCACACAGACTTGTGGAGACCAGCTCAAGTTGCTTCTATTGGAAGATCTCAGTACTATGTTTTCTTCATAGATGATGCTATAAGAAAGGTATGGGTCTATTGTATTAAGAAGAAATTTGATATTTTTGACACGTTTAATGTTTGAAAAGCTATGGTTGAAAATGAAACAGGCAAGAGATTGAAGTGCCTTATATCTGACAATGGTGGTGAGTTTTGCAGCCACAAGTTCAACTGGTATTGTTATATGCATGGGATCCACAGGCAAAGGACTGTTCCAAGAACACCTAAGAAAAATGGAGTTGCTGAAAGGATGAATAGAACAATCATGGAGCATGCAAGGTGTATGAGATTGCATTCTGGATTGCCCTTAGAGTTTTGGGTAGAAGCTGTGGATACTGTAGTTTACCTGATTAACAAAGGACCCTCTACAGCAATGGATGGTGGAATTCCAGAAGAGGCATGGACAGGTAAAAAGGTAGATCTATCATTTCTCAAAGTTTTTGGTTGTGAAGCCTTTGTGCACGTTGATAAAGAAAATAGAAAGAAGCTGGATGCTAAGTCTATGAGGTGCACATTTATTGGCTATGGCTCTGATAATTTCGGATTCAGGTTTTGGAATCTAGGAACTAACAAGATAATTAGGAGCCGTGATGTTGTTTTCAATGAAAAAGTGATGTATAGTGATCAGCTCAAGAAGCTGAATCAATTTGGGCAGAGCAATGGAAAATTGGATGAGGTGAAGGTCCAAAAAGAGCTCGCGGGAAAGAAATCACAGAAAGGAAAACACAGAGACCGACGCCAGCCAGGCAGGAACCGACGTCGACAGTACAGGAATCGATGTCGGTCAGACAGTGACCGACGTCAGCCAAGAAGGAACCAATGTCGATCAGGCAGAATCGACATCAGCCAGTAACAGGTCTGGACGTGACTGAGGTCGGTCACTGTCAGAGAATTTGGGCAGACAGCGTGTTGTGAATGAGTCTCAAATGCCCAACAGGAGGTCAGACAGGGTAAGTAAACCTCCAATTTGATATTCTCCTTCATTATTCTATTTATTACTTACTGATGGTGGAGAACCAAAGAGTTTTGATGAAGCAATACACGTGGAATCCAAGAATCAGTGGGAGCTAGGCATGAATGAAGAAATTGATTCCTTGAAAGAGAACCAAACATGGGATTTGGTTGAGTTTCCAGCAGGAAAGAAGACACTGAAGAATAGATGGATCTATAGATTGAAAGAAGGTGAGAATGGACAGATGAGATATAAGGCCAGGTTGGTAGTGAAAGGATTTGCACAAAAACCAGGTATTGATTTTGGTGAGATTTTTTCTCCTGTTTTTAAAATGACTTCTATACGGACTGTACTGTCTTTAGTTGTTATTAAGGATTTGCATCTTGAGCAGCTTGATGTTAAGACAACATTTTTTCATGAAGATTTGGATGAAGAAATATATATGGTTCAGCCGGAAGGATTTGAAGTCAAAAGTAAGGAAAAGCTAATGTGCAGATTGAAGAAAAGCTTGTATGGCCTCAAGCAAGCTCCTAGACAATGGTATCTGAGATTTGACAGGTTTATGACTGAGCATGGCTATAGTAGATGTCAATCTGACCATTGTGTGTATTTCAAGAGATTGGATAATGGTAGATATATTATTCTGTTGTTGTATGTAGATGATATGTTGGTTGCAGGATCACACATGCAGGATATCTCTGAGCTTAAGGTGAAATTAGCTCACACATTTTCCATGAAGGATTTCAGAGCAGCAAAGAAAATCTTTGGCATGAGTATAAAGAGAGACAGGAAAAATCATAGGTTGATTTTTTCTCAAGAGGATTATGTGAACAAGGTGTTGAAACGGTTCAATATGCATGATGCAAAACCGGTAAGCACACCTATAGCTGGACACTTCAAGTTGAGTAAAGAACAGTGTCCTAATTCACATGATGAGGTAGAGTACATGAGAAAATTTCCATATGCTTCCGCAGTAGGAAGTTTAATGTATGCAATGGTTTGTACTAGGCCTGATATTGCCCAAGCAATGGGAGTTGTAAGTAAGTATATGGCCAATCCAAGGAAGGAACACTGGAAAGCAGTTCAGTGGATCCTTAGATATCTGAGAGGGACCAACAGTAGGCATCTATGCTATGGTGGTTCGAACACTTTTCTACATGGTTATGTAGACTCAGATATGGTAGGTGATTTGGATGGCAGAAGAAGCACCACAGGATATGTTTTCACTGTAGGTGGAATGGTGGTTAGCTGGATATCAAAGTTGCAGAAGGTTGTTGCCTTGTCAACTACAGAAGCAGAATATATTACAATCACAGAGGCTAGCAAAGAGATGATATGGATGACACGGTTCATGGAAGAGCTTGGAAAGGAGAAAGAGAGTTGCAGACTATACAGTGATAGTCAGAGTGTAATTCATTTGGCTAAGAATTTAGCCTTTCATTCAAGAACAAAGCATATACAGCTTAGGCACCACTTCATTAGACATGTATTGGAGGATGGTGAGTTGAAGCTGGAGAAGATCCATATAGATAAGAACCCTGTTGATATGTTAACCAAGCCGGTAACAAAGGAGAAGTTGAATCTTCATTCAACTTTCGTTGGTCTTCATGATTGAGTTTGAAGATGGAGGAGCTAGAAGATGTTGTTGTACAGGTACTGGTGCAGTTGTTTATCTCCAAGTGGGAGATTGTTAAGGTATGGATCTAAAAGCTTCACCCATGAGCAAGTACAGAAGTTGCTTGAAGTCAATAGTCACCATCGATGGTCAGAAGCAAACCAGAATCTATCGATATCGACAGTAGTCGGCTGACGTCGGTCACAGGCAGACTGGCAGGGACCGACGTCGGTCACCTGTGTGTCCAGAAAGCTACTTTCATGCGATAACAGAATGTTTGCATGTAAAGATCAACTGTTGGTTGTAAGTCTGCGTTTCTAATTTAAGTAGAACTGATTAGAGCCCTTGATTAGGAGGTGCATCTAGTGGCTGTAATTGTATGCTCATGAATCTCTAAAGTTATATATTAGGGATAGATCTTCATAGCTTAGCAGACACTACTGTAGAAGTAGAATACAGATTGTATATGTGTATCAACCCAGATTGTGGAGTTGATTGTAATTGAGAGAGAAAACTCTTGAGGGAAAGAGATCTGTACATCTGAGAGAGGTGTGGAAGAAAAGAAGTTTTTTCAATTGTAATTCCTTCTGTAAAGAGTTTAACACAAGTTTTCAGGGTGGTTTCTTGTATCTCTTGTTCTTTGCTATTTCTGATTCTGGTTACTTATCTATCTGGTTTAATTCCACATTTAATTGCTTTCATATAGTAATCAATCTTGTTGATTGATCCCCAGCAAGATAGATAAATGAAGGGATTCTTTGGGATATGTGATTGTAACTAATGTGATAGATATAGATATTTGATTTATGACTTTGTATTATGACTAATGGAATAGTTTTTCATGATGATTAAGAAAGAGTATGAAGGTAGAAGATGAAGGTTTGCTACAAGAAGGAATATTGAGAGGTTGGATAAAGAAGGGAAATGATCCATAAAGGAAATTGGGTGATCAAGGTTCAAAAGAGATTGATAACAAGGTAAAGTATCTTGTTTTAGACACATTTGTTTAATAACATAGTTTAAGGTGTGAAAGAAGAGATATTCTTGATCATAGATAAAGATATAGTGTGTAAAAGTGGGTAAATGGGACATTTGACATCAATTTAGGCAAGTGGAGTAAGCCACTTGCATCAGGTTACCATTCACTTGCGCCCCTCATTATTTCTTTCACCAATTAGTATCAAAGCAAGGTTTGTCCTACCGGGTTACATGCGAAATCTTTTGTTGAGTCACTGTCAAATCATAAAAGAGAAGCTTCTAGTTTGGAGAAGATATGACACACAAAGATAATTCTGCTAAAAGAATAGAAAGACCAAGAGAACCTATATTTTTCTACTTGAACATATGATTAGATGCAATGGATACAACATAGAGAAGAGGAACTCACATTAAATATGCAAGTGACGATGAAAGAGCATAAGCTCAGGAGGATGAAGTAGGAGAGATATTGGATGAACTTGAGAGCATATTTCTTAGAGTTGTTTCAAAATAGGGTAGAAAACCACAATTGGATACCCCTTGATACAATGGAAGCTTGAGCCTTGAGGAAGTCATAAACTAGATCATGGATATGAAAAATACTTTGACTATGAATCAAATGGAAGATTCCAAGAAGGTGAAGTTTTCATGTACCAAGTTGAAAAGTCATGCATCCTTATGGTGGGATCATGTGTAGTTGGAAAGAGAAATAAGAGGAAAAATATAGAATAAAAAATTGGGAGATGATGGTGACAAAGTTGAAAGTTAAGTTCTTGCCTTTAAATTATCATCTTAGTTTATTTAAGAAATTATATAATTTAATACAAAATGACTTGTGTAAAAGAGTATACATAAATTTTATATATACTTTCCATTAGAATTATCAAAACTTGAGAGTGAATGGTGATAAAACTGAAAGGTAGGTTCTTGCCTTTATATTATCACCTTAGTTTTTCCAATAAATTGTATAATTTAAGGCAAAATCATTTGTGTGTAAAAGAGTATACAAAAGATTTATATATACTTACCATTAGAATTGGTCATATAGAAGATGATCAAGAAAAAGTTTCAAGGTATGTTAATGGACTTAATATTTCCATTCAAGATGAAAATGGAATGCTTAAGTTTAAATTATTTGAGTAAGCCTATCAATGTGCATTGAAGGCACAGAAAAAATTATCTAGAAGGCAATGAGTGAACTCTAGAGGTAGAAGAAGGTTATCTAGAGGAAGAGAAAAAAATAATGGTGAACAAGGCCAACGTACACATAAAGGTGAAACATGTACTTCACAAAATCAGAATTAGTCCCAAAGAGGAAGAGGTTATTCATCTAAAAGGATAAGATTCATGGGTAAGTGCTAAATATGGAGAGGTTAGGCACATAAAATTTGTAGTTTGGCTTATTTTGAGGTAACAACTTATGTCTCACATTTTTGGTTTGGCTTACTTTGAGGTAACATTATTGCTTTGTGAATTCAATATTTTATGTTTTCAACATTATTTTTAATGATATTGACATAATTTTTAACATGGTACAAGAGCTGGTTAATTTTAACATTGAAATTTGAAGTTTTTATAGATACGTAAGTGGAGAAGTATGATTTTGTGACATTTTTTTGCAAGGGCTTCAACCCTTACAAAAATTATTTTGTGTATATTCTTCATTTCTCTTCGCTACTTGAATGCATATAACTAGTTTTTTAATTTAATCTATTATTTTTATTTCAATTAGAAGTAACTGTAAATTTATATTAAATATTTTTTTTTTCTAAAATCCCATCTAAAAAAAGGCTACATCTTTTGATAATCAACCTAGATTTTTCTTATTATTTTTGGGTTTGTTCATTTTTAGGTTAAGAATAAATTGTTAAAATTATAAGCAAACCTAAATCATCGCTTGAGAGAAATTGTCAAAATCGTAACTATTTTTTTGAAAAAACCATGATCATCATTTTTTCATTCCCTTTTGTTTGCATTATTTTATTTGTAAATGCATGTTGGAATGGTTCTCTTTAGTGTCTAAATTATTTATTTTTTCTTAATATAATCTTTTTCATGCCTTTAATATAAACATTGTGTTTGTTTGGCCTTAAGTTGAAAATTTTACTACAAATTATTTTGATGTTATTAATTTGTTGAATCAAGCATTATTATTCAAACACATAGAAGCCATTAAGTTTTTCCATTTTCTATATTGTGTTTTGAAATCTAAAGTTCACAAACTTTGTATTATGAATTTGGGCAAATGAATTTGGAACCAATCACATACATTGAGATTTTAAAGAGGACTTTGTGTCTAAAGAAACCATTTTTTCTCTCATTATTCTTATTGTTTTGTATTTCATTTCACATGTTGGAGAAAATATTTCAACCCATGCCATTCAAATCTAGGTTATCTAGGATGTTTAATGCATTTGTTATGTTGTTGTTTTCCCATCATCTCTTCCATCCTCCCTCATCCTTTCTTCATTTCTAATTTTCTCATTTATCCCATTTTTTTATTTATGGTTAAAAGCACTAAAAATTACAAAAAATTTCATCAGACAAGAGAGTTGCCCTTCTAAAATGCAGAGGAAAATCATCCTTTAAACAATGATTTATCCAATGTTTTAAGTTTTATGTTCCTACTAGTGGGGGGAATCACTGAAATAATCAAAAAAAGCACAACGACATAAAATATTTATAATAGTTTTTTGTGACTCAATTGGGGATCAAAGTGCCTTGTCCATTTTATTTTTATAAATTTAAAGGAATTTCCCTTAGAACAAAAGTTGGTGACTCTATTGAAAAGTGGTAGCTAGAACCCATTCTTACCTGAAAATAAAATTTAAAATGGATTTGTCTTTTGATGTTTCAAACCTATATCATGTTTCTAAAAACTTGGTTGAGTATTGTAAGAAATTTAAGCTTGAACATATTTGATTACATAAAAAATACAACCATTTTACGGAGAGTTGATGGTAGGAAGATGAAGAGAATAAAAAGATGCATATAAATTTGTCAAAACCTATACTCTATGTTAGCTGAATATTTATATTTTAGGACAAATATGACTACGGTAACAATGATGGGATAAAATCCATCCTTTATTATAAGGAAGGCTTCTTTTATTGAAAACAACAAAACTTACAAAATATCAAATTGTAACATTTAGAAAGATAGGAAGATCTAAATTAACAATATAAATGGGATCAAAGAAATTACAAGACACTAAATTATAAGTAATTTTATTGTATTACTTATTTGAAAATAGAGTACAAAGTTTATTTTATCTTCCTTTCTACAAAATTATGTTTAATTTTTCTAAAATTCGTGTACAATGGCTCCATAACCCTTATTTAAAATAAAATAAATGGAGGGTACAAAATGACATGTTCTTACATTTGACATATTTCCAAAGTCACTTTTCATTTAAAGGGAATGGTTTTTTATAGGTAACTTAAATTAATTTATTATTTGTATTAAATACCTTTTTTTTGTAATCTAAAAAAAAAAATAGACTTCATTTAGTTTGTTTTCATCTAGGCTTTCATAATGTAAATAACTGATATCACCAACAATAAGTGCATGCAACATTTGAGATAAAATATGATGAAACTTTTTTAGGTATTTTTCAAATTGTCAAAAGCATTACGATATTTGAAAAACTTATGTATTGAGTAAAAATTAAAGGTAGATCCTGGGGTTGACTCATTTTTTAACCAACTACTTGAATTCATATTTGATGGTTTGTGTTAGAAATATGAGCCCATTGGTGTCAACAAAGGTGTACGAAAGTTTTTCAATTGCTTCTTGAATATCATTACATGTCTCTAACACCATTATTCGTGTAGTTTTTAATTCTTTACACACTCTTTAAGGGTGTGGATTTAGAATTTAGTGGCACCTAATAACTCTATTTGGTCACCATGATCTTTGTCTTCAATAATACCTTTTGCAACCATGGTATCAAAACTTAGTTGGGATAATGCTTACAACTTTGGCAAGTATTTTTCCAAGATGTTTATTTCTATGTCAAATTTATTTTTAAATCCTCTTGCTTCCTCAATTTTAAACTGAATCCATGTATAAACAAGAACAATGTCATTGATTGATCAAGTCCCTCGAGTAATTAGTCTATCTGACAAATACTTGGTTGCTTTTAGAATGTGACCTATTTTTTCAATGATATTCAATGTGTCATTAATTATGATTTGCAAGAAAGGATCATATGAGGAAAATTGAATAGGATTAACCAATCATTGAGCAATTGAATTATGAGTTCTTTTGTTTGTTTCATAGTGGCTTTATCTCTATCAAACTTCTCAAAAAGTGTGATAATTGTTGATTTCACATTATATTGTATTCCCTCTCAATTAGCTTGCCCAAGATTTACCTTTAAGAATTGATAAACTTGTGAAGTGACTTTAGCTTTGAATTTATCTTGTGGAGGAACTGTTATCTCAACATATATTTCTCCTTGATTATTCGTTACTATTCCACAAACTATTTTAGGTTTCTTTATCAAATGGGAGATGGTAGGAGCATATGCATTGAAATCTATCTCTTGAGGTTAGAAACCCCTTTTTATCTTATTAACCACTTTGTTTAGTTAATTTGAAAATTTTGTACTAGAAACCTATTGTTGAATTATTTGTTCTATTTGGATCTAGGTAGTAGAAATATGGGGTGGAATCATTGTGGCCTAAACCAAAGAATATATGTCAACATATTTATCGCATTCATGTGGCACTACCTCAGTTGTAATATTAGAATATGGATGTGGTATTTTTAGCCTTGATGAAGACCGAGGAGATGTAGGGGAATAAGGCACAAGGAACATTGTGTAATAATTATGAGGCAATTGTGTGATATTTTTAACCAATGTTAGAGAATGAACCACATTTGAGGATGGACAGTCTAAGGCACTTAGAAGTCCCAAGGTAATCTCTCCCATTATATGGTATTTTGAACATAAATTTGGGTCTCTTGGTGGGTTGACTAACCCCCATGGTTGTGTCTTTTGTTTGTTTCTTTTTTTTTAGCTTCAACTTTATCTACACATTATGGAAGTAAAGCCTACAAGTGATTTTACCCCTATTTGAAGATGAGGTTGAATATAAATATTGATGATAGTTTTTGGTGGAAGCCCTTAGTTCTTCATTGAAATTCCATTTTGATTAAGCCAGGTTAGAGTTATGGCAATCACACCCTTGGTCTTGTCTTCTAGAGACATTGATTATGCTTTAGACTAATCAACTGAAGGCAAATATTTGAGGAATATTTTATGATTGTATTAAATGGGATACACCGAGTCATCATTATTTATTATCCCTTCCCAAATATCTTTCAGGTTTAATTCTATAACTTGTTATGATTTCATTCAAGAATTTTTTTGAAGTCTAACTTTTTTTTCTCATCACAATCCATCTAGAAATCTTCAAATTTTGGGATGTGTCGATATGAGGATCCAAGAGTGTTCTCAATCATTGCCTTGATGGCATAAGACTACCTATTGTGAAATGCTCGAATAGTGACTAGAGTCAAATTTTGCATCAATGTTCTTGACCTTGGCTAATGAAGCACAATTATACCTTCCAATTATGAGAAGAAAGTGCATACCTACTTTGAGTTTGTTTTACAATGAGTTTCAGCCAGTTGTCTAACCAACTCAATTAATGCCCATTTATCATTGACATATCTTGGCAGCATGTAGGGAGCATTCTCAAAGCCACATACTCAAATGTATGATAAAGCAAGAAATTAAATAAACCATGCTCCCCACCACACAATGTCTATTGTGGCTACAATAGAAATTTTGACATTGTACTGATCTTCCTCAAACATATTAATGATGTAGTACAGAAAGGCATCATTTAGAAGGCGAAAATGAAGTGCATTAGCCTCTAATATGAGTTGAGGATACAACTCATAAATTCTTGAAAAAATCAACTGATCTAGCTAAGACAATCCCAAAACAATCCTTCTTTTGGCTTCACCATAAACTAAATAGGAGGTCATGTAGACTTTTCTCGTTACTTGCACCTCACATAATACTTATGAAGTGAGTTATTGATCAACTCTGCCCAATTGAGATATTGTTGATTTTGTCAGATGATCCAAATATATTAATACATCCATTCTTGAATATCTTTAGCTATAGGATTTCTAACTACACTATTTAGAAGTGTGATAATATCATTTATCTCCATTTTGAAGTCAAACCACATCACCAAAAAAATTGCAATTTAGTAGCAGCGGCCTTTGGCTTCTCAAGTCAATGTTTATATCATCTTAGCACAAGATGCTACATTTTCATCCTAGAACTATTGATTAGTTATAGAGGTAAGGTTTACAAAGGATTCATGATCTAGAATTTTGAACATGTTTTCAATGTGTTATGGGCCAAGGCAAAGTACATATTCCTTTTGAGTATTTTTAACCTATATATTCTTTGTCATAATGGTTGGCACAAAACAACACAGTTCCAAACATTGAATATATGTGCGTAAGCTACAGCTTGAAGAATTCCATTGTCATAGATTACCTAAATCTAATTTGATTTGGAAACAATGTTGATTATATTCTATAAATCACCAAGGCCTGTGTCCCAGAACTATGTTTGAGATTTTTTCTATATTGGATTCCACATTAGAATGGGAGGTGGCCCCGTTGAATTGATATTTCATGTCTTTCCTCTTTGTTGTAGGCTCTGACATGTGAGCCAAAAAGAATTAATTGAGGAGATAACCTGGAAGCTAATCATAATAAATCACTTGTTCAAACACTTCCACTAGTTGTCACAAACTTTTGTGAATTTTTGGACTATTTTGACAGGTAAAAATTTCATCACAGGCTTTGAGCCCTCCTTGTGCACTTAATAATCCCTGTTATATTTCTAAGATTTTTGGCTCCCAAGAACTCGTACCAAGTTTTGGAGGTTTTTTACAATTTTAAAATCCTAATTGTAGAAATCTCACAAGATTTTGTAAACCCTAACCCTACAAAACCTTGATTTATCAAAACTTTGCTGGAGGGACTTTTGTGTCCAAAAAAATACGTAAAGAAACTGTGAGAGAATTTCAAAATATCAAACTTCAGAAAAATTCATTGGAAAAATGAAAAACATTGGTGAGCAGCATAGACGATCCCTTGGACAAAACCAAGAAAAAAGGAGGCGAGATGATTTCGCAGAGGAGGAGGGTTTTGGCAAAGTGGGAAATAAAAAGGCATGAACAAATGAATGAAAATGAAAATGAGAAAATAATATTTATAGCTAGAAAACTAAGTGAGAATTTTGAACATGAGGAAGTCTTTTCACCATAGCATTTATTACAAAAGTGTCAGGGTTTTGAAACCATCGATCAATTTAACCTTTTGAATGTTTGCTCCAAATCTCTGCAAATTTGAAAGACTGGCTGGAGTTGGATATTCGATAGTTGAGAGTCAAGGAAAAATTTATAGTTCAATTTTCTTAAGAACTCTAGAATCCTGAAACCTCAAAAGTCCAATAGGAAGCAAACAATCAGAACATTTTAACACATTTGCACTACAAATTTGTTTTGAGACTCTGAAAGTTTGGAAACCTGATAGAAGGTGAGAAATTAGATTTTTTAAAGTAGTTTTGCTTTTTTGGTGTAAATTTGTTTGAAAACTTCAAAATTCCAAAGTTGCATCTTTCTTTCCAACACTTTGTAAAATTTTGACACTCCTTAATTCACAAACTAATATGACTTAATTATAACACTGATTTGACTGGTTTTGGTTGACTGCAACCAAATTTACTTGGGGTACTCAAAAGTTTTCACAGAGAATAAAATTTGGGTACAACACTGGCTAAATTTTTTCATCTGATGATCATAAAATCAAAACTCTATGGAAACAATATAAAATTAGTATTGTTGAAGCAAAAAATATTAAATTATATCATGTTACTGATCATAAATATAAACATCCGATCAAAAAATAACAAAAGAGGTACAAACTTTTATAGATACAAATGAAACAAAATCAACTTGAATAAAAGTTGGCATGCACAATGAAAGATGGTATCTCCACTTCCTTTGACTCTGATTTGGTAAGAGAAACATGGGTAGATGAAGAGCTTTCAAATGATTCATGGATTGTTGAAAAACTAAAGACATTTTCATTTCTCCTTCTTATTAACACATTTCTTCCATATGGAGGTAAAGAGATGGTTGCACTAAGGATTCAATACATTATGAGAATTGAAAATGTCAGAAGAGGATAGTCAATTCCTAACCACAACCACAAAGTCTTTTGGTTTGCAAAAGCCATGCAAAATAAGTATGAAATTTTGAAATGTTATAGATCCAACAAGCAAATATCAATATATGTTAGAAGTCTTTGAAGCTTTTCAATATCGTGAAGTTTTTTTTTCCAAATTGGTACGTACAAGATTTTGATGAAGACTTCCTTTGTGAGTCACTAGATGCTTTCCCTCTCAAAATTATCACGGGAAAAATCAAGCCATTGAGGAACATAAGGAAGAGGACATGTCACTTTCTACAACGTTTTCTCAATATTTAATAGAGTTCTGTGAAGAGCTTGTCTACAAGAAGGATGAAGTTCTCTATCATTAAAAAAATGGCCTTATGTCTGTTGAACTTGATAGTGATGAAGTTTATGTGCAAACAAAGCAAAAATGCATGGGCTTACCTCAAGACCTGCACAAAAATGATCAAGTGCAAGATCAAGAAGATCTCACTATTGCATGTGATGAATTTGTCTCTACCATAGAATAAAATAATCTTGCATCAAAAGAATCATTCTTCAATCATTTTTTTTCGAAGATTTTAATGTTCTGGGTCAAGAGAAAGAAATTGTTGAAGAACCTGTTGTAAGTATGAATTCAACCCATTTCAAGGAACATGAAGGGAATGATGAACATCATAGGTTGTATGTTTTTAAAGACATACTAACTAATTATAACCACTAACATTTAAAAAAAAATCAAGTGCTAAGTCTGGGTAGAAAATGAGGATAATGAGGTATGCCATGCAAATTATGAAGGTAACAACAAAGAGTTCAACTTACCCCTTTGCAATGAAGAGAATGTTACATTTCCATTTTCTTGTCAAAATTAAGAGCCTTGATGCATCAAATTGAAAGAAACATCAATAAAAAACATTCAAGTACAAGAGGATGAATCAAAAGGTGTGTTGTAGGTGGATGAAGAAGAAAGCAGTGAAAAAGAAATTTCCAGTAATCTTCTTCCATTGTCATATTCAAAGGCATTCAAAATCACAGAGGATACCATTGAAGAGATCAAAGATCCTCCTAAAATGCCTATTTAAGAACATGGATAAACAATCACAAGAGCATCATTGATCGGCCTTCATGAAAATTGATTCCCAAATCAACATTGAGAAAAGATGAAAGAGTTGTTATGAAACATTCATGTCACAAAGAGGTAATAATTTTTGAACAATATGTCAGAAAATAATTTGGTTCTATGATATCACTATTCAACATCAATTTATGAGTGGAATTGTGAATTTCATTCTTCTCATTCATGAGCACATTCATATGGTCAATAAATTGAGGTCCATTGTGTTCCCTTTTGTCAGTTGTTTTCATTTGACCCAAGGATATCTCATGAACTCAGTCTGTTATTTTGTGAAGGTACCTACTTCTCATATCTATTTGATGGTTTGCACAGTCCTTTTTGTTCTTCTTAGACTCTTATGAATAGTTGTGATTTTCTCCCATTTTGGTTTCTTTCCCTTCCTTTTTTTGGTGTGTTTTTTTTTCAATAAATGCAGCTCGAAGATCATTCCCTCTGTCTTCCTCCTTTTGGCCTATTATCATCAAAATATTGAACAAGCTCCTAAATTTTGTTCTAGTGTGAAGACTAAACCCACTTCTCATGCACTTGTACTTGTGGTGATTAATTAAAAAAATATCCTTACTCATGTCAACCTATGAAAGAGAGCACCTGACATAGTTGCTAATGCACTCGCAAGATACACAATGAAGATCAAAATGCCCTATCGCCATATTAAGCTATATAAGCATCAATCCATACTCAAGCGATTATAAGGTCAAACAGAATGACCATACACTTACTAACAAATTGAATGCCATTATGGGAAAGGGATGTATGGATTTGTGGTTGAAGTCTAGAATGAATTTCCTCTCAACAGTGTTAAGTGTACGGGAGTCGAGTGAGCAACCAAAAATATTTGTTCAACCTAAACTATTTAATGTTTGTAATTCAAAATAACATGAAATCAGATTTAAATACAAGGATAAGTCCACCTTATTTTGAAGGGAGATTTGAGAGGGTGAAGTTTATTTAGTACTCATGAACTTGTTGAGTTTAAATAAGTATTTATAAAGAAAAGTAGATTACAAAGATAAGTTATCCAAAGTGAGTCGGTGTCCCTATATAATTCGATTAAATAATAAAATGAAAAAAAATAATTTAAAAGATGAAGAAAAAAGACATCGTTAGGAAATATGAAGATGAGGAGGATACTACATCAAAATTATCATCTCAATATAAAAATTCAAATAGATAATATGCATCATGCCATCTGAATTTTGTGTATCCTTGGTTGCCTTAAAAGTAAAACCAATCTCCCAACAATCAATCGTGTGGAAAGGAAGTTATACAAGCAAAAAAGTAATTCAAAGTACAAGACAAGTTTGTCCAAAAAGTGTTGGAGTTTTGTGGAATTTTGGATTTCAGTAGATATCTAGGTGAGAAATTAATATTGTAATTCTTGTCGACATTCAATTAATCTTAACCAGTATGCATAAATTGGTGGGCTCCACATTTTCAACGAATCGCATAAATTTATACAAAAAAATGCTTAATATTAAAAAATGATTGGTTGCCTAATTAAAATCAACCAATTTGTGAATGCGAGTTAAACTTCTCCTCAACAACTTAATCTCCATGATGAATAAAATCTCATGAAAATGAAATCTTACTCATGTCTTATAATCCATTGGATCTAAATGATTCTACAATTATTGTTTATTTCTAAAAAATACGCAGAAATATTGATATCGTTAAAGAAAGTACTTCAACTCTCATCAATTTCAACGAAGACAAATCTACAACTTACATTTTTAAATAAAAAAGAAATGTGTTTAATACCTTCACATCTTGTCTCCATTGACTTCATTTTTTTTTAAGTGTTGACAATAAGTCTATCCATTTGTTCTCACTCATTACCTTGCACTGTGTTTTAATCCCACTCATATTTTTCCCCACTTCCAAAATACCAATCCGGTCAAGCATCATGCTTCTCAACTTCTTGCTAATAAACTTGCCATGAGCCAAAAGTGTAACGAGCGGAAAAGTCTTTTCAAGTTAAAAAGTTTATATATATCATTCGAAACCTCCAAAAATGTTTGTAAACCACTTTAGGAAGTTTAACCTAAAGTTTAAGACATTTATTTTTAAATTTTTATTTTTTAATAAAATTTATGTGCAGGGGTTATCAAAAGTGGTACATTATTTTGGTTGCATTTTTTACGTTTGGAGTTAGTTTTGGTTCTTGTTTGAAGTGTTGGAAATATCTTTCAATAAATCATCATATGATAATAAGTATTTCCTCTTAGAGACTATTAATGATAGGAATATATTTTAATGTGTTTCTTCAAGTAAACAAGTGAATAAGCAGCTATGCAAGATTATCAAAACAAGTGATTTGACTTGACAACACATATTCGTTTCTTATACAATTAAGATAGGAAAATAGGATATCAATTAACCATATTGATAAATGTGAGTGTGTTACAAACTATTTGTAGAGAACCATAGTGTGAAAGCACTCACCAAAGAATCTAGGATTTTCTTACATTCTATCAGTGAATGTGGTCTCATAGTCAAAGCCAACTATTATTGTGAATTTTTGAACTTTGTGATAACACCCCCACTTACGCTCCCAAATGGTGATTGGAAGAAAATCAAGAATAAGGATGATTAAAAAATTTGTATAGCAAAGATGTTGACTATGTGGCCCAATGGACAAGGATTGACAAACCCATTCAGAATGTTATAACAAAAAAATCCATAGGGAGAAATTGTGCATAATGAAATTTTAAGAACATGACAAGAAGGCAATATTTGCAAAAGGGAATGTTGACATTGGAAATAAGTCAAATGGATAAAATTTATTGATCCAAATTGAATGCCAAATGACTTTGTAGTATTAAATCATATATATCCATTTTGGGTTAATTGATTTTTAAGATTAAATCATTTTATATGTGAAAACCATTTTGAGTTAATTTATTTCTATAATTAAATAATTTTATATGTTTTTCACTTACAAATTATTCTTATGTTTGAACTCCCAAAAATTAAAATAATTCATTGTGTCAAGGTAAATGATAATGTGGCAAGGCCAAGCTAAAAGTGAATTTAAAGGTACACTTAATTTTCTTTTGAATTAATTATTATTTTTCCACATGCAAGCCCATATGTAAAATTCATAAGAGTAATTTATTGTTATGTAATATAGAGTTTCCCAAAATAATACAAAATAAAAAGTGGGAAAACTCAAGTTGAGGCAGGGTTAGTCTAGGGTTAAGTCAAAAGTAGTTTCTCAACTACTTAGATGGGAAAATATGTATAAGCAACTACATTTTGAAGAAGTTGGGTTCTTATTTTCTTTTCTCCTAGCCCAAGGAAAAGACTAATACAAATGTGTGTATAATTGGTTATTTTAAAAAGATTCTATGAATGCAAATACAAGTAAAATTTTGAGAGTAATTTTTATTAGACGAGTTTTCATATTCTTAATTTGTTAAATCATTCATTATTATTCAAACACATAGGTGCTTATATGTTTTTATTTTAGATTTCTTAATGAAACATCAAAAAACACTTAGACAATTGAAGAATGATTTAAATCTTTATAATACACAAAATCTAATTATGAAATACAAATTTTTAAATGAGTTATAAATAAAAAAATTAACAAGCATATATACAAGCCTAACTCAAACTAAACGTATGTTGATTGTGCAGGTTAATTGCTGATGAAAATTGATTGTAATGATCATTGAACTATGTCACATGTAAAGCATAATTTCAAATTGTGTTAGGATAAGGTTGCACTAAGATGATACGGCCACATTTTCTCTTTGTCTGTTGATTATGACCTTGTATATGTTGACTGTGTAGGTGATTTTCCTACACATGTGCTTGCACCTATCTGAAAGGGTTTATTGATTGGTTGTGTGTGCCAATTTGATGCACAAAAGACATACAAAAAAAACCTAGCTCCTATAAAATAATCCAAATGGAGATAAAATACAAAGTGGGGAACCATACAAGGGGAATAGTTGAGCTATGCACAAAAAACCCATTTAATTTGAGTGTTGCCTACATATCCCAAAAGAGTCTAAGGCTAATGTAGTTCTCCCTCCTAGAGTGAGTATGTGATTCTTGATATTTATTATATGAATGCAACTAGATACATTCAGTTGAATGCTAGACAATGATTGCCCTTGACCTGTAATAAAATAACTTCATACTTGGCTTATGTCTATTAAAATATATCAGAATTGGAATTAAAAAGATTAGTTCTTTTTTGCTCAATGTGTAGTAGAATTACCAAGTGATAGCTAGATGTGTTTAGAGAGGCCTTGATGTGTTTATCTAGAAGAATATTTGGAATATTTTCATCACCTAACTTTGATAAAATCTAATAAAATTTAATATGAAACATCTCAAGTTTGAAAATTTACCATTGGAGCATAGGGGACAAGGTCTCACTAGTAGATAAGGTTGGGTTGTGACCCTATCTGCCTAGTGTAGTCTTGTCCTAGAAAGATAGATATTATTGGGATTTGATTGACATTATTATATCAAAAGAATAGGGATGCCTAAATAATGTTTTCAACATTGACAAGGAAGTAAATAGAATAACAAAGACTCTCATATAGAATGCAAGTTAATGAAATGGTAAATAGGCCAAGCAACGTAAGGATATCAAACACTTAATGATTAAATTTGAGTGTCTACATTTGCCCTATGTCCCCCTTAAAGGTAAGGATGTCAAGCACTTAATGAGTAAAAAACACATGAACCTAAGTGTATATACACACTTTGTCTTTTAATGTGAAGCTTGATTGTACAAGATGCCTTAATGTGAAACCTGCAATAATGCCACTGAAAGTAGTTATTATTCACATTTGAAAATTGAAAATTAGAAATTTGTATTTTGAAATTTAAAAAGAGAGCAATGAAAGAATACAATTTAAATAATATGCAATCTAATTGCCTAGTAATTTGAAAATGAAGAAGTGATTTCGCCTTCTTAGGCATTTGGATAAATGTTGAACATGTGGTGAATTAAGAGTGATCAAGTCTCAATTTAAAAATCAATGAAATCCCTTGAGTTGGATAGATTGTATTTTCCAACTCTCATATGAATATGCATAATACTTTTGTATAATAATTGAAGGGGTGGAATCACCAAATGCGGCTTGCTACATTGCACCATTGACATTGAGTGTCACTAAACTCAAATGTGGTAGGATAAAAGGGTGGAACCACCAAATGTGGCTAACTAAAGTACAACTATAGACATTAAGTGTCAAACTATAGACATTAAGTGTCACTAAAATCTAACATGGCCCAATTATAAAATGAGACAAATCACACCGTTGTAGACAAATCTATATTTTATTTTGGTATTATCCTTTACATGGAGGTGGTATTTTTAAATTAAACGATTTAGTAGGTAGGGTTTCTTGGGCAGGTGGTGGGTGTACTATTTACACATATCTAGACTCTGTTACCCCATCCTCTACAACATTTTTGTTTGTATTGAATAGTTTAGGATTTTTAGATGTACTTGTTTGAGCTTACACAAGAGCTCGCATATGAACCTTATTTTGAATTTGATTTTGAGAATAGATTTTGATGTCCCCTTATATCAATGAGAGCTTTCTTAATTTTTACTCATTTGGAAATAATATCTTCAAATTTATCTACATAACGAAGTTTGAGATTATAAGTTATGTCTAGTTTAAAATTGGAAATAAATATTATGGCCAATTGTTTATTGGGGAGATTGTTGGGGAATCAGCTGGCCAATGTGTGCCACCATTGTAAATAAATAGCAAAACTCTCACCTCCTCTTTGTTTGGCTTGACACAAGTTAACAATATTCACCTCATATTCTACATTATATCAAAAGTGTTGCACAAACTTTTTAGATAGGTCATCAAAATCATCAACAAAACTTTTGGGTAGATGCAGAAACCACTCCAAAGCTTGCCCAACCAAACTATGGGGAAATAAGTGAAGTAAGTACATGTTGTTATATGCAACCTCTTGATAAGTAATGAAAAACTCTTTCAAATGCTCTTTTGCATCACTTTTCCCTTTGTAATTATCAAATTTAGGTATCTCAAAATGATGTGAGAATGGTATCTAAAGATAACTCATATCAAAGGGATAAGAACATATGTCATCCAATTTGAACTTCTTACCTTGATTTTCTACTTGGATAGCATAAACCACATCTTTTACCTCTCGCAAGTCCTGGTAAGTGGGACCGGATTGAAGGGGAGTGGGTAAATGTTATTAAGTATTCAAAGGTGGATTGCCTTGACCTGGATAAAGTAGTGGTATGGGGTATTGTAAATCTTGTACCCAATTGGTTCTAACATGAATGCTCACCTGTCGATTGGGGTTATACTATTGAGAGGCACATGTTATTGGTAAGTCGCTTCATACTAAGTGTGATGTTGATTTGGAGGTAACTATGGTCTAAATAGAGGGGTGGTTTATTAGGGATTTAATGGGACTTATTGGGAATCGAAGGGAACCTGATGTTGATTCATAAGAATCTATTGTGTGAAGGAAACTTGTTATTGGTTTGAAGAGGCACCTTATTGACTAGAAGTGGTATTTGGTTGACTACTAAAAACACAATGTTGATTAGATAATGTATGTTGGGTATTAGTTACAACTTGTTGAAGTGGAGGATTGGTTACCACCTATTGAGGTGGAAGATTGGTCACCACCTATTGTGGTGGAAGAATGGCCACAACCTGTTGAAGTGGAAGATTGGTCGACACCTATTTAGGTGGGGGATTGGTCACCACCTATTAAGCAAGGGTATTTACAATTGTTATTATGGATCATGCATGTTTGTAACCTATTATTGCAAAGTGTTTGGAATGTTAGAAGAAAGGCCTTATTGGGATGTTAGAGGAATGTTTTGTTGTTTTGTGGATGGCACTGGATGTGGGTTGAAGTACACTTGTTGAGATTTATCAACCACATGCTGGGAAGAATCCATGGGGGGATTTAGATTAGGATTAGTTACTAGATTAGTTTTAGATATAGGTGTGTTAAACAAATCTAAAACTAATGTGTTGCTAGTAAATGGGTCAGGATTGGGTGTAGAACGGACTAAAAAATCTAATGGTTGTTCAGTTGGTGAATTTAACTCTATTAATGGTGGATTTTGAATATTTAAGGAAGTTAGGGAGTTAGATAAAGTAGCCAAGACTTGACTAGCCTATTATATTTGAGAAGTAATGAATTGGATTTGGAATGATGGGTTAACAAGTTGACCTTTTCCTTTGTTAGACGTCACAAGGGCTTGATTAGATGCTAGTATAAAAGTCTAGCCATGGTTAGAAGTAGCTTGATTATCTAGTAATGCAAGGGACATCTTTTTCAAAGTTCTAACCAAATAGCATAAATTCTCTATAGAAAATCTAGTGGGAAATTTAATACCCATTTTTAACAATCTTACAAGGTGTTTGTCTTTGTTATCAAATAGGTGTTGTGTAAATTGGTCATGTCCATATTTTGTATTAGATGGCACATCCATGAGATAACATTGATTGTATTCAAGGTTGACACTAGATGGTACATTTGAGAGGTATTATTGATGTTGTTTACATTCAACATTAGATGGCACATTGGTAAGGTATTATTGATTGGCCTCCACTTCAACATAATGTTCATATCCATATGAATTGTATGTCACTTCCTTATCAAAGGAGGGGTTATAAATAGCCCCACTACATGTATATTTCAGCATGTTTGGGTTTATGATCTCTGTCTTGGAAAGAGTTTGGATGTTCAAATTTTGCCTTAATTTGGAACATGGTTTATAAAACTTGGAATAGGCTTGTCAACATGAAAGTTTGAAGTAATGTGTTTTGATCTCATTAAGGTGAATATAAAATTAGAATTGTTAAATCAAATATGTGCTAATGAAAACAATCTAAAAAATAAGGTTGTGTGAAGCAAACATGCCTCCAAAAGTGCACAACACAAGTCTTAGGTATATCCAATGCTTTTGAGCGTAAGTGTTCAATGTTTGGATATTGAAAGTGTTTGAACTTGGTCTTGACTAGGAAGGGTCTATCTTGTAAACTTGACTTATGAATGAAGAAAGGAAACTTAATTGTTTAGGAACTTTTGAACTTGGAATGTAAATGTGTGAACCTTGGACTGAAGTTGGCTTTCTAGACAATGTTTAATCAAAATGGAACTAGGCTTTAACTATCTGAAAACAAGAGTTTGACCCTTATTTCCACAAGAGTTAACCTTTGAATTTGGTTGAAATTGGAAATAGTTTGACTTATAAAGATTTTAACCTTTAACTTTGAAACTAAAAGGTTGACTTTTGACTTTGGAAATAAAAGGTTGGCCTTTGACTTTGGAATTGGGATTAGCATTGGAATTTGGCTTAAGCTTAAAATTAAATGAATAGCATAATGGCAATAGTTTAGATAAGATTTTGGATTTTGAATTTTGAATTAGAATTGGATCATAAATAATAATTTTATTGGTTTAAAACAGATGCCTAACAATGTGGTCTAGACAAGGGTACGTATTTGGACAAAGTTTGACATGGCATCTAGAAAGAATGATTTTTGACTCAAAATATAGATAGATTTGCATAGGTGTGTATGGACTATGTTTTGGACTTTGGTTTTGGTCTTGACTTGTTATTGGATTTGGTTTTGAATGCAAACAAGTTTTTAACATAATAATCAAACATGAATGCACAAACATCACGAGGTTATTTTAGTACTTGACCAAGGTTTTTATCACATCCACTGAACCTTTGATATACTTGATTTTGAGAGGAAAAGTTTAAATATTATTCCAATAAATTAAATTTAGTGATGGTGGTGTGTACTCCCACCCTCTCTCAAAAGTTTGTGCATGATAGGAAATCTTTGAGGATCACTACCTTTGTACCCCTACATCAGGGAATGTTCTATGATAAAAGATGTTCTTATGAATCAATCTAAAATTGGGCTATTTATGAGAGGTTCTATCTCCTTCGTAACCCTATCATCCATCATGTCTAAGTGATCATGCTACCAAATTTCTTAATTACTTAAAGTTTTACTTGGCATATTAGATGGTCCCTAGAGGGCATAAAATTCAATGAAGAAGAGATTGAAGCATCGAGATATTCATAGGTGGATACATACCCTAACAAATAGGCCTTGGATACTTGATGGTGATGTTTAATGGCTTAGCATTAGGGAGTTAATCCTTTGATTTCATGAAACCCTTTATAAGGAATTTCTTTATGCCCTAATGACACCTACTATCAATTTATATCCATCACTAGATGTATGAGGTTAATATGAACCCTGGGGGATGAAACCCCACACATTGTGACCTAAAAACCCATGAGAAAGTAATGACACCCCAATCACATAGCCTAAAATAAAAGGAAATGTATTGTCATTCTAATTCACAAGAATCTCACTAAGGACAAGCAAAGAACATAATAGGCAAATATTTTAGAGTAAAATAAGTGGTCACTTTCACATTTTTGGGTCACCCTATCAAGGGGAGAGCATACATGTGAAGTAACTACACAACACACAAGCAAACAAGACAAAATTGAGAAAATAAATGACTTAGAAAAGAACAAAGTTTTAAGCCCAAATTGAAATTGTGCATTCTTTTTAAATCTAAATTGAAAGATTTTATTCATTTTTTAGCCCAAATACAAATGTTTTGAAAATAAATGTGCTTTGATTTTGGGGTCTAAAATCTAATCTTTTGATCAAGGTCCTACAAAAAAGAGTGGTTAGAAGTTTTCAATGTGATTTTTGATTGATAATGAAGTTAAAAAGGCTTGTTTAAGTCTCAGAATTATGCTACAAAGGGGATTCATTATTTTCATGGATGATTTCACCATTTTTTAGACCTATAGGAAAATCATATAGATAGAGAGAATGATTTTGCTACTTTTATGTGCAATTTCATTATTTTGAAGTGTGATTTTGCCACTATGATGTGCAATTTCACTATTCTGAGGTGAGATTTTGCCACTCTGATGTGTAAATTTGTTGTTTTGAGGACCTGCAAGAAAAATAGCTAGACAAAGAAAATAGAAATGATTTCATTTTTTACATATGCATTTTCACTACTTTTTATGATGAATTTGATATTGTTTAGAATAGTTTCATTACTTTGTAGGACCTTCAGAATCATAGTTAATAGAATAGATATGATTTCATTGATCTATATGGTGATTTCACTGATCCATGTGATTTTGCCCATGTGTAGGACAAATTCACTATTCTAACCTATGAATTCATTGATTTAATGTGCAATTTCATTATTTTTAGGTACCTACAAGAAACAGTCAAAAAAGAACACAAACAATTTCACTATTTTTTTGATGATTTCTTTGTTTTGTATGATTTATCCATTGTTCAAGATAAATTCATTATTTACCTATGTGAATTCATTATTTTATAGCACAGATTTTTTGTTTCGACTTGAGACGCAAATAATTATTTTTTTAAAGAAAAAAGGTGAATTAAAATAATGATTAGGTTAATTCTTGCAATTAGATTAACATGAATGGTTTATAAAAGGTCGTGGGGTGTGTTGAGTCCCATCAGGCATGCCATTATGTGGATCAAAAATTTGAAGAAGGTTATTTCAATCATTAGTGAATAAACCAAAAATAATATTATAAACTTAGCATTCTAAGCCTAATCATTTTAAACATAGCATTTTAGAAAATGGTTATGACTTTTTGTAAACACTCATTTATGGATGTATCATGAGTAGCATATAAATTAATCATTTTTTCAGTGATTGTGTTGTGAGTAGACAAGGAGATTTATTACTATGAAATTATTAATCATACCTCTAGTACTTGATTTTTGTTGTTGATTTTGACATTATGCACCATAACTATAAATGAATCACAATAACATTTGATGTCATAAACATGAGAGCTTGATTTAAATCAAAACGTGAACAAGTTGAGATCAAGATGTAAAGGATCAAGACCCAATTGTAAATAATAATTTAATAAACCAAAAGCAATTGAGTAAAAATAAACACACCAACAACAATAACAAAAAGTACCAAACAAGCAAACACATAATCAAAGATAAACAAGCAAGTAATTAGTTGATCATTTGTGCATGTGTGGAAATAAGGCATTACTCTTTAAGATTTTGCCCCTAAGCTCTAGAGACAAGTTAGATAAGGCTTTGGGAAAATTTTGGTATAGGAGGAATAAAAGAAGAAGAAGGAAGTGACTGAGCTGGCCCAAGATGCCCCATGCATCCAAGCACTACCTCCATATTCCATGTGGATTTCAAGCCAAATTTAGTTCTTTTGGGAAATGGGATAAGAAGAATGGTAATGTTAAGAGATAAGAAGAAATTGATGGTAGAAAATAGGAGGGACTCACAAAATGATGAGAGCATTTAAAATGAATTAACTCATAAAATGATGAGTGCATTGAAATTTGGTTAGGAAAATGATGAGTGCATTGAAATTTCCATTTCTGAGAGATCTACATCGGCTTGAGGTCTACATGAAATATGTAGGTAGTACTTGGATGCATGGAGAATTTTGGGTCGGATCGACCACTCTTATTGTCATCCATATTTTCAAACTAGTGAATAGGATGACACATGGTTTTAAAGTTTTTGTGGATTTATATCTCTTGTGGAGATTTTAAGCCTTTTTCTAATTTTTTTATTCTTATATTTTTTAGAAGTTTTCAAGTGTTTAGGGTTTTTGAATAATATATTTACAAAAATATTTGACAAGAAGAATACAAAAGGGGTATAAATAAATGTTCAAAGGAACAATCTAGTAAAGGAAAAAACAACCTTGGGTAGGGGTTCAAATTATGAAGTTGTAAAAAGGTGAGAGCATGGAATAGGGGTGACTGTGCTGACCTCAAAAATTGAACACCACCTACATAGTCTAAATGGACCTCAAGTCATTTTAATTCAGCCTACAGTGAAATATTTTACTTATCAACATCAAGTTGACATGGGAAGATAACAAAATGGAATGAATGGTATAGGATTTCGCGAAGGCTAAAAGATGTAATTTTAGGAACTACCACATATAAAAACCATGTTGAAGTGTTTTGAGATACCAATGATTTAAAGATGTGTTGATGATGACAAATCTTTATTATCGATTGAAACTTTCTCTGAATCTAGCATTTGAATCTATCTATTGTACCTATGAACCAATATAAAGATCAGGATGGTAATAGGATAGGGAATGAAATCAAGAAGGACTGACATAATCAAGAAAGGACTAAAGGGAAGGTATTAGGCCATGTCCCTAAGTAAGGGTCTTCATGGATAATATTCAAGCAAATTTAGCGTAAAAGTGCTTGAAATGTATAATACACATGAGTTTATCTATCTCTTTCCAATCTTGTGTAGCCAAGCTATATGCCCCATACCCATAATTAGTTGTGATGATGAATGGTCATATCTAATTAGGCTCAAATTTTCCCTTCTTTTCATTCATTACATTGGTATTTTTCTTATTCTCTTTTAACACAAGATCATCAAGTTCAATCTCTTTGGGTTTGATGTGCTTTTTATAGTTACAACATAACTTGTTATGATATGTTTGGAGATTATTCAAGGCAGTGAACCATTTTCATCAAGTAGTTCTAATTATTGTAATTATGTTACTCTATACTCCTCATCAATGATATCCTCCAATGAAATGTGCAAGGAAGGTAACTCAATCTCTATAGGGAGAATAGTTTTAGTTCCATAAACTAGGGAATATGGTGTGGCTCATGTTGGGGTTTGGGAATTGGTACAGTAGGCCTAAAGGCAAGAAATTATTGTAAATGTCAATCACAACCAGTGACATTAACAACATTTTTGAATATTTTAACAAGGGTCTTATTAGATGCTTTAACTTGGCCACTACTTTAAGGAAAATAAGGAGTGGAAAAATTTTATTTGATATGGCACATAACACAAAGTGCCTTTACATCCTTATTTTAGAACGATCTACTATTATTAGATATAATGGTAGAGGGAATGCCAAAATAATATATGAGGTGGTTCAAAATAAACTTGGAAATTTTCTTTTTGGTTATGTAAGTGAGGGAAATGACTTCAACCCACTTAGTAAAATACTCAATCATAGTGAGGATGTGTTTAAGTCCATCTAAAGAAGTAGGATTGATTTTCCCTATGAGATTGAGTCTGTGTGTAGAAAATAGCCAAGGAGTAATGATCTTTTGAAGTGTTTGGGCGTGAGCATGAATGAGATTGACATGTTTCTAACAAGGCACACACTTCTTAACATAGGCACATGCATTTATTTCCATAATGGGCCAATAATACTTTATACACAGGTTTTTAGCAAGGACCATTTCACTAGTGTGGGTTCCACGAATCCCTTCATGTACTTCTTTAAGCACTAATCCAGATTATATCAAATTTAAAAAATGAAATAAAGTTCCATTATATCCTATATGATAGAGTGTGGCATCAAGCAAGGTATAATGGGAGGTCTCATGAATAAAGGATTTTTGTTTGTTATGAGAAAGGTTAGTAGGGAAAATGTGGTTATGGAGGTGGTCATGTAAATCATGGTACCAAGGTGAGTTGGGACCAACAATATCACATTCCATTTCAGATATTTAACATTCATAAACTGGTTTTAAAAGATATTTAATAAGGAGCTGGTAATTTGGAACATTATCTAAGATTGTTATTAATGAGTCAATTATTGCCATTGTATTTGTAATCTTGTTATTGGTCCTTGGTATCTTCTCAAATCAGATGTGATTGAATTTATCCTTAATACTATCCACCATGTCTTTTTAAGGTATAATATTTTGATCTTTGGTCTGGTATTGCTTTGTCACTAGGTTAATAATCAACTGATAATCCCCATGAACATGTAATTGCTTAATATTCAATTATATCGCTAGGTGGAACCCTACAATGAGTGATTTGTATTACGTTATCGTTTTGGTACAAGTGAAACCAATGTGGAAGGATTTAGGAATAAGATCCCCCTGTGGTGTTATGAATATGGTTTTGTTTCTATATCCATGAGAGGTGTAGGAACCATCAAAGTAAAGTGTCCAATGATTTGATTCATAATAAGTTTCATCCATAGTCATGATTGACTCATTAGGGAAACTGAAAGTGAGTAGATTGGTATCTAATAAGGGTGCTTTTGCAAGTTGATCTGCAAGTACTTTCCCCTTAATTTACTTATAATGTACACATTTAATCTAAAAATCACTCAAGAACATGACTCTTTTGGATATATGGCCAGTCAAAGCTGCCTTGGAAAGTACATATTTGAGTGGGTCCACTTTGGAAATAATAATGGTTTTGTTGTTGAGAATGTAATTTTATAACTTTTGGGTTGTGAACACCATTGTTAATCAAGATTGTTAAATTGACATCTAATTGTACTCATAGGCCACCAATATTCTGTTTAAAATATATATTGCTCTTTCTTTCCCCTAATCATCCTGTTGGGCGAGAAGTGCCCCAAAGCATGTTTGGTTACTAAAACATAGAGAAGTAATGGATTTCCAAATGTTGGTGGGGCTAAGATAGGTGGATTTACCAAATAATTATTCAAATTCTCAAACACCTATTGAAGTCAGCATTCCACAAAAAGGTGGTGTCTTTCTTCCAAAGGTGAGTGAAAGGATGACATTTGTCTACCAATTTATAAATGAATCATCAAATGGATTGGAATTTTCCCTGCAAGCTATAGAACTAATTTATATTAGGAGGAGGCATTTCTATAATGTCCTTAACCTTTTTTGGATCGACTTCAATGCCCGTGCACAAGACAATGAAACCTATAATTTTTCAAAAAAAATAATGCCAAACACACACCTCTTAGGGTTAAGATGTACTTTATATTCATGAATCCTTTCAAATATTCTTTGTAAAACGTGTAGATGGCCTTCTCTAGTCTTATATTTACCCAAAATGTCATTTACATAGTCTTCGACAATATCATGCATCATGCCATGGAATATGACAGTCATTGCACGTTGGTATTTAGCACTAGTGTTCTTGAAACCAAATGACATCACTTGAAAACATAACATTCCCCAATGGGTGGTGAATGTTATTTTGTATTGGTCTTTAGGTTTCATTTTTGTATGATTATACCTTGAGAATCCATCCATAAGAGATAACATTTCGTACCCTATTGTGGAATCTACAATCATATCAATGTTTGGCAAAGGAAAATCATCCTTTGGGCATGATTTATTGATATCTCTAAAATCTATACATAAGTAAATTCCTTGTGGTTTCTTGATAATTGGGATGATGTTTGATATCCATTCTAAACAGTTTATGGGATGAATACATCCTACCTTAAATAATTTTTCTAATTCTTTTTTGACTAATATGGCAATGCAATGATGCATTTTTATTATCTTTTAATTGATTGGATTTTCATTTGGATGTACAACAAGGTGATGTATCATTAAAAGATATACAAGCCAAGCATATCTAAATAAGACTAGGAAAAAATATCAATACACTCTTGAAGGAGGGTATTAATAAGCTCACATTCATCTTAGGTCAGGGATGCTTCAAGTTTGATCCATTTGGGATCAGCTAATGTTCTAATGTTTACTTCCATGGTATCCTCCATGAGCAGTGTGGATCCATCTTCTATAATAGTCGGTAATGAGGTACATTGATCTTCTTCATCATATTATGGCTCAATTGGATCATCAAGATCACCCATATATGAATAATCTAAATCACTAAAGGCTGGAAAAGGCCACTCAATAAATACCTATAAGAAGTGTTGAACCAATTGGTGAAATACCTTCTAATCTTCTAAACTGATTCTCAATTGACATGAGGTTTTAGGACTGGAGGCACCCTGAGCTTCTTTAAAAATAGGATGAACTTCCCCATACAATGGCACCTAAAATAGGTTTTCACCATGGGACTCATCTTTTTTTTACCATTTTTCTAGTCTGAAAGCACCTCGAAGAGGTTTTCACCTTGGGAACTCAATGTTTTATTTACTTTTTCATTTTATTTATGACCAAAGAAGTTCACTTGCTCCCCAAAATAAGTGATAGGGTCCAATGTAATATCAAAGCCTTGATTATGATTACCAATAATAAAACCATCTTTGAGGCCCATAA
Source organism: Torreya grandis (assembly GCA_037957365.1). NCBI lineage: Eukaryota > Viridiplantae > Streptophyta > Pinopsida > Cupressales > Taxaceae > Torreya > Torreya grandis. The sequence continues at coordinate 2,099,487 of JARHVA010000545.1, read as the reverse complement.
ATTCAAAAATTGTCTTGTCATTCTACAAATCATCTAATGGTATATGTGAATCTTGTTGGTCCCAGTCAATCAGCTAGGGATAATGGAGGAAAAGAGGGGAATTAGAGGGAACATAAGTAATGTCACAAAATGTATTAGAAACAAATAGGTTGGTATTGGCTAACTCATCATAGATGATATAATAGGACTCCACATTATTGTCGACATCATCATTGTTAGACGGTAAATCGGTATCACACTCAAGTTTTGAGGGATCACCCTTAGGCAATTTGTATCCAATGCCTTGAATTCCTTTATGTTTGGAAATAGGTACTAGCTCAATAATACCTTGATGCTTAACCCACAAGTCTTTGCCTTTATAAGCTTGATTATCCATTATCATTTTTGGGATAGGATACTTTTTGACTCAATAACAAGTGGAAAAGTCATCATTATACAACCATGAGCCATCATTTCCTTTGAGTTGTTATTGGTCTTGTGAAGTAGTTTTGATAAAATTAAGAGGCCCCTTTTGGTGAGAATCATCTTTCATGTGCTATTCCATTATAACATTCTTCACTTTAGATGAACCATATGATTTGGGCATTTTAGGCAATTTGGCTATATGAAAAACATCATCAATTTGGTATTCCCTAAGGCCTTTGTCTTGAATAGTAAATGGGAAGATACTTAAGGAGTTATTGTATATGAAGTAGATGTGAGGGTACTTATATCCACATAATTTAACTCAAGTGATTGAACAAGGACAACTTTTTCCTTTTTAGGGACATTTTTGAGCCCCAGAAGATAATTGTATCTCTCACATTCTGCTTCAAGATGTTTACAATATTAATATAGATATAAATAACCAAGGATAGTAACTTCTAACCCATAATGGGGAAATTTGATGTACTAATGTAGATTCGAAGGTACTACGTGTACTTCATGAATTCAAGATCACCCAAGGAGTGAATTATATGATAATTTTAGATTAATAGCATGGAAAAGGGTATCATGGGTTAGATGCCCCATAATAACAGGTAAACAAATAGTACCCTATGATTCTCACTCTGCATTATCATATGCTTTAATAGTAATGGTATATAGTTGAATATCTATTTTAGTATAGCCCAAATGCTTAACCATACTCAAAGTCACATTCTTCAAACATGAACCATTATCTATGAGGATTTGTTTGATCTAATGCAAGGTAAATTTTAAGAGCCCATACCTAAAACTCCCTTAGGTTTGTTTAGGCAAATCTAATTTTTTAACCTTGACAAATATACAGGTTTTGAAAGTGATCTTTTTATTTCTAGGTTTTCCATACAAGCATAGTGTAGGCAGGTGACCTTAAATGCCACCTAGTTACAACATACCATTGGGTGACATATGTTGTCACCCAGTTATACCATTTAGTTGGGCATCACTTGTTGCCACCCAATTCACCATGCAATCGGGTGACATTTACTTAGTTTTAAGGTGCTAATTGGTTGTAAGGTGTATTCGGATGACAATAGGTGTCACTCAGTTGCATAATGTGGTTGGATGACAATAAGTGCCACCTAGTTGGATGATGCAACATGCATGACTGGTTACTTCTGATCGCATCTACCGATTGCCTATATTTCACTTTGAGCCTATAAAACCCCCCTTTGCCCTCATTTTTACACTTTATTCTCTTATTTTTTCTTGTCCCGCTTTCTTTAGTTGAGTTTTCTAACTGTCTCAAAGGTGTTTCATAATTTTTTTTGAAATTAAAGACATTAGTTCTAATTGAGTCAGAATTAATCTGTAGAGAGAGTTTAATAAACTTTCAAGTAGTTTGCATGCATCAAATAAATTTAAAAATTTGAACTAGCAAGGAAAAGATCTTTTTAGTCAATAGTAAGGCTATCAACACTTTTAATGAACTCAATCTTTCAATTATTTTACAAAAGCAAAAACTATATGAAATATTTTAGAAAACAATAGTTGTTATACATATCAAACTAAAACTCAGGTAGATAAAATAATCCTCGAGAAACTTGTTCATCATAAGTGATATTTGCATCTACCATGTCAGTGTCATATTCGGTCTCAGTATTTATATCCTTTGTATTGGTCACTATATTACTAACACCTCTAGTTTTAACAAGATAACTCCATGTTTCCAGTGATATTTTATAAGGAAACTTGTCCACAAAATAATGCAAAACATATAGTCTCAAGCAGGTCTCTAAATTTTTATCCAATCGGTTTCGAAGTTTTGATTTCATGAAAGATAATACACTAAATACTCACTCATCTTCCACAGAACCCAAAATTATTGTTTTAAAAAGTTCATATAATCTAAAATATTCACTAATACTTTCCTCTAAGATGCTACTTGGATAAATCTTTTTCCACAACCATGTAATTACACCATTTTTAGTTGGGTCACTTAGACACTGAAATTGATCAATAATTATAATTCTGAAATGTGTTGATTGATACATTAGTAAATCTTTTTTCAAAATACCTTTAATTTAAGCTCCATTCACCTCTATATATTTACAAAAATTTAATAGGGAGCTTATGTATTTGTGAAATAAAGTGTTAATCCATTGTTGACTATTAAAAATATTCCAAAAAATGGGATTCACAACTCCCATGGCCTCCAACAACTCATCCTTTTGAAAATGTTCTTTGCTCTCAATAGATAATCTTTGTGATATTCTAATTAATTTCATATGCATTTGAGATATAATAGTATTTTTTAGAAGATATGTTATAGATAAATCTTCAGTTTCAAATCCCACAACTTCAAGTCTTTTGTAGAAAGTGTGCATTGGGATCTCCTTGTCATTTACCACGACACAAATATTATCATTGATATTAAATTTCAAATAACTCTCAAGATTCTTAAAATCTATCAATTTTTCCCAAGTTATAAAAATAGGTCCCTCAAAGCTTTCATTCGATGTGTATAATATATCTAAAGATTGACATACTTGTTTTCTCAAATGTATGAAGTCAACAATATATATATAGATCTCTTTTGGGCATGTTTCATTTTACAATTGACTTCCTTCAACATTGACAAAATACCACATAATGTCAATAATGTTTTCAAATATTTTAAATGGTATAACAAATCTTTTGCCTTGTCAATCGCTTCAGAATGGACACTTAATAATTATAACACCTTTACAGACTTAGGAATAGTTTCTAATTCACAAGTTCTCACAAAAGGGCAAGCAAAGAGCATACACTTATTCCTGACTTCACAACCTAAGAATACACTAAGACACACCTAGAAAGATATCTTTAGGCAATCGATGTTTGTTACATGAAGAACTCCCCATATTTATAAGATGGAAATGGGAAGATCAAAGGTCGACACAAAGATGCCAGATCAATGGACAATAGGCAAGATGCCAAAAAAAAGTGGGTTATGGGCCCACTACACACCACCAAAAAAGAAAAGGAATCTGCCAACATAACTGACAGTATACCACCTTTAGAAAGTGATGAGGTCTACTTTACTTGGAGGAGGGTTAATGTGCTCACATTCACAGCTACAGACAAACCCCGTAACTAGTCATTAATCATCATCATAGAATTCATATACTCCTTGGGGAGAATAATGGTTGTCATCATCATCAGAGTCAAAATCAGTGTGGTCCATGTATAATGTTGAAGGAATTTTTAACATCTGATTGTTAGGTGTAGAAGGGAAGACAGCTTGATGACTGATGGTAAGTTGCTTCCATAATGCAGCTAATGGTTGGGCAGGAGCTAAACCAGCATGCAGATTAACTTGAAAGTTTTGGACTAAAAATAATTCAAATTTTACTCTGAAAGGTATTCGTAGAGAAATAAATATATTCCTTACTTGTTCAAGAGGAATTCAAACAGCAAGATCATCTAAGGCCTTTGTAGGCATTACATAATCCACAAATTCAAATAAATAATCTAGAATTTCAGTTGATCTCCAAAAATTCTCAATAGCAGGATCAAAACTGGGCCAAAAAGTAGACCACTGGATAAGGAATTTGAAACCATGCCATATGGCTCCTAAAACTGAGTAGTCCATGCCAAATTAGTATTGTTCACTTCATTAGAAGCTTCATGAGATTTTTTGATGAGAGCATTTATCTCATTTGTCAACTAATTTGCAACTAATGGAGTTGATCTCCATATATGCTGATGGAATTCATCCCTTACCTCAATGACTATTACTGCCATTATTGAGTTTTCTGACCTTTCTGAATTGAATTCTCTAGAGATGAAGTCTTCAAGACAACTCTTTTTTCCTGGAATGTGTTCAACTATAAAATCAAAGTCTGACATATATGTAGCCCACCTAGTTAACCTACTCACAGATCCTTTCTTCAGATTATCAGTAGAATGCAAAATACTCATAAAATTATTTAAGTCAAATCTAACAATAAATTTCTCAGATCTAACAAAGAACATAAAAGCTTGAATGGCTTTGATAACAAGAATTTCTTTATGAGTAGAATGATAGTTTTTTTTATCCTGCTTAAAATTTCTAGAAGCAAATCTACAAAGCTTTTATGTACCATCTGATAATATTTCTTTCAAGATATCACACCAATATAAATTTGAAGCATCTATTTCAATGATTTTTAATCCATTACTAGGTAGAACAAGATGTGGCAAATCCTAACATTTTTGCTTTATTCTTTGAACAGCTTTAGTCATTTCATCTGACCATACTGTAGGATTATTTTATAGTCTTTTATTCATAAGAATTCTACCTTGATCTATATTTTAGTAATATCTAGCAACATAGTTAACACATCCTAGAAATCTTTGCAATAATTTCTTATCTTTTAATTCATCAGGAAAATTCTTTATAGTTTTCAAGACATGTTCTTGAACTATAAATTCTCCTTATCTTACAGTAAATCCTAGGAATTCAATTTCATCTTTGAATACAAACATTTTCTTCTCAGACAAAACTAAACCATTGTCATATACTATTTGATAAAATTGTTCAAGATGATTAAGCTGCTCTTTAGGAGAAATTGAAAATATTAGTATGACATCAATATAGACAATGATAAAATTATAATAGTCTGAGAAGATTTTATTCATCATTTCTTGAAATATACTAGGAGTTTTTTTTAGCCTAAAAGGTAAAACATTCCATTCATATTGTCCAAAAGGAGTGATGAATGCAATTTTATACCTATCTTGTTCTGTAACTTGAATCTGCCAACATCTTGATTTCAAATCAAACTTACTATATACCTTGATGCCATTAATTCTTTGCATAATTTCATCCTTTGAAGTAATTAGATGCTGCATAGGCAAAACATATTTACTAAGAGGTATATAGTTTATAACCAGCATTTTATTTCCTCTAACCTATTCTAATCTTTTATTAACATAAAAAAATTCACATGCCCATAGACTAGTTGAATCTTTGATCAAACCTTGTTCTTTTAACTACTTTATTTCCTGGAAACATTCTTCCCTAAGTGACGAAGACCTTCTTGAATAATGCACCTTAAACTTAGGTTCAACATCTTTACCATCTTTGTCCTTAATCATTTTTAACTCAATCCTACATTCATCCATTTTTTTGTTTCTAAATGCTAAAGGATTTTCGAAACAACAATCCTTTTTTAGCTTTTCATAATAGGATCAATATTGGGATGACAAAGATTTACCTTTTGCTGGATCCATCTGGTATCTACTAGTTTTTTCAATTTTTCCTTCAATGGAATTCTGCACTCATATCATGATTTTTTATACAAAGAATATTTTTGTGTAAGAATTATTTCATGTGGTTGAATTGTAATAAGATAAAAAATTTCCAAATTATTTGATCCAATCATCATGTCATACATTGGCATCTCATGTTGAACTACCTTGAAATGATAAATAGTATCACTTACCACAACCGGTATAATAATAGACAATTTTGAAACCATTGTCTTTGTATTAAAGGTTAGCCTATGAAAATCAGCCTTCCACATATCAGTAGGAATTGCATGATATCGAGCAAGTGAAATATCAGCATCGATATCAAATAGAACATCTAGACTATATGGTTTAAAGCCGTCCCACTTGATTTGAATTTCACAGACTAGATTATTAGTACTGTAAACTGAGATTTGGTGAATGTTATTATTATGATTTTGAGAGGTATCCCCCCGCTGAAAATGAGATTCCATCTCATTATAAACTTGGATAAGCTCTTCTTCAAAGAGATTTTCTTGTTCATCGGCAAGAGCTTCTTCCTTTAAGAGTTCTTGTAACTCATTCTGAGCTTTGACAAGGAAAATTTGAAGCAATGAAATACGCTTCATGCCCCAAGCAACTCTATCATGAGTGTTAGGTTGATAAGTAGCTTCAACCTGAGCTATTTTTAGAGAGTTTTCTCAGGACAAAAGATCCTTTTGTCTTTATTGTTGAGCAAGATGCAAAGAATATTTTTTCTCAGCATCAACAATTTGCTATTGTAGAAACATCCTTTCTGAAATCATGTAAGCAGGAGTTTTATCATATCTCTATTTTAGAAAGGATATTTGCTAGGATAAACTCAAAGCATCTAAAAATTGGGTAGAAATCATATGAATCTAAAAATTGATTTCAGAGTCATAATCTGAAGATTCACTGTCTGTGTCAGATTTTATTAGATTCATATTATTCTGATTATCATTATTATCAGATTCTTCCCACAAGATATCTGAGTCATACTGAATCTCATCATCTTCTGATAATAATGCATATTCATTTTTATTAATATTATGGCTCTTTATAAAATTGACCTTTTTGGACTCTTTTTTCCTATTAGGACATTTATTGGCATAGTGATTTCCTTGACAAAGGAAACACTTAACAGGTTTTTTTCTAAAAACCATGTTTCTTCTTTCTGAATATCCTCCTTGGGCCAAACTTTCTTCATTTCTATCTAGGCTTCCAAGGTTTGTCAATGAATTCTCTTTTAGAAGAACACTTATAAGAATGAGATTTTTTTCTTTTTTTCTTATATTTCATGTATTTATGGACATCTATACAACCAAAATTATCATCTAAAGAATTGCAGAACTTTGCATCAATTTGTTTATGAAACTTCATAGTTTCCTTTTGTGCTTTTCTCTCTGCACATAATTTTTCATTGACTGCCTTGATATTCTGATTAATTATTCCAAAAGGCATTGTTTTAAGATTGTCCCCCATTGAAGCTTTATACTTAGTAGCAAAGTATTTTGGAAATGACTATATACCTAATTTTATAAGTAGGATTAAAAATTTCTCTAAAATTATAAAATAGATTTTCCATATAACACATGTACTCATCAAGTCTAGTCATATCACATAGCTAAGCTTTAAGAAACTTGGCTATATTTGATTTTTTTTCATTATCAACTATACCAACAAATTCTGAAAATAAAGCATTGTAAAGTGCTGAAATTGGCTCAGGATGTGAGTAGATGCTATCATGAAACTGCTGACCACAAGCATCCCATCATTCTTTAATATTTCCTATGAATCCATTGGTAATATGTTGGCTAACACTGAAGGGATCTTTTTAAAGACCATATATTTGAACACTAGCCCATGCTAGCATAGCATGAATAATTTATTTCCTTTTTTTGAATGGTTTGCAATTGAATTTATAGAAGAAAGGTTGAAGGTTTAAAGTTCTTATTTGAGAGTCTAATGGAGGCCTAGAAGATTCTTTGGCTTCAAAATAACTTTCTTTCTCTACAGCCTCTATTTTGGCCATGTCGACTTGAAGAAACTTGTCAATAGATTTTTCTTTATTTGGTAAACTCTTTGATTTGGATTTCACAAATGACTCTCTTTGTAATTTTACTACATTTTGCCAAGAATGAATATTTTGACGACAATCAGTGTCTTCAGGCGTCAATAGTTATGAGTGTGACTTAAAAGATTGACCTTTATCTTTTATGGATTCTAGGATTTTAGGAATAGCAAAAATAATGGTACTTTGATTAACTATCTCTCTAGTTATACTATCAGATGTTGAGAATAACTATCTAATCTCCTGATACACCTCTTCTTGTTTTGTATGAAGAGAAACCATATTAGAATTAAGTTGATCTTGGTTTTGTAATACAATTTTCTCTTGGGCCTCTATATTTTCTATCTTCATATCAGCAGACTGTTGGCATGGCCTAATATTATTAGACTCACTATCTATTTTCTGGACAATCTGATTATGCTAAGAAGAAACACTATCATTTAGAATATTGATTGATCTAGTATGCTCTCCTTTCTGATACAGCTCAATACTTTTCAACATTTTAGAAACCTGCTCAAGACTCTGTTGAATATTTGAAACTTTATTGTTCAGACATTTGGTTGCCAGATTATTTTAATTTAATAACTTGACTTTAGTGGACTGGTCAAAACTTTTATCCGATGATCTTAAATAATACATTTGGGCTCTGAATCTATCATTAGGTGAATACTAACTGAAATTTGTAGCCTTTGAGAATCCTTTTTTAGTATAAGACTCATCTCCTAGAGGAGTCTTCCATACAAGACCTTCACTTTCTTTCTTCTTTCCTTCTTCAAAAATTCCTTCTATGTTGACCTTTTTTGCTTGAGCTAGTAATTTCTTATTTCTTTCAAACAACTCTTGAATGGCTAGATCTCTATTGACCATATTGACTCTAGACTGGTTAGGATTACTTATGATGTTTTGATAGTCTACACAGAAATATGAGTCAATTTGAGGACCATGGATCTTTGTAGTATGTAGACAATGAGGATTAGTTATAGGAAAAGACTGTTGTAACTATATATTCTGCATATGATCTTTCAGATCATTCTAAGAATTAAATCTGATAATAGATTTATCTGGTAGGTCTTTTATGGAGGTAGTAAAGGATAAGGATTTCCTTGGTTTCTGGACAAATTCTATATCCACTATCCATTTTTAAGGAAATTTAAGTTCTGACCATGAAATGGATGCAATAGGAATAATTTGACAATTTTTTGTGGCTCGACTCACCACGCTTTTGCCTGGCATAGGGGTATGTTTAACAGCAGGGTGAAGAGTATTGGTTAGGCGATACATGATCTGGTATTTGGTAGCAAGAGGATAGTAACCTCGAAGCATTTTGAGACCATGAGTTTGGAGAAAAGGCTTTAAGACCTTATTCAAGTTTTCTTCTTGATGGATGGCAACAGGATAGTTGGGATAAACAATGGTAAATATGGGACCATTGTGAAGATCAATTTGGATAGCATTATGTAAATAGGCACTAAAAAAAGTATGTCTATTATCGAGTAAACATGATAAAAGACTAGCATTTAAACCACATCTAAATAAGGGGAAAATGCCTATAAAAATTGCACCTATGTGTAAAAACTTATACTTAGATTGAGATTTTAATTGACAAATAGTTTGGTCATCAAAGATTTGTAAACGATATTTATATTGATCATTTTGCTTGACCTATAGAATATTTTTAGAAACTTTTATAGAAGTTTTAGCAACAAGATGAAATGGATAAAGCTTATCATAAACATCTATAGGCTTAAGAGTAGGAAGTTTCCATTTTGGACTAGGATTTTCTTCATTAAAATCTATTGTTGCTTCATTTGCAAAAAAGAAAGATGTAGAAGATGTATCAAAAAGAGTACAAACATCAGATGTACCTATGCTATCTTTTGTTATTTGTCTCTATTATGTTGTCATTCTGGTTATCTGTTTCCATATCCTCTTCAGATAATAGGGAAGGGAATGATCCTTTAAGCTATGAGGAAGGCGTGTTGTGGATCTGTATAGTACCGATGATACAAAGATTATGGATGTGACTAATCCTCAGATGATCCTGCTATTCAAATTCCTCCTGAACAAGTAAGGAATATATTTATTGCTCTATGGATACCTTTTAGAGTTGAATTCAAATTATTTTCAGTCCAAAATTTTCAAGTTAATTTGCATGTTGGTTTAGCTCCTGTCCAACCATTAGCTGCATTATGGAAGTGACTTACCATCAGTCATCAGTCATCAAGATGTAATGAACCACTACACCAAAACCTCGAGGCATTAGTGAAGTCCACCCACCAGGACCATAACATCCCACCACGCTTTTGAAGCCCAGACTCTAGGCTGGATTTGTGCCCGTACCATTAGGATTCCCTGCATGTACGAGCCTTAGACAAACACTGCAATGCCGGCGTAGCCACCTGCTCTATGACTTGAACCAGGGTGGAGGCTCTGATACCACATGTAACGAACCACTACACCAAAACCTCGAGGCATTAGTGAAGTCTGCCCACCAGGACCATAACACAAGATATATTTTCCCACAATGTTTCTTAATTGTATCCAACTTAAGTTGAATTTTTTGTTCTTTTCCAATTTTCTAACTACATATTGTACATTTGCATTCTATTGGAGTATCATTACTATTTTTTTGTTCTACAGGTTCTATAAGGAGATATTTTATTGCTTAGTCAACCTGAAAATACCTCCCAATTATCCATCCACTTCTCTTCCTCTGAGATTTTTAAGTAGAATTTTCAAAGGAATTTAGTGTTTGATTAGAACTACAAATCTCTTCTGGTAAATGAATTTATTCACCATTGTCATCTAGATCCATAGGAGTGTCTTCTAAGGGTGGCATATCTTTGATAAAATCTTTAGGTGGCGAGATGTTATTGTGATTAACTCTTTCTAATGAAATAGAATCATTATAAGTGGGAATTTCTGCATGTAAAAGGGTTTTAAAATTATTCCATAATTAAAAAGAAAATTATTGGTTTTTTTTAAAAGTTAATAAGTACCTATATTTTGAGTGCATGTCATTTACACAGTTGTCTTTCCTAGCTTTCTAAAATAAGATAATATGCTTAATTTTCTTAATAATTGATATGTTATTTTATTGTTACCATTGGATGCCATTATAATGCAAGGGGGATGTAATTAGGTGGTTAAAGGATGCAACTAGGTGGTGGATGAAGATGGTAGCAGCAGGATAGAACAAGTTGGTGGCAAGATGCAGTCGAGTAAATACAGTTGAGTGGTAGAAAGGTGCTATCAGACAACAATGGTCGGGTAGTGATAAGATGTAGTTGGGCGATAAAGGTTGGGTGGTGACAATCGATCAGATGCAAGGATGCAGTCAAGCACCCACAACATTCAACTTCATAATGAGGTAAAGAATGAGACTTGAATGGTAACCTATGTGAACATATGTAATGTGTGTGTGTGTGTGTGTGTGTGTGTGTGTGTGTGTGTGTGTGTGTGTGTGTGTGTGTGTGTGTGTGTGTGTGTGTGTGTGTGTGTGTGTGTGTGTGTGTGTGTGTGTGTAAGGCAAATTATAGTCTACCCATAGAATTATTATAAATTATTTGTGAGCTAACTCATAAAAAATTAACATACTAAATATTTAGGAAATTAGGCCCTATGTACTACTCCTCCAAAATCACCAAATATAATTTCCCAAAAATTGAATATTATGAACCAACAAATATTCACCACTAAAATTTACCCTGATCTTATGTCTTGAAATGATTGCCTCTTTATAAAGTGGATTATTATGTAAAGGACCAAGGGATATTTGGTCAAAAGTAAGTTGTTGGCCTGGGGTCAAATGACTCACAAGATTTTTAAATTTGTCAGGAGCAACATAACTTGGGACCTTGGATTGGCTTAAAAACTTATTCAATGTGTTTTTATGGATATCTAATGTACATAAAAGATCTAGAATAAAAATTTACACTAGTGTGTTTTGTAATTGTTCCATAATATCATATAACTTATCATTAGTAGAAATATTCGACTTGGATTTTTGAGGTATAGGACCTTGAACGGGGTTATTGGAGGAAGAAGATGTAGAACCTTTGAATCTAACCTTAGAACTTTGATTTGTGATTGTGAAACCTCAATTTGGTGATAGGTTACTTCATTAGAGGAAGGGGAAGTAGGGCCTAAAATGATAACTCTTGGTTGTTGACTAGCATAATTCTATTTAAATCCATTAGAGGGAGGATTGCTAGCATATGGGTGTGGAGGTCCTAAAATAAAAGGTGATGATTTTCAATTATTGTTGGTTGTTGGTTTAGGATTAATAGTAATAGTGGCTATGTGATTGCTATAATGCGACCTAAAACATGGTCATACTTGTAGGGGACATTATTATAGCTGGATTGGTTAGAATAGGTGTCCTGACCTTGATTATGATTAGTGTGTTGCTATTGATTTGGTCATTGATTTTTATTGTTAGGAGGCTTGTTCTGGTCTTAATTATTGGCTTGATATTGATTTTAATTCTAATTTCTAGAAATTTTTTGTGGAAAAGGGTTTTCATAAATACCCAAATTTGATTAGATGTTGTGGCCACATTGTCTAACTCTATTTCATCATTTTCTAGCAAATCTTGGATGAAGTGATGAAGTTACACACATATGTGAATGGAATGACCCGTTACCTAATGGTAATCACAGACTCATTCTCCATGTACTAGGTGGGTTTAGGTTGCCCTTCTAGGAATGAGTTTAGAACTGGCCAAATGATCATATTAGCTACAACTAGAAATCAAAACACTACCTCAATAGATTTACCAAGATCACTGAAAATTCTATTTTAGTATTGGCCTCTTCTTGAAGGTGGTATTTACAAAGTAAGTGGCTAAGTAGGTAGGGTTGTTTGGGCAAGTTATGGGTATATCGTTTGCACATATATATAATATGTTACCCCATCCCCTATAACATTTCTATTCATGTTGAATGGTTTAGGCTTTTTAGATGTACTTGCTTGAGCTTACATCTAAACCTTGTTCTGAATTTGATTTTGAGAATATATTTTGATGACAACCTTTATCAATGAGAGCTTATTTAGTTTGTAGTCCTTTAGAAATAATCTCTTCAAATGTATTTTCATAATGAAGTCTGAGATCATAAGCTACACCTAGTTGTAAATTGGCAGTAAAGAATATAGCCAATTATTTATCAAGGAGTTTATGTGGGAATTGGTTGGTCAATATGCACCACTATTATGAATAACTATAAAAACTCTCTCCTCCTCTTTGTTTGGCATGACACAAGTCAACCATAGTCACCTCATGTTCTAAATTATAGGAAAACTATTACACAAACATTTTAGATAGGTCATCAAAATCATCAACAAAAATTTTGGGTAGATGGAAAAACCACTCCAAAGCTTGCCTAGCCAAACTACGGTGAAAAATAAGTGAAGTACAAATTGTTGTATGCAACCCCTTGACAAGCAATGAGTAAGTCTTTCAAGTGATATTTTGTATCACCTTTCCCTTTGTACTTTTTAAAATTAGGCTTCTCAAAATGATGTGGGAATGGTATCTAAAAATAGCTCATATCAAAGGGATAAGAGCATATGTTGTCTAGTTTGAACTTCTTACCCTGATTTCCTGCTTGGATAGCATAAACTACATCTTTCACCTCTTACAAGTCCTAGTGAGTGGGACTAGTTTGCAGGGGAGTGGGTACGTGTTGTTGAGTATTCAAAGGTGGATTGCCTTGACCTAGATAAAGTGGTGGTATGGGGTATTGAGGAATTTTTACCTGATTGGTTCTAACATGAATGTTTACCCTTTGATTGGGGTTATATTGTTGAGAGGGCTCTTATTGTTGGTAGGCACTTACTACTAAATGTAAATTTGATTTGGAGGTAACTATGGTATGAATAGAGGGATGGTTTATTTGGGATTAAACAAGAGTTATTGGGAATGGAAAGGAATTTGTTATTGATTTATTGGAATTTATTGTGTGAATGGAACTTGTTATTAGTTTGAAGAAGCACCTTGTTGACTAAAATTAGTATGTGGTTGAATAATAGAGACATGTTGTTGATTAGATGTCATTTGTTTAGGATTGGCTACAACTTGTTGAAGTGGTATATTGGTCACCACTTTATGAGGTGGTAGATTGTTTGCCGCCTATTGTAGTGGAAGATTGGCCACCACCTATTGAAGTGGAGGATTCATCACCACCTATTGAGGTGGGGGATTGGTCACCACCTCTTGAGGTGGGGTATTAATCACCACCTGTTGAGCTAGGGTTTCTTTGGGCATGTTCACAACTTGTTGTGAAGTGTTTGGAATGTTAGAAGAAAGGGCTTGTTGGGAAGTTGGAGGAATGTTTTTTTGTGATGTGGATGACATTTGATGTGGGTTGAAGTACACTAGTTGAGATTTATCAACCACACGTTGGGAATAATCTATAGGGGGATTCAAATTGGGGTTAGTTACTTTTTTTTAATTTTAGATATAAATGTGTTTAATAAATCTAAAACTAATGTATTACTAGAAAATAGGTCATGATTGGGCAGGAAACAAACTAACAAATCTAATGGTTGTTCGATTGGTGAATTTAGCTTTATTAGTGGAAGATTTTTAATAGCTAAGGCAATTATGGAGTTAACTAAAGTAGCCTAGACCTTACTAGCATTTTGTATTTGAGAGGCAATGAATTGGCTTTGGGATGATGGGTCAACAAGTTAACCTTTTCCTTTGTTAGATGTCATAAGGGCTTGATTAGAGGCTGGTAAAAAAATTTGATTGTGACTATAAGTAGTTTGATTGTCTAGAAATGAAAAGAACATCTATTCTGGAGCTCTAACCAAATAACATAAATTCTCTATGAGAAATCCAACAAGAATGTAACACCTATTTCTAACAGTCTTACAAGGTGTTTGTCTTTGTTATTAAAGAGGTGTCATGTAAATTAGTCATGTCTATATTATATATTCTATGGTACATCCATGAGATATCATCGATTTTGTTCAAGGTTGGCACTAGATGGTACATTTTGGAGGTATTGTTGATGTTTTTCATGTTTGGCATTAGATTGCACATTAGTAAGGTATTATTGATTGGCCTCATCTTTAACACAATATTCATACCCATATAGATTATATATCACTTCCTCATCAAATAAGGGGTTATAAATAGCCCCACTGCATGTATAGTTTGGCATATTTTGGTTTATGATCTTCATCTTGGAATGAGATTAGATGTTTGAATTTTGCCTTAATTTAGAACGTGGTTTATAGAACTTAGAATATGCTTGTCAATGTGAAAGTTGAAAGTAATGTGTTTTTCTTGTGTTAAGTATAATATCAAATTGGAATGGGTCAATTGAAGGTGTGTTGATATAATTGGTCCAACAAATAAGGGTATGCAAATCAAACATGCCTTCAAAAGTGCATACAAGTCTTAGGTATATCCACTGCTTTTCAGTATAAGTGTTCAATGTCTGGATATTGAAAGGGTTTGAACTCGATATTGACCTAGAAGGGTCTATCTTGGAAACTTGAATTACGAATGAAGTGTTTCAATAGATTTTTGCTTAATGTTCTTGAAAGAAAGAGAGAAGAAACTTGAGAAAGGTATGGTACAAGAACCTGGTATATTGTGCATGCATTGATCATATGATTGTAGAGAGTTTCTCTTTGTCCAGGGAGGAATGACCTATAATAAGACGACACTAAAACAAATAGTTGGTTAGTTAGAGAGTCAAGTGGATTTCCTAGCACAAGCTAGATCCAAGAAGCAGGAGCTTCTTAGGAGGTTGTCAATCCATGTTTTTAAATAATTAAGTTTAGAAATTGAAAGATAAAGTAATTGCATAAATAATAGAAGATACTGAGATTGAATACAAGAAGTGCTTGATAAGAGAAATTGAATAATTATAGAAATTAATAGATCAATAATAATGCTAAATGGGTCATGTATGGTTCAAAAAATAATGTGAGGCTCTATGAATACATAGGAGATCAAAAACTAAGATTTGGTTGAGGTTTAGTGGGTGAAAATAACTTGTTATTAAAAATGTCACATAGTGACCATCGATGGTCAAGGTGATCGTTGACGATTAAGGTGGCCATTAACAGTTAGGTAACCATCGATAGTTGGGATAGACCATCAGTGATTAGGGTGACCATCAATGGTTATTATGGGTTTTGGATACATTTAGAAAGTTTGGCCTGATGAGGTCATAGAATGGAATTCTGAGAGGTTGGTTTGGGTTGGGTTGGCTATGAGATAGAAATGACGTAATAAATTACTAAAAATAGAATACTTAACTTTATGGTTACTGATATAAAGACTAGTTAAGATAGTTAACTGATATACTCATTGATGGAGTTTGGGGCAATTCTAGTAGAGTAATGGTACCTAGTTATTGGTTGAGGGGTGATAACACTTTGGATATCTATCACACTTGCTAGTTCCCTAGAAGAATGACCTATAGAAAAAACTCTAATACAAGAATCTCTTGATATTTGTGGATGGATTTTACCTCCTACTCTTCTCTTTTTATAGGCATAAGGAAGAGGTAAAAGTGTAGGTTAAAGAAGAGGTTTAACTTATTGTCTAAATTTAAATTTTGACATGTATTGGCTCACACACAGATTAGGTAAGATAATTATAAGAAAAAGCAAGTTGTAGTTAAAGTGAGTGTTCAATGTTTAGGTGATGAGGACCTGATCGTTGGTGGTTAGGCCTAACCATCAATGGTGAGGGTGACCATCGACAGTCGAGGGTCAAATGCCAAGTTGGGTTTAAAAGGTGGGTTAGTTAGTGGGTCATTCTAACTTAGGTTTATGATCAAAAAGGGTGCAGATGGTCCTTAGGGGGCTTTGAGGTGGTCTAGGGGTGTTTTGACATCTAGAACCATGGTGTGTAGTTTTTTGATGTCTACATTTGCCCCTTTTTGTTATGCAACTTGTATCAGTAAGCTACAAAACAAAAATGGATTGCAAGTCAAATGTTAGGTTGACCCAAGCATGGGAGGAGGTATTCCCCCTCAAACTAAGAAGTGATGAGGTAAAACAAAATTGGGTGTGGTTTTGATGAGTAGGTAAGTTGGTGACAAAAGTGGGTTATTGGTTGGGTATTAAATTGTGAACATGTACACAAAGTGTGAGTAAATATGATACCCAAGATCATGCATTAAATAGGTTACCATTATTGGTAAAATCAAGGTTAGGGTTAGAAGGACAAGTGTCAAATGGACCACATAACCATATGTGATGGTTGGGTTGCACTTGTAAATGCAAGTCTCCTAGATGAGGTCAGTGTAGTTGCAAGTATCCAAGGTAGGAAGTGCTCTTGAGAAGACATAATTGGTCAGGTGTGTATAAGGTAGCACGAGTATAAAAGATTGTTTAATATGGTAAGTAGTTGGTGTAGTCAAAAGGATAAAGGCAAGCTCATCTCAAAACATGTGATAGTTGGGTCAATATTGACCAATGAAGAGGTAATGACATTGATGATTATTTTGTTGGTTAGAGATGGCAATCTCCAGTGGGTGGGCACGTGATGTGGTTTGTGCTAAAATTTTGGTTTGAAAATGTGGTTAAGTGGGAAAATCCTAAAACGTTGACTATCGATAGCCAAGGGTGACTTTTTGACCATCGACAGTCACCCTAACCATTGACAGTCTGGTGTCAGCCCTAAAAGGGCGAGTTCAAAAAAGACCACCATGGCTTTGGTAGGCTCATTTAAGAATTTTAACATTTGATGATTAAGTGTTTGACATTTTATGATAAAATGACTATCAATTGATATTGATTGATTGGTAGAGAGTGTTGAGGTAGACCACATGTTTTTGGAGGTTTGAGTTGATTGAGGATGTAGCTTAGATGAGGGAGGGTGCATAGTCAGGTCGTGGGTCCTGGAGTTCCTCCTCAATGTTGATCAAGGAATGAGGTAGGTGGTATATTATGATTTATAGAGTAATTTCAATTTGGCAAATGCATTTGTATTTGAATTTATTGTTTGTGGTAGATAGTTTGGTTTATGGGTAGTAGTTGACCTAAGTTTAGGTTTTGGTAGTTGTGGTTGAATTTGAGGTTAGTTTTTAAATTGGTAATGGTAGGGTCATTAGGGTAGGTTAGAGGAGAAATTTAGGTAAGTTATTAAAGCTGTTAGGTGGTGTGTGGTAGGTCTTTTGAGGGAGTAGGGTTTGTTTGGTCCATCAGTTGTCATGTATAGTGACCATCGATAGTAATTATCAATCGTTGATGGACGATAAGTGACTGTCATAGGTTGGTCACTTAACCATTGGCGATCACCATTACCATCAACAGTTGATAAGAGTTGGATACTTTTTTTTTAAAAGTGTTCAATGTTTTTAAATTAGAAAGAGTTTAGAGTTTGGGTAATGTCAATTTTGAATGTTGAGGTCAAAGGTAATTATTTATGTTTGACAGGTAATAGTTTAAGGTTGATGACGATGGTTAAGGTCAAGGATAACATTGTAGGTTAATAGGTAAGTGGTTAAGATTGGATGTTAAAGATAATAGTTATGTTATAGGATGAAGGGTAATGTAGGGTATATTGAATAAATTGGTTTGGCTTGGTAGGTGTCACTAGGTATAGGTGAATTAGGAAAGAGGCATAATTTGTAGGCAAAATTGGTTATTATACTAAGGTTGTTATTTTTGAACCTTGTAAGCACGTCAGAAGATTTAGATGAGGGACTGAGTTCCCCATATTTTTGATGAGATTCATCGAGGTATGACTACTGACAATTGGGCCTATATGGAGGAGGTGGGCCTTAGTGGTATGATGCATTATCGACTTGTACCACAGGATGCAATGATGATAGTGGCACTCATCAAGAGATGGGATCTTAACACTAATACCTTCCTACTACTTACATGTGATATGATCATCTTACTTGAGGATATCCATAGGATTACATAGCTACCCATAGAGGGTGAGTCAATTTACCATATTGAGAGGGAGGAATGGGATGATATCATGGAGCTTTTATATAGAGATGACCTTGACTTTGTAAGGTGGCATGCAAGAGGCTTCCACTATAGTTTGTTATACTAGAGGGCTAGAGATGATAGGCAACTACTGATGATGATGATGATAATGGTCTTGTGTTATGCCATACTAGATTTTAGCAGTGGGCGGTTCCCTTATTTATTATTAGCGGTGTTGTTTGAGATGTTTATAGGTTGCATAGTGTTTGAGTGGGTACATGTGCTATTGGTTTAGATTTATAGGGAGTTTTAGGGATTATTAGCTCACATGAGGTATGGGATCAATGCCAAGTTTATTCCACTTTTTTGGGTGTATAATCACATCTAGGTTTTATGACTGATGGGGCTATCATGGGAAGGTTATGCCTAGATGGATTTTAGAGTCAGGTTCATGAGATGGAGAGATGATTATGCCCTCTTAGGACCAAGAAGAGGGGTACATGACTTAGACTAGTTCAGAGGTACATTGTATGCCTTGGTTATTGGAGACATGATTTGGAGACCCTATGTCAGGTTTCTAGAGTGGGTTCACTATAAGAGACAAACACTGTCATTACAGAGCTATCGATGGATCTATGGTAGGAGGGATGGTGAGATAGAGTTCATTCCTTTTGATAAGGTATGAAAACAATTCAACCTAGTTCAAGATATTCTAAGTTTGTTTTTGAGATATAAGCAGGAGGATACAGAGTTCCTACTGCCTGAGCCATATCTAATTCATTTTTTTATTGATCACAAGGAGTTGCCTTTGAGGATAAATAGGGATGATGTAGGTGTTACACGAGCCTATCCTGCATGGTACCAGGTATTTTATGCTACTACTAATTTTAGGGGTGATGATGGTGGTTGGTAGGTGATGGATGTTGACCCAACTAGTAGAGGTAGACCCTAACAGGCACATGTACAAGGGTTTACCCTAGATATATAGGTAGTGACTGCTCAAAAGGATTAGGCATGAGTGGCACTAGCCATAGCATAGGCTTCTATGATAGCATTATATTCATCTATGGCAATGATATAGGGTCAGTTGGCTACTATCATACGTGAGAGAGATTAGGCTAGAGCTACACTAGCCTTGGTTACCTAGGAGAGAGATTCCCTAAGACAAGGTAGAGGAGGAGGAACAACACCTACAAGACCATTAGGCACTATCCCCATGGCATGGTACTTAGCTATAATGGAAAAGCTTTGATACTATGAGGTGATAGCCTTTACACATTATCTAGATGAGCCTCAAGGGGGCAAGTATAGGGCAGCTATGGCTAGAGGTGCTAACATGGTGACACTAGGTTAGTGAGCTGCTTCTATAGGTGGTGAGGTAGGTACGTCAGGAGGATAGGCATCAAGAGGCAATGGTGCCCCAGGGGCAAATTTTGATATGAGACATTATATATTTTGATGTATATGATTTTGATATCAGATTGTGAGTTGATGCAGTGAGATGTATATTTATTTTGAGAGATATAAGTACATGATTGTGCACATGATGATGATTATGATTATAAACTCATGAATTTATAGATATAACCTTTGCATATGGTTTGTGGTCCATGGTTATGATGTTGATGTTGATTATTTATGATGTTATGTTGATTATGGTTATGCTCATGAAGATGTTGATATGGACTCACTTGGATAGGCATGTGATGATATGTCTTTTTTTGTTTATATTCATGATGATATTGATATTATGGTTATAGTTGATGCTCTCTCATGTGATTATGATGATAATGTGATGTTGTTGATGACTTGTTTTATTACAATTATTGATGATGTTGTTTACGGATGTTATGATGTAATTTCATGTTTGTGACATTGATATGATTATAGTGTTCATACTGAAATTTTATGAGTATATGCTTCCTTATTTAAATTTAGACATGTGGCAAAAATAGTTTATTGCTCATTGTTCATGGATGTTATGATGTTGATGGTAATGACTATGTTCATGGATAAGGTTTATGTTAATGATGTATATTTTTGTTCATGATATGATGATAATGTCATGATGATGATATGATGATATTATGTGATGTGGTTATGATCATGGCCATTTGGTTGAAATTAAGGTGAATCACATAAAGTAAGTTTAATAACAAAACCAAATTTGAGAAAGAGAAGATAATCAAGAGACAAACATCTAAAGAGAATCTATCAACTAGTATGAGAGGATAAGAAGAGGGCACAATGTTTATTCATTGGCAAGGACTAAAACAAACCAAAGTTGGATTGGCTTAAAAAACATAATCCTTTCGAATGCTTTGCATTAGCATTTGTGAGTTGGTTAAAAAGGTGTTTTGATCACGTTACATCAAGTAAGCTTAAAATCACTTAGTATAGTGTATAAAGGGGAGATTGATGAAGATGGAACCTTCTTTTGAGACTAGCATGCCTCTTCTGGATGTTACTAAAGATTAAGTTATAAACAAGTCTATGTCATACAAGGTGTAGACTAACTGATGTAGGAAGTTTAATTATGACAGCCGATTACGAATTTCAAAATTATTTTGCTTTTATTGATGTTTGATAATGGGTCTTTTGCTTTTTTTTTGTTGCTTAGGAGGGTTGGGGGAAGTTGATTGATGCGATAAGCTTCCAAAAGATTGTTATGCTTTGATAAATGCTTTACTCAGCCATCCTTCAAGGGGGTGGTCTAAGTTTGTGTGCTTTGTTTAATGCTACCCTATAACTATATTTTAAGGGATTAGTCTACCTTATATTGAGAAATTTTGATATGTTTTTACAATTTTCCTTTGAGGGAGCAGTCTGCAAAATGCTATAGAGTGACCCATGATTATTTTTGGCTATGATTTTGCTTTTGATTTTGGTTTTTGCTTGACATAGACTTGTTTATATTGCCTTAAAGGTTCACCTTTTATGAAGGCAAAACTAAAAGCACAAGAAGGTTGGTTAGGTGTAAAGAGGTTTAGGTGACAACAATCATGGGAATCCATCCTATAATAGGGGTAAAATGTACCATGAGAATCATGCCATGGGTAGATCCATGGTGCCTATTATGCAATATTAGGCAATGTTTGTGACAGACAATCACATGATTTCACTTTAATCGATTGTCCCTAAAATAAGGAGATTAATGTGGTTTGAAAGCAAGGGATGAGCTTAAGTTAGACAAAAAATGAAGTTGATCCTGTTTAAAAAAGAAGGGATGTAGATGTAAATCATTGAAGGGATAAGGTTTTGGGTTACCTTCGAGAGAAGATAACTGATAAGCTTTTAATCCATGCTTGTGTGTTATGATATAAGGTTCAATCCAATTGAAATCAAACTTACCCCGCTTGATTTGATCCATATTGGCCATATTGGGTAAGTGCAGCTAAATGGTACTCATCAAGTAGCTCAAGCTAGGCTAAATGTTCTCGATGGTAATCATCTTTAGAAATGATATCCTGGAAGGATATATGAAGAGAGTGAATTTAGACTTTGAGAGGCAATACAGCCTCCACTCCAAATGCAAGAGAGAATGGGGTAATACATGTAGGGGTTTGAATGCTAGTACGATATGCCAACAAGGTGAAAGGGATGTGTAAATTCCAATCCTGACCAAATGCATTAACCATTTTAGTTAGAATGTTTTTGAGAGTTTTGTTAGAGGCTTCAGCTTGTTCATTGGCTTGTGGATAATAAGGGGATGAGAATCTTAACTTGATACTGAATGCATCACAAAGAGCTTGGACTTTCTTGTTTTTAAAAGATTTATTGTTATCAGTGATGATTTTGTGGGGAACACCGAAATGGTAGATGATGTTATGGTTGATGAAGTCGATGATCTTTTCAACCTTGGTCGAGATAAGGGGAACAACCTCCACCCATTTGGTGAAATATTCGATGGTAGTGATGATAGATTGATGTTTCTGTGAAGAATTTCACTAATAAGATCTAGACCCCATTATGACAAGGGCAAAAAATCCTTGGATACTTGAAGACTATGGCTAGGTGTGTGATGAAAATTAGCATGTTGTTGACATTTAACACATTTTTTCACATAATTACAATAGTCTTGGTTAAGGGTAGGCTAGTAGTAGCCAAGGTGAAGGATACATTTAGTGACAACTAGACCATTAAAGTGTCCAAAAATTCAATTATATGTTTCCTTGATAGCATGAGAGGCTTCGTGGCTACGTAGGCAACAGAAGAGAAGACCATCAAAACCATGTTTATAAAGAATTCGTCCCAATATGGTGTAACGGGAAGTGCTCTGGATAAATGATTAAAGGGATGATGGTAAGGTTGAGATAGTCAAAGATATACCAAAAGTTAGGCTGGGTTTCATCCACAGTAAAGATGGTAGGAGAGTTGAATTTGATATAAGAAGGTTTAGTAAGATGGTGGATAATGATAGATAGTTTAGAGTCAGAGGGTGAAGATAAGAGCTGAGAAGTGATAGAAGCCATTGTATTAGCAAACTTGTTCATAGATCATGGGGTAGTCTGGATAAGGTAGTGATCAAATGACATTAACAATACATTCACTAGTTGTTTGTACTATTGTATAACATCATTCTTACACTGGTATAGGTCATTGATTTAATTTACCACAAGTTTGGAGCACTAAAGATACTGATTATTTTGACACCCAAGGCCAAAGCAATATAGAGACCTATTACTAGGGCTTCATACTCAGCCATATTATTGGTACACTCAAAATCTAGCTCAAAAGACAAAGGAAGGGGTTAACCATCCAAAGGGATAAGGAGGATACCAGCTCCCCCACCATGGTAACACTTTGATCCATTAAAGAACATGGATACTTGGTAGGTGAAGTTAGGTCAAGAAAGGGTAGCGATGGACTCATCAGGAAACTTGAGAGGAGAAGGTTGGTTGTCTACTAAGGGTGCTTCAACCAATTGGTCAAAAATAAATTTCCCTTTAATTTACTTCTACTGGAGGAACTCAAGGTTAAACTCAGATAAAAGCATGAGCCACTTAGCCATATGTTGATTTTGGTATGGTTTGGAGTGCATGTGCTTGAGTGGGTTGGTCTTGGTTATGACAAAGGTTTTGTGGTTGAGAAGGTAATGGCAAAGTATGGTGGCCATAAAGACCAAGGTGAGGCAAAGTTTATTAGTATGGGTGTACCAAGTTTCATACTCTATAAGTGTTCAGCTTATATAGTAGATACCCTGATATTTATGCTTATCATCACAATGTGTAAGCTTTGCCCCTAAGGCATGGTGAGTGGAAAATATGTATAA
Source organism: Torreya grandis (assembly GCA_037957365.1). NCBI lineage: Eukaryota > Viridiplantae > Streptophyta > Pinopsida > Cupressales > Taxaceae > Torreya > Torreya grandis. The sequence continues at coordinate 2,075,557 of JARHVA010000545.1, read as the reverse complement.
GTAGAATAGTTGATCCTCTTTTGGAGGAATGAGGATAGGTGGAGAGAGAAATTACTCTTTGAGTGAATCAAAGGCCTTTTGGTAGTCCTAGTTCCACTTGAAAGATATATATTTCTTGAGAAGGTGGTGAAAGGGTTGGCATCTATCAGATAATTGAGAGATGAAATAGTAGATAGACTGAAGCTTCCCCTATAAGCTATGGAGTTGCTTAAGGTTGATCAAAGGAGGCATGTCAATAATTAATTTGACTTTTGTGGGGTCAACTTTTATTTTATGAAGAGAGACAATGAAACCAAGAAGTTTATCGGATAAGACCACAAAGATACACTTCTTGGGGTTGAGGCAGACATGATAATGGATGAGGCATTCAAATATGATCTTAAGAATAACTAAATGATATTTTCAAAGTTTAGATTTCCCAATTTCATCCACATAGTCCTATACTATCTTGTAAAGGAGGTCATGGAAGATGCAGGTCATAGCACATTAGTAAGTTATACCAGCATTCTTTAGATCAAAATGCATAACTCTATAATAAAAATTCCCACAAGGGGTGATAAAGGTAGTTTTATGTTGATCTTCAGGGGCAATCAAAATTTGATTACATCTTGAAAACCCATCCATAAGAGATAACATCTCATGGCCGGTAGTAAGATCAACAATTTGGTCAATGTTTGGCAAGGGGAAGTCATCCTTTGGGTAAGCCAAGTTAAGGTCTTGAAAGTTTATGCAAATGTGAAGCCCCCTTATAGCTTTAGTGATAGGAATGACATTAGAGACCCATTGGGGATAATTGATGGGTTAGATAAAATTGATATAAAGAAGACATTAAAGCTCTTCTTTAACAAGAAGGGCTATGTGAGGGTGCATTTGATGAAGCTTTTATCAAACAAGCTTAGCATCTTGGTTGGTGACAATGTTGTGGGTAACAATGGTAGGGTCAATTCTGAGCATATTGATATAAGACCAAGTGAATGTTATGTTAAAATATTGCAAGAAGGTATAAAAGTCTGGATGCTCAATGAAATCTAGAGATTATCTGATTTTGACAATGCGAGGACTATCTTGAATACCTAAGTTGACATCCATGGTGGATTCATTCAACATAATTGAAGTCTCAAGAGGGAGAGACTTGTGTGAGTCAGAGGAATGGTTATGGTTGCCCTATTTTTTTGGTAAGTTAGGGGTCTAAGGTTAATCATATTGATGGAAAAAAAATTAGGTGGGATAACATTGAAATCCTCACCTTTAGGTGGAGAGATGGTTGGTGAGGATGGGATATCTTCCTCAACAATGGTGATTGGAGATGGGTTGGTTTGCTTATTAGGTGGAGAAAAATTGAGACCATTATTTTCATGAGGTTTTTGGGTCTTGATTGGAATCAATTCATGTGGCCCGTGTTCATACTATCCTAAACCAAATCCCTTTTAAGCACACTTGTCTTGGTAAAAGCTAGTTTATCCAAGTAGGAGAAACCAGAGGTGTATGCCTGAGGAGAAGAGGAGGTGGCAGAAGTGTTAGGGGGTTTGTCAAGTCCCCTATAAATGAAATTGGTTTGACAAGTGGGAGTTATAAAAAGAACAATGTTTCCTATATTATAATCATAACTAGGTTGGAGGTCAAGTTTCCCATACTCTTGGGGAGTAGGGAAAGTGTTAAGGGTTAAAAGGTGATATTTCCCCAGCAAGAGACATTGGAATGTTGATTCTAAGGGGTTTGTTGTGGGGATTTGGTCTGAAGGTAATGAAAAACTAGTAGATGCCTCGTTATTAGAAGAAGATGTAGCTTCATTTTTTGTTGACAAGGGCTGGTCATTTTTTGATGAGGGCTTGTTTGATGGAGGAAGGAGAATTCCATTGGGTTGGTAAGTCATATTGCACATTGTGAAAGGGATTGGGTTAGCTTGTATAGTGACAACTTGAATTTCATGTTCAAATTTGATACAATAGTGTAAGATAGATGGCACATAGCTCATGGAGGGAATCCAGGGGCATCCCAACAAGACATTATAATAGAATTCCCCCTCTATGACATAAAAGAGCTCAAGAACCTCATGAGGTCCTTAACAAATGTGAAAGACAATAGTTCCCAAAGTGGTGGCCATGGTATCATTGAATGATCAGAGGATATATGAGGTTTTTAGCATGATGTTATTCGGTAGTTTGAGTTGGTCATAGGCATGGGAGGAGATGATGTTGATACTAGCCCCTCCATCAATCATAACCCTTTTGATATAGGTTTGGTTGATGTATGTTGTGATGAATATAGGGGGATTTGGGTCTTCTGGATGGATAAAAGGTATTTCCAAATCCTTGAAGGTGACAAGGTTAGAAAGTTGGAGAGCTCTGACAAAAGATGCTAGAGGTTGAGGGTATTTTGGTTGGACCTCTATAGATTGAAAGGCTTCAATCATTGCTTTGTGATGATGGGGTGAGGTAGATATTAATTCATATAGGCTAATTTTTGCCAGCATTTGGTGAAGTTTCTTCAAAACTAATCTTTGGATCGACTCAGAAGGGTTAGATTGAGAGGTACCCAAGATGGACACCTTAGGTTTGGCTTAAGGTGAAGATGTTTTGATTTGGTAATGTGGCCAGTTGGTGGAAGAAGAGTATATCCATGAGATGGACACTTTTGCCTTCCCCTTATCTTTCTGTTGAGGCTGTGATCATGTGACCACATGGGTAGTATGTATTTGGGGAAGACTTTGGTTAGAGGTTTGCTTTGGTTCCTCCTCATTCTTAGGTGAGAGTGGGGGAGTGGGTAAATTTTGGATGATAGATTTTGGTTGTTGTATTAGTAATGGTTTTATAGGAGGCTCGTCTGACAATAATTCATTATCCTAATACAGTCAATGGATTATGGTTTGGAGAGCCTTACAGTTCTCTATGTCATGCCTAGGTGTTCTACGATAGGAGCACACTAGGCGGTCATTATACCAAGATGGTTTTGGACCAAGTGGGTCAAATGGTCTGATAGGTGGTAAGGTTAATTAAGAAGCTTGCAATAACATTTAAAAAATGGTTGAGTAAGATTTGGTCAAAGGTGGAAGAGGTATGGAGGTCTTGGTTTTGGTGGTTGGGTTGGAATCCTTTTTAGAAAGAGGTTGAATGGTAGAAGCTTTGGGTAAAGGAGAGTTTTTGGTAATGGTTTTGGTTTTTGTAAAGAGCTTAATAGCTTGTAAGAAGTAGGTTTTAAGGTAGGTGGTTTGGTTATAGATGGTTGTGAGACAAAAGGTCTAGTTGTGAATGGTTCATTAAAGATATGTGTGGATGAAAGTAGGAGTTGAGGGATAACCAAAAGTGGTGGTTGGCTTTGGGTTTCATTTGGGATGGTTTGATTCCCTACCAAGGTAAAGGGATGAGGTCCCAAAATAGAGGGAAAATTTGAGAGGGGAGGTTGAGTTTTGATCTTGGGTGGTTTCACCTTGTTTGTCATCTTTATTTTGGGTTTGTTTGATAAGTTTGGCAGGGTTAATTCTAATTTCATTGATGGGTGAGCAAGATTATGAGTTGAGAATATGCCCAGGTTCTTGGTGTGTTTGGTTATAATGATAGAAGGTGATTTGGTTATTTTAGGCGAGTTTGGTTCAGTTGTGATTTGGTTAGTAGAAGTGTCTAGTGGTGCAGTTGTGATGATAGTGGATTTGGTAGTGGAAAGCGTAGGTTATTTTGATAAAGAAGGTTCCTGCTTGGTTATATAGGGGAGATCAAGATGCTACCAAAAGGTGGCCTAGTCCATTTTAGGCTAGGATATAAAGTCTAATTTTTTAACCAGTTTAGAGAAAGGTTTATAGACAAGTCTAAGTTCCTTAGTAGTAGATTCAAAGGATAGGTCCAGGGGTTGAGAAGGAAAAATGGCTACTTGGTCTTTTCCCGTGATAAAGGGTTGGAAGTTTTTGGTAGATTATTCCTCTATGAGAGGTGTAGGTAGGGTGACATCTTCCTTGGGAATGATCTCTGAAGGAAGGGAGGATTGGTCAGTAATGGATGAGGAAGATAGAATGGTGATGATTTGCTCCTCTAGTGTGCCAATTAAAGGAGAAAGTAAAGACTCCCCTACCTCAATAAATGGAGGAAAGGAAATAGTTTCTTCCTTTGATTGGGTCTCTAAAGGAAGAAAAGGTGATTCCACTACCTCAAAACTAGAGAGGGTGAAGGATAGGTGGATTGGGTAGTAGGTTCTTCAGCAATGAGCCTGTCAAGAATCATATTAACGGCATGGGCTTCATAAGAAGACTATGTTTTATTGTTCTCATTATTGGTGGAAGGTGCATGATTAGGAAAAACCTATTTAAAGATGTCAAGGGACTAATTTTGGGGTGCATTGTAGTTATCCAACACCAATCCCCCTTGTCAATTAAAGTTTAGACAATGTTCTTGAAGGTATTACACCTACTAACATCATGTCCGATGACTCGATGGAAGGTGCACAAATCACTTTATTTGTACCAACCAGGCATAGGATGAGAGGAGTCAAATTATTTTATGGGTTTGATAGGAGGAAGTTGTATGATATTGGTCTTTATCAACTTCTCCAAGGTCAAAGCATATGATTCCTCAAGTAGAGTAAATTGCTTTTGATTAGCATGGTTTTGGTTCTTAGTATTTTGATTGGAGGAGGTGAAGAATTGGGTTGATTGATAGATGGTGGAGGAATGATGTTAAGGATAACTACATTCATGGCTCCCTTATTCTTATAATTAGTGTTTGATTGATTGTTGGGCTTGGAGGAAGAAGCCTCAATTGATTTAAAGGTGGAGTTTTTGTTCCTTAGTTTGAGTTTTCCCTCATCAATGGCTCAATTCTCTACTTTGTGAGCCATGGTAAAAGCCTCATCAAAGGTCCTGAAGCTTTAAACCTACAAGGTGGAAGAGATGTGTTTAGAACATGCTCGAGCAAAAAGTACAATTTGCTCAGGTTGGGGCATAGATAAGGATAGCTGGTTTATCAAACTCCTCCATCGAGCCACAAAGTCAGCAATGGATTCATCATCAAATTGGCAAATAGAGTATAGATCAATGATGGAGACCTTCTTAGAGATATTTATATAAAATTGGTCTAAGAAAGTTTGGGACAATTGGGTAAATGAAAAGAGGGAGTGCTTCATGATAACATTGTACTAGTCTAGTGTTGGCCTTGATAAGGGCATTGGGAAGGTATGGAGAAGGAGGACATCATCATAGGTAATCAGATAACAAGTATTCCTAAATGCTCTCAATTGTTGTTAAGGGTCTTCCTTGCTATGAAATTTAGTAAATTTGGTAAGTTCCCACTGAGGGGGATACAGTCAAATAGGGACTGATGAGTGAATAGGATCATTGCATTTTTGGTCATAAAATAAGATGTTATAGGCACCAGAGATGGATGACTCCAAAGTTGTCATTTTATCCATTAACATTTTTAACATATCATTTTGGGGTTATGGACCTCCAAAGTTGTAGGGTGCATGTTGTTGAGGTGGAACATATTGATAGTTAGAGGGGAGTTGAGAGGTTACCTCATATTGGTATGTGGACATGGGTGGTTGTGAAGATGCCACATATTGGTATGTATACATTGGTGGTTGGGTAGATGGTATGTACTAGTAACTAGGTGTAGGTGGTTGGGTTGACGATAGAGGTACATGCCCTTGTGGGTTAGGGATGTAACTGAGGTTTGGTGCAATGGGCACCTCTTGAGGGATCGAGATAGGTTTAATTGGTATAGTTGGGTTAGTAGGTAAGGGATAAGTGGTAACTTTGGTAGTAATAGGTAGAAGGTTAGAAGGTATGGACATCACCAAGGTTTGAAGCGGAGTGGTGGTAGCAAGAGGAAGGGTAGTGATGATGGTAATAATTGTTCCAATGGTAAGTGGAGTATGGGTGGGTAAAATTTGGGTTGTTCTTATGTTGGAGGAATTATTGGTCGGGGTAGAGGGTGTTTGGGTATCAGTAGGTTGAATGGGTTGATTTTGCATGGTTGTATCAGAGGGGTTGTTAGATGATAAGATGCTTGCATAGCTAAGGGTTGGGTGGTAATGGTGGAAGTAGAGGTGTCAACCATAAGATGGGATGGCATCCCATAAGGTGGATTGGTAGGTGAAACTAAGATGGGTATATGGTGAGATAAGGAACTGAGATAATGTTGAAGGGATATAGGTTTGTTATCCAAGAAGATGGAAAAGTTTGGATCACCTTGGGCAACCACCCAAGGTAAACTAGGACTTTCAAAATGATGGGGAAAACTCTCAACATCAGAGACGTACTCTATGGATGAGGAGGTAAAGGAAGTTGGATGGTCAAGAGATGGTTATTCACTTGCTTGGTCCCTTCATTGTTGACAAGTAAGAACCATGCAAGTAGGAAGAAAATAGAAGAGATTTTAAAAAAATCTCACAACTCAAACAAAGAAAAAACAAGAAAATGATCAAAAAAATTCAACACACACTATTGCACATTAAATCCTAAGGTTATTTTTAGCCTCACTTTTGTCTTATGCCTTAAGTTTTAAGAATGTGTGATTGAACTTTAGCTTGTAGAATAGGTACTATAAAATAAGTCTATGGTTGGTTTTAGGTTGTTTAGGCTCTTAAGAGAATTTGTGTTGGAAATTAGTATGTGGCTTGGTATTGGGGCCTACCCCTCACTTCACACACCATAGTGATAAGGGTGGCAGGTGTTTAGCATATATATATATATATATATATATATATATATATATATATATATATATATATATATATATATATTGATTTCTAGAGTTTATACTCAAGTTCTCCCCTTGGTGGTGAAATCCAAGGGGTATAGCTGAGAAAGGTAAGGTGACCTCTAGGTGATGAAATCCCAATCAGACCTTATGTTAAATTGTTATGATGTTTGATTGGTGTATATAGTTTGGTCTTGTGTGTGTGACAAGAGTGAAATTATGATTCAATTACTTGCTTTTATTTAAGTTATGTGAGCCAACACACAAACAAGCAATGTATGCAGTCAATTTTAAACCCAAAATGAAAATATGATTTTGTTTATGAGGAAAGAATAAGGAGAAGAGCACCTAGATGTAAACAAATGAACCTAGGTTAAGACTCAAGGTCCCAACAGGCATGCCAAAATGTTTCAGTAGATTTTCACTTAATGTTTTTGAAATAAAGAGAGAAAAAACTCAAGAAGGGTATGGTAGAAGAACTTGGTACGTTGTGCATGCATTGATCAGATGATTGTAGAGAGCTCTTCTTTATTTGGGGAGGTATAACCTACAAATAATAAAACACTAAAGTAAATGGTTTGTTAGTTAGATAGTTATGTGGATTACCTAAGACAAGCTAGATCTAAGAAGCAGGAGTAACCTAAGAGGCTATCAATCCATGATTTTTAATAATTAAGTTTAGAAATCAAAAGATAAAGTACTTGCATAAATAATAGAAGATATTGAGATTTAATACAAGAAGTACTTGATAAGATAAATTAACTAATTATAGTAATAAATAGAATAATACTGATCCTAAATGGGTCAGGTATGGTTCAAAAAATAAGGTGAGGCTCTATGAATAGGCATGAGATCAAAAACTAAGATTTGGTTGAGGTATGGTGAGTGAAAATAGCTTGTTGTTAAAAATGTCACTCAGTGACCGTTGACAGTCAGAGTGACTATCGATGGTTAAGGTGACCATCAGTAGTTAGGTAACCATCAACAATTGGGATAGACCATCAGTGGTTAGGGTGACCATTAGTAGTTATTGTGGGTTCTGGGTACATTCAAAAAAATTGGCTTGATGAGTTCACAAAATGGAATTTTGAGAGGTTGGTTTAGGCTAGGTTGGTTATGAGACAGAAAAAAAGTAATAAATTACTAAAAATAGAATACTTAGATTTATGGTTGTTGATCTGAAGAGTAGTTGAGGTAGTTAGTTGATGTACTTTTTGATGGATTTTGGGGCAATTCCAGTAGAGTAACGATACCTGGTTATTGGTCGAGGGGTGACAGCACTTTGGATCTCTATTGCACTTATTGGTTTGTTGGGTCACTAGAAGAATACCCTACAAAAGAAACTCTGATACAAGAAGCTCTTGATAGTTACAGTTGGATTTCACCTCCTTCTCTTATCTTTTTATAGGCATAAGAAAGAGGTCAAAGTGCAGGTTCAAGAAGAGGTTTAACTTGCTATCTAAATTTAAATTTTGACTTGTAATGGCTCATACACAAATCAGGTAAGCTAATTATAAGAAAAAGCAAGTTATAGTTAAAGTGAGTGTTAAATGTTCAGGCAGTGAGGACCTAACCATTGGTGGTCAAGCCTAACCATCGATAGTTAAGGTGATTATCAATGGTTGAGGGTCAAAGGCCAAGCTAGGTTAAAAAGGTGGGTTAGTTAATGGGTCATTCTGACTTGGGTTTGCAATCGAAAAGGGTGCAGATGGTCCTTAAGTGGTTTCGAGGTGGTTTAGGGGTGTTTTGACATCTATAACCATGGTGTGTAATTTTCTAGTGTCTACATGAAGAAAGGAAACATGATTGTTTGGGAACTTTTGAACTTGGAATGCAAATGTTTGAACCTTGGATCGAAATTAGCTTTATAGACAATGTTTGACTAGAATTGAACTAGGCTTTGACTTTTTGAAAACCAAAGTTTGAAACTTATCTTTCAAAAGAGTTAATCTTAACATTGGTTGACCTTGTAAATAGTTTGACTTTGAAATATATTGACCTTTAACTTTGGAACTAGAAGTTTGAATTTTAACTTTATAACTAAAAGGTTGACCTTTGACTTTTGGAATTGAGACTAGAATTGGAATTTGGTGTAGGTTTGAAACTAAATATATGACATAATGATAGTGGCTTAGATAAGATTTTAGATTTCATATTTTAAATTAGAATTGGATAGGAAATAATAATTTGATTGGTTTAAAATAGATGACCTAAAGACATGGTCTAGACAAGAAGGGTGTGCATTTAGACAAAGTTTGACATGGCATCTAGAAAGAATGATTTTTGACTCAGAATATGGACAAAGGAATGCCCCTTTTTGTAGGTGTGTATGGACTAAATTTTGGACTTTGGATTTAGTCTTGAATTTTTTTTGGATTTAGTTTTGAATACAAATGGGTTTTTGACATAACAATCAAGCATCAACAATAAGCATCACAAGGCTATTTTAGCAACTGATGCAGGTTTACATCACATTCATTGAACCATTGATATACTTGATTTTGAGAGTAAAAGTTGAAAGATTAATATAATTAATTAAATTTAGTGATGGTTTTGTGTACTCCTACTCTCTCAAAATTTCATATGTGATAGGAAATCTTCGAGGGCTACTATATTTTCACCCATACATCAGTGAATGTTCTACAACAAAAGAGGTTCCTATGAAGCAATCCAAAATCAAGATATTTATAAGAGGGTCTAGTCTCTTTGAGATCATGCCATTCACCATGTCACAGTGATCATGCTACCATATTTTTATATTACTCAAAGTTTTAATTGGTTTACTATATGGTCTTCGAAGGGCATAAAATCCGTCAAAGAATAGATCCAGTTGTCAAGTTGTTCATAGGGGATAAATCCCCCTTAGAAGAGACCTTATATTCCTTTATGCTGATGTATAATGGATTAGTCTTAAAGAGTGAACCTTTTACTTTCATGAAACCCTTTATGGGTAATTTCACTATGCTCTAATGACTCCTGACATTAATTTATGTCCCCCATCGGATGTAAGAGTGATGTAGGTGCATTGTAAATATTAGACTAAATTGTGCTTGTTTGAGTATTATAAGGGTATGTGAGTTTAATTATAATAAATAATAATCCTTATCTAGGTTTTATTTGTCAATTCTAGGTCAATTGGTGGCATTTCTAGTTTTTCCGCCAAAACTAGGAATTAAAAAAAACTGAATTTGTTAACAAAAAAATTAAAGGTCTTAGCATGTTTCAAGGGGATTGGTCCTATGGTAAGGTGTATCTAAGGTATATAAATAGGTATTAAATTTACTTAAACCCTCAACTCATCTTACTCAACTTAAACTAGCCATTAACTCAACCAACGTCATAACAATGTAGGGAATTGACCAAAATAAGCATGTTTGAGGATAAATCTTAGATGGTTGAGAGAGTATTGTACATGAAACAAGAAGAATAAAAGTTTAGAATATAAATTAAAATGTGATAATCCTCAAACCATCTAAATATTATTCCAATAAAAATCATGAAAAAGGAGGACAAGAGCTCAGTCAAGGATGTATTTGGTGTAATTTTATGTGTGGCAGAGGTTTGTAAGTAATCTTTGAAGATATATGAATAAATAAATATTTTTGTGATTTTATTTATTGTATATAAGAATATTTTAATTTATTAAGACCTGTTATAAGTTTTATTTCATCTTTTTTAATGCTTCAATTATGGTTCCTTCACTTACAGAGGTCTGCAAGCAGGATATTTGGTAACACATTCTAGTGGAAAAAGTGTTTTTTGTAGGTGTTATTGATTGTTATGACTAAAAACACCAATTGGAATTTAAATATGAGTTTTTATGAGTCTTAAACCAACCATTTATAACCCTTAATATTACATAAATTTATAAAAATCATTTTTAGCTTTCGAGTCTGTATGTAGGCTTAAATCCTAGGTCAAATTTTTGACCCACTAAATTTGCTATAACTTGAAAACTAGCCACTAGAACTTCATGAAATTTTGAGGATATATGAATGAAGAGTTTAAGAAAAAATTAAATTGTTTTGTAAGTCTGTATATAAATTTATACTTAAAACACAATCAACAAGTCTATAGGTGATGGTTTAAGAAGGGTTTAAGCCCACTAAAAGTTGATTATCTTTCAAATGATTCATCAAAAGTCTATGAAATTTTTTATGTAGTTTAAATAGAATGTTTTTAAAATAATATAATTATATTTATATAATAAAAAATTATATATGAAAATATATACATGACTGTGTTTTTTTGCAGACTTGATTTGATCTTAAAAGAGGGCTAATAGTGAAGGTTTTAGTCTTTTCTTATAATTTCACACTCTCAAAGAGACTTGAAGATATTTATGGAATTTTATAAGTCCAAGAAATCTTGAAGATTCACTAAGATACCTTAAAATTTTAACTCTAATCTTTTATGTTGTAAAGAGAACATGACAAACCTATTGAAAGTCTATAAGCCTTAATAAATCAACTTAGTTTACTGAGGGTTTTAGGCCTAAGAAAGGTTATGACTTGTCTCTTAAATTTTTAAATGTGTATGTAATTGATATAATTTAGTTGATGAATTTAAAAAATATTACTTTTGATTCTTAAACCCATAAACCAAGTAGACTAGGTCTAAATACAAGACTGCAAGTCCATTTTTGTTCATTGATCAATCATTTAAGACCCTAAAATATCTATCCTTACATAAATGGGGCTGGTAAAAATGATGGGGGATGAAATAATATTCAACATTCCCTAAAAACTTGTGACAAGTAAATGACACTTTAATCCTATGGCTAAAAAAAAGGAAATGTATTGTCGTTCTGATTTGTAGGAATCCCACTAAGGGCAAGTGAAGAGCATAATAAGTGAATATTTCAAAGGAAAACAAGAGATAACCTTCATTTTTATAGGTCACCCTATAAATGGGATAGCATATACATGAATTAATCACACAACACAAGCAAAATGAGACAAATGTGTGACAATAAATTACTTGGAAAAGAATGATTTTTTAAGCCCAAATTGAAATTGTGAATTATTTTTAAGCCCAAATTATTTTGTTTGTTTTGAATCCCAAATAGAAATATTTTTAAAAATAAATGTGATTTTATTTTGGGATATAAAATCCACTCCTTTGATCAATGTACTTTGTTATTTCTAGGGATGATTTCACTATTTTATAGAGCTATAATAAAAATAGATAGATAGAGAGTATGATTTCACTACTCTGATGTGAAATTTCATTGTTTTTAGGTGTGATATTTCCACTTTGATGTGTAATTCATTGTTATAATGTGTGATTTCACCATTGTGATGTGCAATTTTGTTGTTTTGAGGATATGTACGAAAACAACCAGACAAAAAACATAAACAATTTCATTGTTTACCTGTGTATTTTTTGTTATTTTATATGATGATTTTTTTATTGTTTAGGATAATTTCCCTGCCTTATAGGACCTAAAAAACATAGATGATTTCACTTATCTATATGATAATTTCATAGATCTGTATCATAATTCTGTTGATCCATGTGATTTCATCGATGTGACGGATAAATTCATTGTTCTAGGTGATAAATTCATTGATTTGATGTGCAATTTATTTGTTTTTAGGTACCTCCAAGAAATAGTCAAAAATGACATAAATTATTTCACTAATTTTTATAACGATTTCAATGTTTTATATGATTTTTCCATTGTTCGAGACGAATTCATTATTTGCCTTGCAAATTCATTATTTCAAGCTGAGACAAAAATTAGATTTTTTTTAAGAAAAATAGATGAATTAAATCAATGATTAGGTTAATTATTTAAATTAGAAGAACATGAATGGCTTATAAAATGTCTTGGGGTGTGTCATGTGCCACCGGTATGCCATTATGTAAATCAGGAATCCAAAGAAGGTTAGTTCAATCATTAGTGAATAAACCATAAACAATATTATGAACATAGAATTCTAAGCATAGTCCCTAGGATAGATAAAGGTTAAATGAAATATGAATCAAAAATAAAGTAAACAAACATGTTATACCTTCCTTGGAGACTATTTTTTTATCAGTTTGAAAAGAGGCTTGTGTTTGGCTTGTAGACTAGAGATCTTTGGCAATGTTGACTCTATGTGTGGGCAACATTTCCCCTTGTATACTTTATGTCATGAGAATTGGTTTGAGATGAAATGTGAAGCTCTAGTATGATTTCTACATAATAAGTTTAAGTCTAGAGAGCTCATATATAATGACCAAAGGCCATTGCATTTATATACCTCTGGTTTGAATGTGAGCCATTGATCTAAGATCAAGATCAATCATGGAGAGGGAATCTTCAAACTCGTGATTGCACAAGAAAGAGTATGTAAGAGACTCCATTTAAAGCAATTTGAATAAAATTGCAATTATTAGTCCTCTTGGAGTGTGTTATAGGCCATGTCATCGATGAGTGTGTAAGAGGCCCTGTCATAGGTTTAAGAGAGCATGTAAGTGACCATGTAAGTGACCATGTCATAAGCCACCTTATTTTCACTCCACTCCCTATTCCATTGACTTTACCAATAATGTCACTAATGTGAGGTAATATTGAAATTTTATTTTTAGAAAATAGAACATTCTAAATCCATGGAATTTTCCATTAAAAGAAGATTAGACTTATTAATTAGGATTAATTAATAATTAGAATAATGGTGAATTTGCAATGTTCATTTGTGCAATTAAATTTTCATTTAATTATTCTAGAATAACACATGCAAATGGTCATGTCAACTTGGGATGCACTTGATAAAATTACTTTGGTGTTATGGTACATTACCCTAATTAAGAATGTGCTACTATGAATTCATATTAAATCGATAGTTGTGCAGGTAAATTGGATCCATTAACAATTTTTTATTAGATTTACATGTGATTGTGGAAATTTGTTTCGACTGCAGTTTAGATACAGAAGTGGTGAAAATGGAGTGTCTACAACATGATATGAATCGTGTCAAGAAAATAATAAGTAATGAATATACAATCAATGTCACATAATGTCACGTAATTTGCATAAAATGTCACACATAAAGCCCAAATGCCACATACAAGGGGCATGAAAATGTTGTATAAACACACAAGGCCATGGGTCATACATAAACGGCATGAATATGCCATATAATAAATAACATGTATATGTTGCACACACAAGGCCAAGGGCCACACAAAATAAGCAAGCAAGTTCTAACTGATTATGTAATAAAGTAAGAAATAATCATAGAGAAAATGAGACTAATTTACATCAATCACATGTATCCATGTCATTGTTAGCAAATAGTATATCCATGTAACACAATGTAAAGTATGAGTGATTAGCAAAACATTTGTATTATATATAACTCATCATGGTAGAGAGGTTGTGGATGAATACAACCTGTTAAAGAGTTCATGGAGAACAGAAAGATGCCCCCCAACTTAAAATGTTTTTTTGATAAAAAGGGAAGCCCGACATCAAAGAACCATGTAATAGTATGTGTTGTATCACACTCACATACCTCATGAAAAAAATTGTTTATATGAAAATTGAAATATGCTATGTATGTATCATGAAATAAATAACATTTGAAAAAAAATATATAGTAACATAATAAAAATCCTTGAAGGTCCAAAGTTTTGACTTTTTTAATCTTTTGAAATATGTATTTTTTTTATTATTATTTTTTGAATTTTTGAAATATTTTAAATATTTAAATGTTTTTATATTTTTTAATATTTGAACTTAAGAGAGTTGAATATTACCAAGAAGCAAGGATTCAAAAATAGAATAAATAGGAGGGATTTGAATAATTTGTAATTAGGTGTTAAAACATAGTATGGTAAAAATTAAGGCAAGCAATGTGCCCCCAATGTATGTGTAAAGGAGTTATAACAATGGAAAACAAATTATTGATATAGATAAGGATGTATATGCCCCCAATGAGCAAGAGACTATGTGTGCTTATGGAGAACATAGGAGTAGATAGATGTGATCATGTAAATGCAATGGAAGCCATAACATGATAGATATGAAATACTAAACAAGTGGATTATCATAATGAATAAGCATTGAAAGCATTCTAATATAGTTCGAATTAGTTTGAAAATCAAGAGGGAAAGCACCCAAAGTGTAAATAAAGCCAATGGCTAGAAGAATGCTTGGATAAGGGATACAAGAAGTAACAATGAAGTTATGTATAAAAGAAATGTATGAGTAGTTAATCAAAGAGATTTATCCCAATCGATTGGTTGGGAAGAAGTATGAGGTTGTGTCCAACCAAGGATTTCATTAAGAGAATGAACATATGTATACCCAAATACATTGTATGAAGGAGTGACGTATTGTGAAGAGGAAGTACCAATTGTAGATGTCTCTGAATCTAAATTAGAATCATATATTTTAATATAACCATATGAATCACTACTCATACACCCACATAAACATGTACCCTCATGTGTAATAGAAGAAGATATATTTTCTTGTATGGTGAAGCTCATAAAATAACTCATGGTGCCTTAGGACTTAAAAAATCTCTTTTTAGGTGCCACTTTCTACTTAGGAGAATGTACCATGCTCTTTGAAACTACCTGTTTATGTCCATGTGTAACTCTATCATGCTCATAAGTAGATCGAGATATTGATTTTGTAATATGCTCATGTGTAACTAGATCATGCTCATAGTATGTGGAGAAACTGAGTATGTGATATGTTTTTGAATATCTACATCATATTCTTAAATAACTTTGTATTTTTTTTGTTACCATATTTCTCAATATATGTTCCAACCAAATGTTTTGTATGAGTAAATATCACTAGTTTCAAAGAATATTCATATTCAATTTGAGGAATTTTTACCACTTGATTACCATGAATATATTTGAGACATTTATGCACTATAGAAGGTATTGATCTAATATTTTGTATCCAAGGGCATCCTAATAGCATATCAAAGACCCCAGTGCTTAGTAAAACAAAGTAATATGAAATGTCCCACTTATAAAGGTCACATTATAGGCCCAAGAAAATAATGTTTATGACTGTCAAATACTTTAACAACCCTAGAAGTATCTTGTAAATCTTATTCTATATAACCAAGAGAGTAGAGTAGTGTTATGGTGCATGCATTTTTGCTTAATCCATTGTCTATAATAACACTATGTATGGATTGCTCATCAACATATACTGGAAAAAAGAGTGAATTTTTTTTTGAATTGTCATCAATAACTTCACTATCATCAAATGTAATTATAAGACGTGATGTTTGTTTTCATTAAACTATACCAATGATGTTATCAAGTGGATGCCATATACAGAAGGAGGAGGATGAGCATTATATGCACAAAGTAATTCAAATTCAACCTTGTTATTTGTTGCTTCATGATTTATAAAAAGTATATTTATAAATTTTGAACTTTGAATTGTCATTTTCTCATGGATCAGCTTGTTCATTAGGTGTGCCAACATCAATAATATTTTTATCAATGAGATCTTAAATCTTGTGCTTGAGCTTGAAACATCTATTTGTGGAATGTCCAATACATTGATAGTAGTCATAATATGCATTGCAATCTAATGCACTTGAATTTGGGGTCCCACTTAATGGGTGTTGATCCATGTGGCCCAAAGGATTCACATAACACAATAGAATCAAATCATTATCTTCTCATTAAGTAATTCACAAGTTACAAGATATTTTTAGATTCCTATCTTATACAATGAAACTCTCAACTCTTATCCTAACCTTAGACTTGGATCTCACTCCCCCTCTCTCACTACACTCAGTTGCACCTACAGGTCATGCTTAGATTGAGCTATTATAGGCATGCTTTTAACTACAATAGTGGAGTCACTCAAATCCTCTTTCACTCATTAAGGCTTGATGACTTATTCTACGCTCACTTTATCTCTCTATTTGTGTTTCAATAACATTCTTCTCTGATCAATGCTCTACTACCTATTTTGGTAGAGTTTTTCTCTTCACCCCTTAGCCATTATAAAATGGGTATCAGCTTCTTATTTATAGACCATGGAAGGTGATCAAAGACTTATCTTCCTACCAATCGAATATCTACCAATTGAATAATCAATTAATGAGCTATCACTAAGTTTCAACTAAGTTGGTGATTGGAGTTTTGAATTTTATTTGGCTACCCAAATCCCAACTAAAAAATTACTAATATTTAAGTATAGATTTCCCACCTTTGGTGCTAACGTATGCCATTTAAAACTCTAATGACTCTATAGTCTTGTTAGGATGATGTGGTGTCCATGTCAGACTCATTGACCTCTTTAAAAATTATATGCCTAACTTGTGTGCTATTGTTATATGTTGGCCTTTTCTAAGTATTGTTCCACTTATACGTGACTACTTCGATGCTCACCACCTGATGTTCATGAGGTTTTTTATGCTTTTTACCATGTTTAAATACATACTTCTAACCATCATCCATACATGTGCATTATAGAAAGTCTTTAGGTATTTTTCAAGTCCTCAAAAAAATCTTCAATTCAATGCCTTGCCCCCATTCCTTGTTGTAGTTGTTTCTTTATTTGTGTGCCTCATTTACAACTATCTAACTATGCACTCTATTGTAAGTGTCAACTATTTATGTTTCATCCCTTCACACCTTCTCTTAACTTTTGTTCAAGGTTCCCCCTTGCGCGCTCCATGCCTTGTCCAAAATTTTAACCCTTTATTTACTCAACTCCCACACTCTCCATCGATGAGTATATCCCTTCTCATGCTATTCATTGTCTAAATCATTGGGAATCTTTAGACCAACTTTAATATGTGCACCGTTTGTGAGTGGAAGTAACACATTTACCCCGTGTTTCCTTAGTTAGCCCTTTATTTTCATCTTTTGGTGACCATCTCCTCTTCATATGTGTGCTCAAAAATTTAGGTTGTGTAGGATTTCCATTTTTCTTGGGATGTTCCTACATTAGACTCCCCAAGTAATTAAAATATAAGCTCTTGCTTATAAGTAGGGTTAGAGTGGTAAAACCACCCTTTTGATTGGTTACCTAAACCACGGTGCTCCCCAACACTTGTTACATTACTTTAGTAGGATTTATTCACATTTATTTGTCTTATAAACCCTCGTTAGGCTATAAACATTCCTCCTCCACCTAGGTTTAATAACTCTTGTCTTCTTTCTCATCCTATTCATTATATTATTTTTTCTCCTTCTCCTTCTTCCTCTTGTGGGTTTATGCCCACCTCTATTCATTCTAATCCACTAAGGGTAAGTAACACTTATTTTTCAAGCACACATCTCGTAAATATCTTCCCACACACTCCTTAATTATTACTTCTTCTCCTTCTTGTGGGTTTCTTCCCACCTTTGGTTGTCCACCTCCATTTAGTGCTTGTATCACTTTTACTCATGCATGCACCATATAAGGCTCTATTGCGCACTTTCCTTTGGTATCCTCTTCTCTTCACTATTTTGGGTCCATGCCTACCTCTGTATCTTACATGTTTGTGCCCACCTTCTTTATCCCTTATCCTTTAAGGGTTTTCTTTACTACCCTTTTGTTGCATTTCCATCCATCTCTCCTCTCTATGCACCCTCTTCTTTCTCTTTTCCTCCTCTCCATCATTGAAAATTTTATGTAATTTCACTTCTTCCTTGTGTGTGTTTTCAATAATAAAATTCTTTGAAAAAACTTTGTTGATTAATTACATCTCCTTTGTGCATCTAATCAAGCACTCCTATGTGGTACTCCCATTGTTTTCACCCTTCTCAAATTTTTCATATTTGATGCCTTAAGTGGCATGCACAACTCTATGGGACCAACAACCTCCCATATCTTCTCCTTATTTATCATAGTCCCTTGCAATCTGTAGTAAGTGGAATCTTGCTCACTCATCTCCTCTTATTGCTTATGTGAAATAATCAATAACTCTATAGGAATAAGTAGTTCATATCTTCTTATCCTCTCCATCATCTCTTCTACCCTCTCTGTTAAGAATCTTCTCTTCATGTGTGTTTCTCCCACCTTATCAAAGTGTTTCCTTACTTTGGTGTAAAACATCTTTATGTACTCTCAAGCTAATCCTCTTCAGCATTGTTCTTCATTTCCTCATATTTCTCATGCACTCCTACTTCTTGGTGCATCACTCTATCGTCATTAGAAAAAATTAGTCCAATTGTAGTTGACCTTCTCTCCACATTTCTCCATTGAGGGTGTAATATTATGCCTCACACTATCCCTTTTATGCACCCTTTTCCTCATCACCTTTATGACTTATTTTTGGCATGCTTACTTTGATTCTTTATTGTTTGCACTATACTCTCATTCAGCTCTTCATTATTTAGTTGGTACTTGTTCAAACTCTTAAGCCTTGGGTGCATCCTTAATCATAAATACCTCTAATGACTACCTCTCATTTGGTGATATTCCTACTTCTATTTGCACACAAAGCAACTCTTATTCACTATTCTATTTTATAACATCATAATTGATTCCTCCTATTGTGATTCCTTCTAGGAATTATATTCTCAAGACCAAAATTCATCTAAGGCCTCTCCTTTTTTAGACTTAGTGACCACAGTGTCATCCCAATCCTTTGCTATGATTTACACTTCCAAGGTTCATGCACAAACCTCATCCTCCTAACTGTTCCATAGAATAGTCCTATAATTTTAATGGCATCTTTGTGTACATGTTGCCTTTCAAGGCAATCTTCTTTTTTGCACTACTACACCTAAATTCATTGAGTCTTATACACCACTTAGGATGTTCTTGTGTGTGTACCATTTGGTCATAAACTCTTGAGACCATTTGGTCCCAACATCTCACTTTTTGCTTGACCTTCTATCTACTTCTTTGTTGGATATATCACCAACCCTCTATTGCACCATCACTCAACTTACTTTGCATGAACTCTGCCTTCTTGGAGTCTTCAATTCCTCTTAATAAAACTCAATGTTATAGGGTAAACACTGAGTTTATCATCTCTTTAGGGTCTTTTCTCCTTGATAACATTTTGGTGTCAAACTCAAGTTGACCTTTTGCACACCCCAAACTTTTGTGGGCCTCTCTTCTCTGCAAGGTACTCCCTTGTTCTTCATGGGATTCTTCATCTCAACTCCCTTATCCACCTGTGATGTCCTCCTCTATAGCATGGCCACTCTATTATCTATCTCCTCTATCATCAATGAGAATTATGACCTTGATTCACTCCTTACTTTGGCTTTTTATTGCACCATATTCTTCACTTATTATTCTCTACCAATTGCACATAATAGAAAATAATTGTACCCACCTTTTACCTAACACTTTTGTTGGAATATGAGTCCCTTCTCATCTTTGTGCACTAACTCCACACACACATATTCACTCAACACTTTTATGATGTTATCATTATGTGTTCTCTACACGCACTACACCTTTATCTCTATTAATCACTCTCCTCTGATTGGACATTATGGGTGGATTCCTCACCTAGTAGCTTTTCATACTTCCTATTGTCATGTTCTTTTGTCATGATCCTATACAGGTTCTCTAGACTTAAGGATTACTATCATGAAATCTCCAACACACTCCCATGTATCTTATTGTCTCAGCTTATACCTTCCACTCACTCTCATCTTATTAGTTGCATCACTCCTTCAGTGATCTACAATGCCTCTCTTCAACAATCTGCACTAGTTGCCTCATAGGTTGATGACCTACCAGTCTACACCCTCTATATCACTCTACACTTTGACACAACACTCACTTTGTTTTCATGCAAGCTCTTTTCCTCTTATGTTTTCCCAAGGTGTTTGACCTTGGTTTGATACCAAATTGATGTAGCCATAGTCGGGGTCCTACTCAAGGGATGCCAATCCACATAATCCATAAGGATTCACACAACAAAACAAAATAAAATCCTTGTCTTCTCATTAAGTAACTCATAATTTAATGGATATTCTTAGCTTTAAATATTCTATAATAGAGCTCTCATCTCTTATCCAATCCTTAGACTTGGATCTCACTCTTCCCCTCTCACTTCATTCCACACCAGTTATAGGTTATTCTTGGATCAATCTACTAGAGGCATGCTTCGATCTATAGTAATGGAGTCGCTCAAATTCCCATTCACTCATAAAGACTTTAGGGCTTGTTTTTAACTCTCTCTCTCTCTCTCTCTCTCTCTCTCTCTCTCTCTCTCTCTCTCTCTCTCTCTCTCTCTCTCTCTCTCTCTCTCTCTCTCTCTCTCTCTGTACATTTCTTTGGTGTTTATTCTCTGATCTACACTATGTTGCCTATTTTGGGAGATTTTTCCTCTTTGCCCCTTAGCTGATCTATAATGGGTCTTGGCTTCCTATTTAAAGATGTGAAAGGTGATCGAAGACTCATCTTCCTACCAATTAGATATCTACCAATTGAACACTCAATTGATGTGTTATTTACTGAGGTGTCAGTGAAGTCACTAGTTGGCAATTTGAATTTGATTTGGTCACCCAAATCCCAACTAACAAATTACTCACATTTAATTCTAGATTTCTTGCCTTTAGTGTCAACACGTGCCAATTCAAATTGTAATATTTTCTCAGGATTATTAGGATGACATTGTGTCCAAGTTAGACTCATTAAAACTCCTAGTTTATTTTATGCCCAACTTATGTGTTATGGTTATGTGTTGGCCTTTTTTTGAGCACTAATCTACTTCTATGCAATTAATTTTCACTTTCCACTTGATGTTCATGAAGTTTCATATTATTTTTCCCATATTTTAATCCACACTCATGAGCTTCATATACCCATGTGCATTGTAATTAATCTTTATATATTTTGTACATCTTTATGTAAATCTTCACTCTAGTGCCTTGGCCCTAATCCTTGGTGTAGTTTCTTATTTTTTACAAGCCTCAATTTCAAGTCTCTGACTATGTACTCCCATCCAAGCATCAACTATTTTTTATTAATATTTTTTTCCTTCTCTTAGCCTTTATGCAAAGTTCCCCCTCGTGCGCTCCATGCCTTGTCGATAATTGTAACCCTTTATTTACTCAACTCTCATGCTTTCCTTTGGTATGTATCTCTCTTCTTGTGTTGTTCCTTATCTATATCCTTGGGAATTTTTAGACCAAATTTAATCTACTTTCCATCTATGCATGTGCTCTATGGATTTCCCTATGCACTTTGTTAGTTAGCCCTTATGTGTCATCTTTCAACTCCCTTCTCTTCTACATTCATGCGCTCTGAAACTTAGGTAGTGCAAGATTACCATTTCACCTAAGATGATCTTGCATCATTATCAAAGCTTTCATATTGTGTATTATACATGTCTACTTCCATTGGTGGATGAAGAGATATTATATTGTATTTAAGTATCTTTTTTAACAATACATGAGGAGGTGATGGTAATATTGAGAATTACCTCCTTGGTGGAGCATGTAATTGAAGTTTTTAGGTTTTATTGTGTTTTCTCTTATAATTTGGCTTGATTAAAAACTTGACATTTGAAGTATAAGGAACATTTAAAGTATACTTTAATGTGTTCAAAGTAAGCAATTTAACCTCATGATCTTTGACTGTATCTCATTGAAATATTTGAACTTGTCAACCATTATTGACTCTGGAAGTGGAGATAGTAATATTTGAGTGAATATCTGTTGGGGCTCATTATCAGCGATTTGATTTATCATTTTTGATAGCATAGTCTTGTATCTTAGAACATATTCACTAATTGTTTCATTAGATCCTTGTTTAAGCTTGGCAATTTGAGCATATGATAGATTTTCACCAATGTTGATAAAAAAGTGTGTTAAAAAATGTTTTAATAAAGGATTGAAGGCCCATTTTGTTGAAGAGGAAGATCATAAAATAATCCAAGAGCATATTCTTTGAGACTTCCTGGAAAGAGCTTTGTCAACAATTTGTCATTATCCTCATAATCTAGACAAACTACTTGGAATACATGAAAATGTTATTTAAGATCACCTTTGGCTTCATATAAAGGAAGTTTAGGAGACACAATGCCAACTGGTAAATAATAAGATACAATTTTAGGTGCTAAAGGGTTATGTGACAGTGAACATGAGTCCATGGAAGGGCCAGTATAAGAAAGAGTTGGCTTAGGTTAAGATACCTTGGATTGTAAGGAAATAAGTGTATACTCAAGAGTAGTGTTTAAAAATATAAGTAAAGGAATACAAGTAGCATGGGTAGGCATTGGCAGGATACTTGTTGGAAACCAAGTGATGTTCCCAAACTAAAGGGATGATGTTATAGGAGTGTATGTAATAGTGGAAGTGGAAACATTAGAAAGACATTCATATAAAATTTTATTTTGTTCATCTCTAGAAACATATAAGAGAGAATCAACTATTTTTGGATGTTCATGAAGATATTCCATAAATATTGCTTCATCTGTCTCACTAGACTTTTCTTAAGTGTTAAGTTCTGAAATGAGATCCTTTATGTGCCCTTCAAGAGGATGTGGAGAAAGCAATGAAAAATCCTTTGAAGTTGAAGATTTTAGACAATTTATAACATATGCTTCCTCTTGTTCCCAAGTCATTTCAAATTTGACAAAGGTTATTTTTGGTAATGTTTGCTTTAGATAAGAATAATGGCATGATATAGTAGTGCAAGCATTTGAAATAGGGAGGCCGCGAAATTGGCCCTGGTTTAGTATAACTTCTCAATTAGTTTGGCATTGAATTCATGTAAAATTATAATAAATAGAATGCTAAAAATTAATTCAAGATATGATAATGAATTTCATAATCCTATGTAACATATGAAAGAAACATTCACATATTGATCCCATTATGAATACTATATAAGAAAAAATCAAGGTATAAAGGGTGATCAAGGGAAGATTACGAATGATTGTGTGGCCTATAAAATATACTTACTCATTCATCTATTAATGTCATACCAATATTTCAAATCTCTAACTACAGAGGCTAAATAATGCTTATAACCCATCATCCCATCTTTGAGGGTATGATGAGAGTAACTTCCCTGCGAGATACACTCCTCTCAGGTGCACTACAAATTAAACTACTAAAAGAGGCTTCATATGGTATAAATAAGGGAACCTAGACATTTTAAATATACCATGAGATTATGAGGAAACTAAACTCTGTGTTCAATTATTTACAATGGCTCAAATATTGGGGTAGTGCCCCTCACACCACACTATTTGTAAAATAGATCACCACTTAGCCTATAACAATAGTCACCAAGTAGTTTAAAAACTTTCAAAACAAAGTTTCCAAAAAATAGTAGAAAATAAATAGAAAATAAAGAGATAATAAAATTGAAAGATTTTTATGCATAGAGATAAACAAATGTCAACCTAGGTCAAATTAAAATTCTTCAATGTAAGATGTTATCCAAGATGCCAAGAAAATTTCTTCAGTGTTGGATTAAATCCAAGGTCAAAAAAGATTAACTCGTGGTGTCTAATTTATAGTCAAGGTCAAAGTTTATTTTATTTTAGTGTCATGAATTTACATAAATTTGTATGAAATCCTATGACAAAAACTAAGCAAACAACAAGTAGTGTTCTAAAGAAAAAACTATGGGTTCACCAAAATATTTATATATTTTTTATTTTAGATTTTACAATGAAACACAATAAAACACCTAAATGATTAAATATTAATTTGGATGTACATAATATACATAATCTATATGTGAAATACATAACTTGAAATGAGTTATAAATAGAAAATTGACAAGTAAATATGCCTATCTAGCTCAAACTGAACTTATGTTGATTGTGCAGGTTAATTTTTGATGAAAATCGAATGTGATGATCTATGAACCATGTCGTAGATGAAATTAAATTTTTTAATTTAAATGGTACAAGGCCACACTAAGAGGGTAGGTACACATTACAACCTTATTTATTGATTGCAATCATGTATGTGTTAACAGTGTAGGTAATTTTTCTACGTTGGTGCTTGTACCTATCTAAGAGTGTTTATTAATTATCTGTGTGTCAATTTGGTGTGTGAAGACTTGCAAAAGTAAAACCCTAGCTCCTACAAAATAAACCAAATAGATATCAAATACAAAATTGAGGGAATTGGGTAAGGTGAATAGTCAAGTTATCCTTAAAAAACCCATGTAATATGAGTGTTGCCTACATAGCCCAAAAGGACCTCAGGCCAATGTAGTTCTTAATCCTAGAGTGAGTGTATGGATATTTATATTTACTATATGAATACAACATAATAAATTAATTGTAATGCTTGATAATGAGTGCCCTTGACTTGTAATAAGCTTCAGACATGGCCTATGATTATTAGAATAAAGTAGAATTGAAATTAGAAAGATTAGTGCCCTTTTGCTTAATGTGCAGTAGAATTGCCAAGTGGTTTCTAGATGCCTTTGAAGAGGCCTTGATGTGTTTATATAGAATAATATTTAGAATATTTACATTAATCAATGTTGTCAAAAGTGCAAGAGAGTTAATATGAATGTCTTGAATTAGAAAAGTTACCATTTGGATGTGGGGGACATGTCCGCACTAGTGGACAGGGTTGAGCTACAACCTGGTTTGCCTCGTGTAGTCTTATTTCAAAAAGATAGAGAATATTGGGATTTGGCTTGTATGAAACTTTAAACAAAAGAGGGATGCCTAAATGATGTTTTTAGTGTTTACAAGCTAGTAATTATAACAATGAAGACTTTCATAGATATTGCAAGTTAATGGAATGGTGAATAGGCCAAGCAAGGTAAGAATGTCAAGCTTAAACATATTCAAGCACTTAAAAATAAAATTTGAGTGTCTACATTTAGTGTGGTTTTGTCCCTCGCACTTCCATGGCAATTTTTTAAATGTGGTACATTTCATATTAACTCTCCTACACTTTTAACAAGGTCAGATAACAAAAATATTCCAATTATTCTTATATATAAACACATCAAGGCCTCTCCAAACACATCTATCAATTAATTGGAAAGTATAAAGCACACTAAGCAAAAGGGCACTAAATTTTCCAATTTTAATTCTAATTTTACTCTAACAATCATAGCCCAAGTATTAAGATGTTTTATTTCAGGTCAAGGGCACTCATTAACAAGTATTCAAGTGAATCTATACAATTGCATTCATATATCAAATATTAAGATTCACACACTCATTCCATTATGGATAACTACATCGGCCCTTAGGCCATTTAGGGCTATGTAGGTAATACTCAAATTACACGACATTTATGAGGATAACTCACTGATTCCCTTTCTTGATTACCCCTTTTTGTATTTATCTCCATTTGGTTTAGTGTGAAATAACTAGGTTTTAGTTTTGTAGGTATTTCGTACATCAAATCAGCACACATAGATAATTAGTAAACCCTTTTAGACATGCACATGCATATATGTAAGAATATTACCTATACAACCAACACAAATATGACCAAAATTAATAAACAAGGCCATAGTGAAACCCTATCCTCTTAGTACAGCCTTGTATAAATTTGAAATTATACTTTTGGCTGTAACATATTTTAGGTATCATTACAGTCAATTTTAATCAATAGTCAACCTACAAAGTCAACATAAATTAAGTTTAAGATAGGCTTGTGTATTTTAGTGAAATTTACTATTTATAACTTATTTAAAAATTTTATATTTTATATTTATATTATGTATATTCTATAGATATAAATTAGTATTCAATCATTTAAATGTTTTATATTGCATCATTGGTAAATCTAAAATAAAAAGATTCTGGTGAACCCAACATGAATAACTGGTTATTTTCAGATATTCAATGAATGTAAATATAATTAATAGTGTGGGAGTAATTTCTACTAGAGTTATTACGTTATTAATTTATTGAACCATTCATTACTATTGAAACACATAAGATCCATCAAAATCTTTCATTTTCTTTATTGTGTGTTGAAATTTGAAGTTCACAAACTTTGTACTATGAACTTGGGAGAATGGGCTTTGAACTAATCAGACACATTAAGATTTGAAAGATCACTTTGTGCCCCAAGAAACCATTATTGATCTACTTGTTCTTTTTATTCTCTATTTTCTTTCACATGCTAGATAAAATATTTCAACACATCCCATTCAAATCTAGGTTATCTAGACATTATTTGCATTTATTCTATTGTAGGTTTCACATTCTCCCTTTCATCTCTCCTTATTATTTCTTCATTTCTAGTTTTCTAATTTCTCCCATTTTTAATTCATATTTGTAATTTATGGTTATAGTACTCAAAAATACAAAAAATCCCCTTATACAAGGGAGTTGCCCATCTCAAAGATAGAGGAAAATCCCCTGTCAAACATTCATTTCTCTAATGTTGTAAGTTTGATGTTGGTTCCAATTGGGTGAGTCATTGAAATGATCAAATAAATCATGACAACATAAAATATTTCACACAAAATGTAAATATTTATTATTCTGGGAGGTAGATCCATCATATAGTTGTAATGTGATAAATGCTCTTATACGATATGCCATAGATCCTACAATAGGAATATTAATCATTGACTTACCAATATTATTGTTGGTGTACTAATTTTGGTTGTGGTATTTGATCCTTGAGTTGGTTTCAAATTTATATTATTCATTGCATGTAACTCTACTCTATACTCTCCTTTTTTTTAATTTTAGCTTCTATTTGAGCTTTGCAAACCACTAATTGCCTTCTAAAATATTGTCATAATGTTCTAGATCAATTGCTTGTATTGGACTGTCTATTTGTGATGGTATGGGTGTGGGGACATGTCTCTTATGGTTATATGAATTTTATATGATTCCTGATTGGAATTATAATCTTAGATTTCATTGTCAATGAGCTCCTCCTCATTTTCATTCCAAACATCCAAAAGAACAAGTTTCTTATTAAGACTATCACTACACCAATCTTCCTCCTCAATAATCCTTTATTCTTTGATTATGTGATCACTTTCGCATTTTTTAATGATATCTTATGTAGGGTTTTCTTTTGTGTGTGCTCCTTTTACACCCAATTCCTTTTGAGTCTCAATTGATTCTTATTTTTTTAGAGTTATGCTACCTCCTGGTCTTTGTGATTTCATTTTTCATTTCTACTTGTAACTTTCTTTAGACATTATGTTTCACTAGGATTTTACTTTCCCCAAATATTTTATTGCCTCAAATATCATTGAAGCATGTTTATCTCCTTATTTTCCACTTTATTTTTAATGAGATTCATAATTCATCCAGCCATATTGGCTCAATGACCCTTCATTCACCTCCCATAAGATCACATATCCATGTCATTCGAGTGAGCTACTTCATTTAGATCATAATCAACACCATAATATTTTCTACAACCAATGTTTTTACCATCTTAGGGATATTTTGGATGAATCTGCCTCTTATGCCTCTAGTGAATAAACCACAATCGATATAAAAAGAAATGTCTCCGTGAATAATGAATTTAGATACATGCCCTTCAATTTTAGTTTTCACCTAGTGACCAATCGATCGTGTCCACTCGATGTTTAGATTTCATAGCTTTTATAATTAATCTTCATTTCACTTAAAGTTCTTTATCTTATAAGGTCAAAAGTAGTAGTGTTCGAATCTTAAACATGTTGTGGCTATAAATTTAGGAAACTCACACCAAAATCTTCAAATATATCACCATACATGTGTTATGTTATTATTTATTAGTACTTGTTGCACAAGTAATATTGTAATTGGTTATGTAATTAGTTTTGCATTGGCAAATGTGCAGATCCCCACTTTCTAAAGTTTTACAGTAATAAAAGTAATTTCTAAAATGGAGATTTTAAAAGTTGTTATTTACCTAGGCTTTGATTAGATGGTGTGATAGGACAAGACTATTTTCTTGGGGAAAATATGTGAATTTCAATTTAAAATATGCAAAAAACTTAGATTATCTAATCATTTCTGAGAATTAAAATATGGCCAAAGTGTTATATTTGATTTCACTATGCAGTGATTGGATATTGAAAAGGCAACATAGAATTAAATTGTACCACGTGGTAAGTAATGAAAATCCCATAGGAATACATGGAAAACACACTACATACAAATTGTAACAATGCAAATCAGTTGAATCAAATAATGAAGTAAACCTACAAGATGTTGTCGAAGTGGTATAGTTTACATACTACACAAACTGTGATGAAAATTTGATTGAAATTGAAAATTAAAAGATACAATGAAGATCAAACCAAAAATCATAACGGGTAAACAATTTTTTTGGGTAATATGTTGTTCCATAAAAATGCATACAAGCTATGCATAGACATAAAAAAACACGTAACATGAAACTAAAATAATCACAAGTCCAAAGACTAGTTAAATGCTAACAGAGTATTTTTTTGGCATTTTGAACTTAAAACATTGGATTCTTAATATAAACGATAAAGAAAATAAAAAATAAATTTATTTATTGAATGTTCTTGAATATTCTACCACAAAATGATAGTTTCCTAGGTGAATGTAGATTTAATCAGATAAATATTTACATTTATGTATAGTGGCGATAACTTTATAGAAACATTGCCAAAAAAATAAAAATTGATCATGCAACTAGTTGGTAAAATTAAAAAGCCAGACAAATAGTTGACTTGTCATTTATTCCTCTATTTTAATATTTTTCTCCTCATCAATCATTACTGCATATTGAAGCTTCATGCTTCTCTACAACTCTATGCCATTTCATGAGAATCGTGTATAGATGCATTAGACAACTGCTAGAGAAACATGTGCACACTTTGAAATAAATTTGAATTTATTACATGGCTAAACTTAGACATATTAATGAAATATATTTTTTATAAATACCTCATTATCTAGTAATTATCTGAGTAAAAAAACTTCTCTAAAGCAAGAACCAATGATAATGAAAGCATTGAGCAAAGGAAGAAGCTAATAAGAATCAGGCTCTTCACTGACCCATTTACTAATTTTTCTACTCAATAATTTTCACAAGCAATGCAGCTCTGAAACATAGACAAAAATGGAAAATATTAGAAATTTATACAATAATTTTTTTTGTGGCTTGGATAACACATATATTTTGTTGCTTTATATCATGAATTGCTAGCGGAGGAGGTGACATATAGGGAAAGAATGATAAAAAAAATGGATAGTACTTGAGAACAATATGTGTTAGGCTAAGAAATTAACTTAACAGATGTTGTGCAAGCAACTCAATACATGTTTGTGATGTGGCATTTTCACAATAGTTTCCTATCAGGTCATGAAAATCATGAAAATATCATAATTTCAAAAATGAAAACTAAAAGTTGGCAATTTATTAAAAAACAACTAATCAATGAAAATCATTCTCCATTAACCATGTAACTATTCCAAATTGTGCCAAAGAACTAGATTTTAATAATGCCATGAATAAACCGCTGAATAAATAACATTATATTATTTAATAAATAATATAAATTGATAATATTTAATATATACAATAACATTACACCTATATATATAATGTAATTTATAATAATTTATGATATTATTATACTACATATAATATACTATATATTATTAATTCTAAAATATTTATATCAATTATTATTATTATTATTTATAATAATATATATTTAAAATCTAATATAACTTCTTATATCATATTCTATATTAATATTATTTATGTATTTTAATATATACAATATAAATACAATTAACATGAATAATATAAATAATAATACATACCATTACTACATGTATTAATAACACACCACCTCATTTTTCACCATCACCTCCACTAAAAATATCAAATTATTGTTACTTAACACTTTGTGCACAAAAGGTGAAATGATTTGAATGGTCATTGGTGTCATGTGTAGTACTCCTAGTGATTTACACTCTTTCACT
The DNA here is from genome assembly GCA_037957365.1 of Torreya grandis. Classification (NCBI taxonomy): domain Eukaryota; kingdom Viridiplantae; phylum Streptophyta; class Pinopsida; order Cupressales; family Taxaceae; genus Torreya; species Torreya grandis. The sequence goes on along the minus strand of JARHVA010000545.1, from coordinate 2,045,076 downwards.
TACAAAACTCCACTTTTCTAGATCACGAAGTCACACCCCTCACACCGCTCATCCTACCTTAGAACCTCTCACCACTTTCATGTTTTAATTATTTGCAAAATAAAGTCAAACACAAATTAGATTCTATAATTAGATATTGTATTTTGCCAAGTTTACAAAGAAAATTGGTTTAAAGTTTTTTTTTTTTAAATTAACATGAATCCACCAATGGAAAACACATTGGCTTTTACATAGGCAACATAAAATAATTTATTTATACTGCTTGATTAAATAGAATCCATACAATTATTTATGCTTAGACTATGTTATTGGTAGCTGGTTTAGAAGTAATATTGTAATTGCCTTCTATGATTAGTTTTGCATTGAGAAATGTACATCCAATTAAATTAAAGTAGTTTTTTACATTCTTAGTTTTAGACATTGACTTTGTAATGCAACTATTGTACAATATACAAAGAATAAATACTTTATTGACTATTTATTAGGTGATTTCACATGAAATTACAAATTTTTTAAATAAATCTTCATTAATTGACTTTGGAAAAAAAATGTATAATGAAACGCCTTGCATTGGAACATTACAAGAGAATAAAATAGGATCAACAGCCAAGAATTGGCCGTTCATCACAATTAGGAATTTACGCTCTAAACAATTCCAAACAAATAGGTAAACATTTTGTGATAAACTTTACTTGTTTTGATCATTGACAAGATAAATATGGTAGTCACTTCATATAGTTTTCAATTATTAACATATGTATGCCTATATTTCCATATACAATCTTTTTCTATGTATGACCTTGCAAGAGAGAAAAAAAATAAAAATAAAAAGACAAACAAAAGACATCACATCATACCCTTTGAAAATTTTGATTAATATAGATTCATACAAACAATAAAAAAACACAAAGGATTGATGATGCTTTAAAGGATTAAAATATGTTTAGATTTTCATTGTTAGATTAAAATAATGATGATTACCTTTTTGACACATTTCAAGTCTTACTACATTTTTGTTACTCATGGAGTATGATACGAACTATAATCATTAACTATTTTAATAACTCTTTGAACAACAATGATACAAAAGTGATAAATTCATATGCTCATAAACTACACCCAATTGTGTTATATTAATTGCATCAAATACATGACAAAATCACATACTTTTTTATAATAAGTGTTTTTGTAAAAGAACTTACAGATCAAGGTAAAACTAGTCTTTGGGGTGACATATTTTGTTCCAGTAGCTATGCAAGTGGTTGGACATACCAGTTTGTATCTGGTATCTAGTAAACAAAAACAAATATCTATGTTTTAGCAAAGAAAATTGCATTTCATCATACTCAATCTTTTTCATGATATAACCCTGACTCATAGCCATTTTGCACCATTATTTTCCAAAAAAATATGCATTGACAACTCAATCTTCAGTTAAAATCTATCAAATACTTGTAATATTATTATTTTATATTGCAATGCCATTGTTAATGAAATAGAAGCACATGGCATATATATAATTAGTACATTTGATTTAGACTATGGATAAATCTTATTCAATGCCATTAGTTTATTAATTGAACATGAATTCAATGGTCATGCTCTTCATTGATATATGGCCCAATCTTTTTGCAATGGAATTGTGGGATCAAAAATCAATGCATTGACTTATTTATAGGTTTATAAGTAGGAACTAAAAAACAAAAGCTCAAAAACATTTTTTATTGGAAAATGTACATTGCAACTATTGGAATATCGTACAAACAAAGTGGCATTGATGGTAATTACTTTTTTTGCTTCTGGCTATTGAACATTATAGAAAACAAAATTCAAATATGGTCAACAAAAACCCAAAACATTTATAAAATATATTGTAATTGTGCTCATCCATAGAAAACATATAATATTATTTGCTTTGAGACAAATACAAATCATATTCACTATGAGCCATTGCAAATAATTTATAAAACTCATGTTACATCTGAATGCATTATGTAACATGAAAATATTTTTCCAAATACTGACACTTCTATTTCAAATACAACTCAATCTAAGAATTGCTAGCACATATTATTGTACTTTTTAAAACAAAACATATGCATATAGAAATTGAAAAAATATACACCAAAATCATTTAATGAAAAAGTTGTAAAAAAAGGCACAAATAAATGCCAAAATTTGTTGTGATTTTTAAAGGCAATGATAGTAGCCAAAGAACTGGGTACTTTACATGTAAACAACATGATCAACAAACTACCAAAATTATAAACACCTGTCTAACATTAATCAAAGAAACACCCATTCATGCTTATGTGCTTTTTGAATGCTTACATTTTAAAAAAAGATATTGTTCTAATTGAAAATGTCATTATGAAAACATTTCACTCTATTTTTATTGATACAATGTCAAAAACACTTGCATTAGGCCAAAAAATATGCAACCAATGCAAAGGATCTATTGACAATGAAAAAGTTCTGAAATCTATTGTTCGTTTTAACATTAGAAGAAACAAACAACTAAATGTTATGCAAAATAGATATTTTTAGAGGAGAGATTGATTGCCTTGAGAATGCCCTTTGCATAAATACATTAACTTGGATATAAACGCTCATAATATGGCCTCACTGGAATAATTATAAATGTTCCTATAGACTTTGATTGAATCCAAAAGGTGTTGCCAAGACAATTGAATGAGACAGTAATAATTACAATCAAAATAAAGGAAAATTAGAATACGAAGATGCATATTTAATAGGAAACGTAAGACATGCATGTGTCATGAATGCATTGTTAAAACTTTGTTGAGCCCCACCATACAAGCAAGAAAAAGTTATAATTGATAAAGATTGAAAAACTAGCTTTGAGAAAAAAATTGAAAAGATGTCAATTGACTTTGTGTATATCAAAGATGATGAATCTAACACAAATGAATCTAAATCATAACCAATCATTGCATCTGTGGTGCATGCCTATGGTGAAGCACAATCAATACAATACTTACAAGATGAAATTATTAAAATTGTTGCATTTGAAGGATTAAAATCATTAAATATCTTTAAAGACAAGTTTTTCGAGGAAATGAGCTTTCCAACTCTATACTATGGTTTTAGTCATCCTGATGATGTGACATAGAAAATGGCATACCAAAAGATAGCAAAATGGGAGCTTCTACACAAATAAAATGACTTAGAAACTCACATCATTAATATCTTATTCAAAGCTATTAAAATCATTATACATCAAGTTTCATCTTGTGCTTGTATATGCATACAAAAAGATGAATTAAATGGCAAAAAGCTTTATGCCAAAGATGTTATAAATTAAAATAACATAGAAAAAATCATAAAATTATAAATATCCTATATAGCTTTCAAAATCATTTGAAAATCACCTGACTATTTTAAAAATTTAAGAAAAAATATTTTTGTAATGATCAGGCAATTGGGCCCACCAATATTTTTTTGTACATTAACAACTGTTTAGCATTGTTGGGAGCCATTATGTAATGCATTGCAAAATTTGTCTCCTAAAATCATTAATAAATACAAGGAGACCATTGAATAGGGCAACATTGATATAATGATTAGAAAAAACCCTGATCTTTTTAGTCATTATTTTAACCATAAATCCAATGCAATCAAGAAATTGATGTTACAAAATGATAAACTATTTGGAAAAAAATTAGATTATTTTTTGTAAAAAAATTTCAAAATAGAGGGAATGAGCATTTTCATTTCATGCTTTGGGTACATGATGCACCAATATATGGACATTGCTCAAATACTCAAATCAAAAACTTTATAAACAAGTACATATCATATGATTCATCATTGCTTGATGATACTTTATCTAGAATGCAAACACTTCATCATACAAGCACATGTAAAAAGTATATAAATTTGCATTGCATATTCAATTTTACATTGCCTCTAATTCAAAAAAATACAATATTAGATCCATTGGACCAAAGTAGTGACTTCTAAAAAGAAAACGTTACAATTTTTTTCTCAACTTGAGCATAAAAAGCATACCAAAGTCAAAACATTCTAGATGTTTTTGAAATATACATATTTGTCTGAAATAGAATACATACTTTCATTGTGATCTTGTATTTTACAACACATCATAGTGCTAAAAATATATCCATAAGATATCTAGGTAAATGCATTTGGAAAAGAAGTGTCTGGATTGTGATATGCTAACACAAATGCTCAATTCATTCTAGATACACATGTTACTACAACATATTTTGGTTCTTATATGACAAATTTTGTTCTATATTGACAAATTCATTTCAAAAAGTGCTTGATGAATCACTCATAATAATGACAATAAACTACACACCATTAAAAGATTGGGAAATGCTCTTCTACAACGTCAACAAATGTCTAGTTGCTAAGTTGTGCACTTTGTGCTTTCATTGCCACTACATTATAGTTCAAGAAAAATAATTTTCATTAACACATCATCATATAAAAAAATAACATACATTTTGAAGAGTCCAAAATTATTAGCACAGGAACATGATAGTTCAGAAGACATTATATGTGCTTCTCCTATAGAAAAATATGTTGCAATACCAATGCATGTAGAACACATATCTTTGGTTGAATATGTGGCATATTACCTAGGAAAATTTGTGAATAAAAAAAAATTAAAAAACCACATATCATTCAACATGTTAGATACAATATGCACATGTATCCTGAAAACTGTTATAGAGAAAAAATGATGTTGTTTATACCATACCATGACAATGAAGAGACATTGAAAAAAGGTTTCAATACGTGGGCTAAGACATTCCTTATTCATAAGACACATATAGACAAAATTAAAACCATGTTTACTACACAAGCATATAAAAATGGGGCAATATTGACACTACTAGATAAAATCTTGGCATTGCTTTTGCCACATTGTTTGCCATTGACAAAGACAAAGAAAAGAATCAAATCTATAGTATTTATGAAGCATATGACATAGGCTTCAATTGAAATTTCATAAGAGGTGTCAAATTACTCAAGAATCAATAATCAAAAACATTTCAAATAACCAACCAATCATTTCTAATGAGCAAATAAGAGTACTTAAAGTTATAAATGTAATTGAATAAAGAGCAACAACTCATTATCACAGACATTACAATAAGAAAATCACTAACAACAAATACCCCAATCTATTTATTTTTAATAGGAGGAGTTGACAAAGAGAAAACATTCACTACAAAATTAATATATTAAAATTTAACATGGTTCTATAACAAGCAACTCGAAAGTGATCCTTTGAAAATAAAAGGAATAATTATTGCATACAGTAGAAAAGCTACGTACAATGAAAATAGTCTAACTACACATTCTATTTTTCAAATTTCATCATACCATTGAATTCAAATACTTTGGATATCCTAAGCAAACATTATGAACAATTGTAGTTACTACTCATTGATAAAATATCACTACTAAGAAGTCGTATCCTTTACAATATAGATAAAAGACTTGGCAAATTATGCATACACCCACAAAACCATTTGCAAATATTGACATTATCTTTTTTAGTGACTTTTATCAAAAAGATGTTATTCGAGATAAATGGTTTTTTGAACAACTAATCTTACATGGAGAAATAATTCCATGTTATTTTTGGCTTGACAATGTAGAGTGCTTTCAACCACAACAAGTCATTTACCAAATTGACATGTAATTCATGTCAATTCTAAACCGGATTAGAACTTGTCAATAGACTACATCAAACATTGAATACTTAAATAGCATATATCATAGACCTTCTCTTTATGACCCAACATTTCCATACTTATTTCACAATAATGATGATGTTAAAAATCACAATGCCAAGATGCTTTCCCTCCTCAGAGAAGAAAAAATATACATTGAATGTTATTGACAAAAAAATGAATTTTACTAATGGAATTCTTCTCAATAATGACAAGCATTACTTGTCTGACACAATAATCTTGAACGAGACATATTGGTTGGATTGATTGGTGGAAACTATGACATATAAGATGGATTAGTAAATGGTGTTGATGGGATTGTCAAATATTATATGCAAGAAGAACTAGACATAATTTGTATATAATTTAATGACACTAAAATTTGAGTAATTTAGTGCAAAAAAATGCAAAGCTTGTAAAATGACCAAATATTTGAAACTTGTGTAACACAAATTGTGGGGAAAATTTACGTCAAGAAACCAATAATTACAATACATGAATAGTTACTGATATAAATACCATATACAATAATAATACATAGATCACAAGGAATTACAATGGATGTGCTACTTTTTTATCTTACTAGTGTTGAGCGTCATGGCCTTGTCTATACTACACTTTCATGAGTAAAAAACATTAAATCATTGTATCATGTCAATAAACTAGAAGCTGAGAACTTTATCATATCTGATAAAGTGAAAACTAAAATGCAAAAGTTGCAAACCTTTGCACAATGGCTACCACTTTCTAGAATTGTTGTAAAACCACATAATACTTTTACAATTTTCTCATTAAATGCATGAAGTTTGTAATTATATTTAGAAATCATAATCCATTACTATGATATTATGCATGCAAACATTTTATGTTTCCAATAAATTAGAACTGTGCAAACACCAAATAACTCGATTATTACACACAATTTTCATTGTTATTGCTCAATGAAACTTCATGGAATAATGTCATGTTTTAGAAAAACATTATGATAAAAAACACCAAAGTATTTTCCACATCAAACATTGAGACTATGACAAGTGATATACTTTATTTAGACATATCAATACAAATAGTTAATATATACTTAACTCAACATACTCTAATTATTGATATATTAAAATTTATAGAATCAATAACATCTACTTTAGCACCCAATACCAAGGTCTTATTTATTGGTGATTTCAACATTGACATGTTTAAGCAAACATCACAAAAACAACTTTTAGGCATAATGCATAAACATATGTTTTCTTTAATATGAAACCTACCAACAACACACGGAGGGACTCTAATAGATCAATTTTGGAAAAACATAGATATCAATAGCATTCAATTTGGTATTTTTAATGCCTAATGGACTAATCATCATGCAATTTGTCTTCAATTAGCTACCTAGCAATAGAACAACAATTACAATAACAATTAGTTTGTATAAATACATAACTAGTTTTACACTTATGCCATGGCATTTCCATAAAATAAATGGGTTTACATAATGCAATTTGGACATGGTAATAATCAATACCAAAAACAAAGCAAAAAAAAACAATTCTAGATAAAACGATAATTTATAGCATTTATCTTATCCATTCTTTTCTTGTCCTATCTTTTGCAATTAATAAATGTTTATGCACTACCAAAACTCTGGCAGAAAGTTAAAAATGGATCCAACCAAATGTAATAATCAACAAACACAAACAACATAGCAAAAGGCACCAAAACAATTTAATGTTTTATTTCTAGTTATCACAAGTTAATACTTTGTTCAAACTCACAATTCTTCTCTTTTGCTTTTTCCTTCTTACATTGTCAAAATACAAGATGTTCATGCCATTGTCACAATGCAAATAAAAAACTAAATACGAAGCTAGAAAAATATAATAGTCAAGAAACATAAATAGAACAAGAAGCAATGTCAAAATGACTTTTTTTAATTTTTTACACTTCCTCTAGAAAATTGCAATGCACAAAAATACTATTTTATTTTTTACCATGCAACTTAAAATTTGGTTTAGCTTTTAAAATTAAAATAACAGCCATTATGTTTTACTATAAAATATGTGTATTAAAACTTTGGATTTGAAAACCATTGTTTCAGCCTTGAAAACAAAAAAATAAATATAGAACCAAGAAAACACAACCACCAACAAATAGAAATAGAGCAAAAAGAAGCACAAAAACAATAACCTTTTGTTCTCTCCATTTGCGATAGAAAATTGCAATACACAAAAATAACATTCTATTTTTCATTGTATGGTTTATTATTAGCTTTGACTTTTATAATTCAATAAAAAATTATTATATCTTATTGTAAAATATTTGTACTCAAATCTTGCATTTGATAACAATTATTATAGCATTAAAAAATGACAATATGTTCCAGTTTCAATTATTGACCCTTCAACAAAAAAAAATGACAATGTTTTTGAAGGTGATGTGTTAGTTTTTTATGGTCTTGGTTTCATAAAGAATCCAAATTCACCATCAAATACATAAATAGTGCATGTTGATCTCATTGACAATTTGGTCAATTGACAGTAACTGTGAACATCAACAACAGACAAATTAAAAATTTATCATCATATTTATCAAATAAAAACAATGTTTGGATCATAGATTTCACAATAAAAAGTAGAAGTCAATATGAAATAGGCAACACTTATTGTTTTCTTGTATTAAATATAAACACCATTGTAGAAAACATTGCAACATTATACAATGAATGTAGGCTTACACCAGATATCACTATACATGATCTTGCGCAATCAAGCAACACATATGTAGTGGGTTCATTAATTACCATCATAATTAGTTATAAAAAATGATAAAACCAATACGAACTATGGCTCAAAGATGGTGAACTGAGCAAGACATGTCAACAATAAGTACTCATACTGAAAAAATTTACTTCTTATTTATCCTTTGCAACATCATCTGCTTTATTTGAACATATACACATGATTACTATTATCCAAAACATTGACATTTAACAATTCTTTTGCAACGTATAATCAATGAAAAATAAAAACACCTACATCCTAGCATGCAACAAATATTGTTATCAACAAACACACCAATAATGTTGTTCAAAAATACTGACAATAACAAAACTAAAGGCACTTTGTTACTTCATGCAAGTCAATCCACTTTTAAGGATTTATTAAATGACAAATATATAAAATCTCATCTAGAAAATCTGCTAAAAAAAATATTGAGGTAAGCATCTATCCTAGATTCATTTCTTTACTCACAAAAACAATTATGTTTAGATAATTTTTATAAAATCAACAATTTCACAACATGACAAACAACAATTTTGATTTATAGGTCAAAAATGTTTTACAACCAAAAAAATCATGCATCACCTTTCTAACCATTATGCAATGATTGTGGGCACCTCAAAAAATGTCTTTACTAACACACCTTCAATAGCGGATTTTGCACATTGCACAAATTATCAACAAGATCAAATGTACACATACCAACATTATTTATAATGCATTCTACAAACAGAAAATGGATAAATTGAATGCATTTTGAATCAAAGATAGTTGAAGGAAAACCTCCCAAAATTAGCTAAAATCTCCTTAGATGAATATAAACAAGACATTTCACTTGCCACTTTTCTACTACATCGCTTTGAACTACATGTAAATTTCACACTTGCCATGAACAATATCATCATATCTATTGGTAAGTAGTATGTGCTTCTCCCAAATACTTATCATGCCCAGTTCCCCCTCCAATAGTTTTCTGTGTTACAAAGAGTTAATGCATAAGCTAGCATACAATAAATTTATTAGTTAAATCAATCACAATACTAAATTAGTTGAATAAATTGACAATATTATCTTAACTTCTAAATTCATGGTCATATGCTTGCATTGAATTTTATTTTACTCCTAATTAACTATGGATGCAAATATAAATTAATGGCTTACTCTATTTTCCACTTTTCTATTGTTATGAACCTGTGTCCTACCTTTCTCTTTGCATTATTAGTGTATTAGTTGTTATGGATGCATATGCTTTGTAAGTCATCCCTTGAGCATATTTAAATTATCCCACATACATGGAAAGTAGTAGTTGTTAGAATAGTTTTACTATTTAAGAAAGTGTTGAGGCCTAATAAAGGCATCCACAAATATTATTGTATTGAGCTTGCTCAAATGAGATTACCCCCTCGAAGTGGCCTATGATATAAAGGTTATTAACAACACATACTACTTTGAGCTTTCTCAAAGTAGTATGTGTTAGTAATGGTAAAGGCATTCTAACCCAAGAATCCAAAGTGTTGGAAATAAAACAACACAAGGAAGCTATAAATATGATATGAAAAGATAAGGCAAATCATATATTATTCAGAATGAAGAATGCTAGTACAATAGGAAATATCTTGCATGAATAGGCAAGGCAAAATATTGAACTAGCCTAAATAGCCAATGTGGGATAAATCCTCACATAGAAGAAACTCACTACAATATGAAATAACTAGCTAATACACTAGAAAACATGAGAAAATGCATGAAATATATACTCTAACACCCCCCCTCCCCTCAAGTGAAGCTAGGGGCTAATAAAAACCAAAAAATAAATAGTGGCATATCCATAGTATGAGTCCTCACAACTATCCCTGATAAGGTACTCATGTATAATATGTATCCATGAAATGAAAAAGGAAGATGTCCTCATGAACATCCCCCAAGAACAACTTCTAAAACCCCAAGTATGTCATGTAACTCAAGGAAATGTGAGGCAAAAGGTTTCATGAAGATGTCTACAACCTGTTGTTGAGTCAAAATGTACTCCAAGCTAAGAACACCATCCTAAATGTGATGTCGATTGAAGTGCATATGTACCTTAATGTACTTGGTTTATTGATGCTCAACTGGGTTATAAGATATATGAATTACACTCTAGCTATCACATTAAAGTAAATTGGGTGAATTCTATATGCAGCCAAACTCTGTCAATAATTGACAGAGCTAAAGAATCTAATGACTCACTATAAATATTGTCTTATACTCAGCCTTTATAGATGAAAGTGCAATAGCATGTTGCTTCTTGCATAACCAAGCAATAGGTAAAGAACCAAGAGAAAAGATGTAGATAGAAATGGAATGCATGTCATAAGGAGAATGTACCTAATCTAAATCATTGTATCCAACAAAATGAGTAGAACCCCTGGTGTAGTGTAATCCAAAATGAGTATTGCTTCATAGATATCATAAAATCCTCTTAGAAACCTACCAATGACTTTCATGAGGATCATGTGCAAACCTAGATACAATCCCAATTTTAAATGAAATATTAGGGTGAGTATGGGTCAAATACATAAGACTCTCAACCATATACCGATAAAATGTAAGATCAAAAAATGGAGTAGTACAAGAGGTAGTGAGAGTCACTCCAGACTAAAAATGAAGACTTGGCTTGCAATCATCCATGCCAAAACACTAAAGATAATCAAGGGTATACTTCTATTGACTCAAATAGATACCTATATTTGACTGAGAAATCTATAAACTAAGGAATAAATATAGAAGGCCAAGATCTGTCATGTCAAACTATGTTGAAAGTCCCTATTGAATAGTTTGAATCTGAGATGAGGAGCTACCTATTAGAAGTAGATCATCAACATATAAGAACATAATAATAATGTCCTTACCAATATGTTGAATATATACTATGGGATTAAAGTGGTGATGAACAAATCCAATGGAGAGAAGGAATGAATGTATCTTATCATACCAAGTGTTTTAACTTATTTGAGAGTAATGAAGTGTTATTAATATTTTAGTTAAGGGTCTGGATTAAAAAATTGGTACATAATATAGCAATAAATATAGTCCTAATTTGTGCAACTATTTGTCTTTTTTACATTTCTAAAAATAGCAATAAATAAGAAGAAATATTGAGACGGTTGATACAAAGGTTGAAAATAGTTGTACAAGATTAGGAAGGTGTTGTAAACTTGAATTTGGCTTTCATTGGGTGAAAAGATAGGAGCACTTAAAAGTGGATGTTTTGGTGCATGATGTTATTATTTTTTCCTGTCACTATTGTCCAAACTAATCACAGAGACCTAAAACTTTCTAAATAGTTTCATTGTGCCTGTGTGAGCGTGCCTGTGCAAAATCAAGCACTGGTTGTCAATAGAACTCATTGTGGAGTTGATTTAATTGTTAAACCCTAACCCTAAATCATGATTGATAAAATGGAATTTGAGTCACTTGATAAAGAGGGGGGTTAGTGTTAAATATGTACGAAATGTGCAATCCATATCCCTTGTGTGGGCATACAGCCTACATACCAATACTCCAAAGAGGGATCAAGCCATATGTAGTTCTCCCACCTAGTGTGCTTTGTACAATAATGTGATACATATGCAAATGCTTAATTGAAAGTGTTTGAGGTGGCTAGGGACTGGTATGAGGATTTTAGTAGGTTTGTAGCTATGTTGTGTGACTTTGTGCAAAGAATAGGGAAGTTTGCCTTAATGCTTTGTTTGTATTCTTGTTTGCTTTGTAAGTTTGGTCACCTCCTTTGTAAATGAGCTTTGAGTGGGCTTTAATAGAGAATAATTGGTCATGGGTCAGATGTATTCATGCTAGGTTAACCTAATTAAGGATAAGGACCAGATGAAAATGATCATTGAGGCTTAAAGTGCAAATGGATAGGACTGTCAAAAATGGGACACTTCTTTATAGGGCATTATAGTCCAAATGGGGCACTCTTATCCTATAGGCTTAGGACCTAAGGGAATAATATTAGCATGGGGAATACTGTCTGGTTGAGATGGAATGACTGTTCAGAAGGTTCCAGATGATTGGAAATGAGCAAAATGGTGTATAGAAGGGTAGTAAGAGTTTGAAAAAATGACCTATGGATGGGGTGTCAAAAGCCACACTCAAACTACCAATTTGGACATTTTATATTACTATATTTACCCCCCTTTATTCTAATGATGCAACAAAGTGAAATATTAGGATAAAGGAAAAATAGAAAGCGTACCTAAACTTACTTGAAAAGGTGAAACCCATGAGGATGTGTGATGATGAGTGTGCATAGAGAGAGCACAATGTGAAGCATAAATCTATAAGAAAAAACAAAGAGTAGATCAGTTCTTAATAGACATTCTATGTCTAAAATAAGAACATACAAAGGCTAGGTAAAAGTGAAAGGAAGAGTAAGGAATGAATACATCTCATCGGGTACATGAACCAATAAAAAACCTATTATGATGTTGAGTGATGTTGAGTGATGTTAAGTGACGCTAGGTATGTGTTTCACCAAGATTAATATCATGAACAGAGCTGATTGCTCTAGTCTTTGAGGGTGGCTCAAGAATACAAAGGTTGGCCCTTTAGATCCATCATTTCCCACTATGTAGTGAATCTATGTGATCATGCATATGTTAATTGATGTTTGGATTATGTGTCCAATCCCTCTGAGTAGGTGGCTCAAGACTACAAAGGCTAGCTACTCCTTTAGCTCCATCATTGTCCACTAAGTTTGAACTATGAAGTGATACCAATATGAATGTGTGTCATATAAGATGGCTCATGAATCCCATGAATGTTATGTAATCTGACAATGTGGCATGGATAGCTGAATGTGTACTGAGAACTAGGCCAATCTTGGCCACTCTGAAAGGTGGAGATTAGGCTTGTATGAAAGCCACTCTAAAATTGAGAACTATGCTTACATAAAATCCATTCTGAAATTATGTCAACCACCTGGAGATGAAATAATGCATGAAACTACTAAGAATACCTAGGTAATACAATGAACTAGAAATAAAATAAGGCAAATGTGTTGTGCACATTACCCCTAATCACTGGTGTCTATAATAAGGATTTTGATCTGGAAGTTGTACCAACTGCCCAATTTTAAACTAGAAGTGAGATCCATCATGTTGTGCATGATGCCCCCTATATCTTTATAATCTAAGTAAAATTATATTAAAACTATCTAATCTAAACTAGACTATCGCTGACAACTGTAATTGATCCTACCTTTTTATTTATTTCTAAAAATTTTGGGTTTTTAACTGTATGGACAGGGGTGCCAAAAAATGGACACTTTATTGTAGGGCACTGTAGTCTGAATGGGGTGCTCTTGTCCTTTACTATTTTTGATGATTGTTCTATGTTCATCCCTATTTTTTTGGTCTATTCTACATGTTTTGAATTCTAATTATTGTTTTGAGTGTTCTAAAAACTAATTTTGATCGGTAGAGGGTTCTGATCTCTGTGACAAAACCCCTGCTTGTTGCCTCCTCTTCTGAGGGTAGGAATGAAGACCCTGCAATGACCACCCCCAAAAAAAAGAGCCCTATAAGTGTGTTATGCTACAAAATATATGATATAATAATGATGATCAAAAATATGTCTCAAGATATAGCATAGTTTGTGTTGGAGATTGTTAGATCAATAGGGGTATGCCTAAATGGATGTAGCAATGTAATAGAATCTACAATATACTAAACTAAAATTGTAAATCTAGTTAGTTTTTAAGGAGGGATGGAGCATGATGGTCATCATGGCACCCTAGAAGGCAAGATAATGCATGATGTGGATCATGACATTGTAAATAATTGAGAAGCAAACAAGCACACAAGGTAAGAAGCAAGAAGCATATAAAAGAGGCCAAACGGCCAAGAAAGCAAGGGATATGGGCACATGTCACTCAAACCAGGAAAAAAAAGCATACAAGGCATGTTTAAATTCCCATATACACATACAATTGTAAATAAGCAAGATTGGCACGAGGGGCACAAGCACATATAAGAGTACAAGCAAAGGACATTGGTAAATATCCTAAAGCACACACAAGTAACAAAACAGGAACTATGAAATGTAATCACATGTAGCTACTCAAAGCAATAAAGGAAGTCATGTAAATACCAGAAATAATATTGTATCTAACTAATCAAAGCAAGAAGTGAAAGTGTGCAAAACATGTTGTACAAGACTAGGTGGATGCTAAGAAATACATAAGTGTTATATACTAGTGAGTGTCGATAGAATAATTTATTTAATCTAGTAAGTAATGTACATCAACATGATAACTAGAGTGTGTGGTGTAGGAATGACATAACTTGGATGGTGTAGTCATGTAGAAGATGCCCTCGGTGGGTAGATATGTTGATGCATGTCTTGAATGTAAAAGCATGATGCCCCCTAAATGGTTAGAGTGAAGCAATCAAGGATCTTGGTTTCACTACACACACTGAAAGAAGATCAAGTGAAGCATGGTAATGTAGATAAATCAACAAATAATATCATAGAACAACAAAATTTAAGTCTAGCATGGTAGTAGAAATGTAAAACATGGATAATGCATATAATTGAAAAAAAATTGTTGTTTTGAGTTATTTGAATGTTTTTGTATTTTTACATGTTATATTTTTTTGGTATTTTGAAATATTGTATTATTTTTGGTATTTTGAAATAAGCTATGTACGAGTAATCATAAGGAAACTATTTACAAGAAAGCAAAAAGAAATTATGTACAAGTAAGCTGAGAAATTATGTACAAGTAGAAAGAAACTATATACAAGTAAGTTGAGAAATTGTGTACAAGTAAGCAGAAAGGAATTATTTACAATAATGTGAGTAAAGCAATATGTACATAATGACATAAAAGACTATGTTAGAGGGGGTAAAGGGTTCAAGGATGGATCCCACTAGGGATGGAGATGGAGGAAGGGATCATCTCCATCATTAAATGCCTCAAGATCATCATTGTAAGTATCATTGTATGCTACAAGCTCTATTTACATGGTGTCTATCTCCTCATGTGTCAGTAAGATCTATGATCTTTATGTAGTTAGAGATCTATCACTCATAGTGGTGTCATCCTACCAAAGGCAAACTAAGGGCCACTTTAGTGGTGAAGATGTTGGTTCTCCTCTAGGACATTTAACTCTGGTACGAGGAAACCTCGATAGAAGTGGTAGAGTTGGTGTTGGTGGTGATATAATCCAAATAGTACCCTGAACCTGTAGTTTATCCAATCTCTATTGTAAATTTGTGCATGAGTTTATGTCATAGCCTGTGATTTTATGAAAGAGACAAAATGGGTGACCATCCTACCATGATAACCTGCTAATAAATTTGTGTTATATTATATGTAGTGTGATTAATCCATAATCAAGTAACATCTATAGCATAATCTATGGTTAATGTTATGTGTTGCCCACCTAAATCTAAATGACCGACTCTATATCCATAGAGGAACTGTATGTGCCAAGTGATCTATCTATGCCTATGAATGTGGAGTATATCCTAAGAGTGTAGTGCGACATGTTAAGAGTGATGTAGAATGTGTGATGAAGGCTTTAGAGTCATCTCAGTATTCTCTTGGGGTAACTGGTGTAAATCTCAATCCACACAAATAGTCACTTATGAGTGTGGGTGTTATATCATCATCTGAAGTAGCCTAGGAATCTATATCAACATCATACACATATGGTAACTCAAAATTTACCACAAGGGGTAACTATGATATGGGAGTCTCATCAACTATAGTAGGATAAGATGGTTGTGATACAAGAGTATCTATAATTGGTGAAGTGATTATGATAGCCTGAAGAGTTGTCTCTGTAGGATCAATTGGGATTATTGGAACTACTATCAGTGATTGCATAATTATAATAGGTGTAGGAACTATGACTGATGGAGTAGCTGAAATGGTTGGAGCTACTATAATTGGTTGAGTATTTGAAGCTGATGAAACAACTTTAAGTGGAAGAGTGTGAGATATACTAGTATCTCTTACCACATAAGTATGTATCTGGTTAAGAGAAATGCGATGAGGTGTTGATTGAATAATGATATGAAGTGTCTTATCTGGTGAAATAGTCAAAGGTGACTCTATAATTCTACAATATATGAATGGTTGGTTATATTTTGGGAATGTGTATAGGTATCTTTCATGAAGGAACTTAACACATCGATGAAGAGTGGAAGGAACTGCCCCCATAGTGTGTATCTAAGGTCATCCAAGTAAAAGGTTATAATGAAGAAGACCTGACATGACCTATAACTATGTAGAGAGGGTTTTGGGCCCTACCATGATATTCAAAGCAATGGTGTCTAATGTCTATCATGGTATATTATCAAACCCTCTAATGTTTTTATATGATTTCTTCATGGAATCCATATCTACACCCATGGTCTATAAAAATGTAATATTACATTTATTAAGTCAGGAACCACTATCAACTAAAACTCCCTTAATTGTACTAGTTTTGACTTGAACTTGTATGAATAGTGGTAAATTCTTATCAATAACGACCTGAGAAGCCATGTCTTCATGATTAAAAGATATAACATCTTTTATAGTTTTAATGTGTTGACCACTGATGCAAAATAAGAAGGCTCTAAATCAAAGGGCATAGAAGTCTAAGTGAGTGCCTGATAAATAATGTCCTTGAACACATTTGCTTTTTGAAGTAGTTCTAATATGAAAATCTTAGTTGGTGTGTTTCTCAACTGATCGACAATATCATATGCCATGTGCAAATTTGCCTATGTAGGTGGGTTAGGCTTGGGATGGGAAAGAATAGGAAGGTGGTGAGGTTACTAAATAGGGGGAAGAAGCATGGTAGCACATCGAGTAATAGCTCTAACCACATTATCTACTAGTTGTATAGGGCTAGTAGTATCTATGGGAGGAAAGTGAAGATAATCAACAGGTCAAGGTGGTGGAGGGACAAAGGGTGTTAGTTGGGCTCTCTAACGATGGGTAGTGACTTGGGGAAGAGTAAAGTGGACCATGAAACATGCCTCGACACAAGATAGAGGCTCCAAGGGAGGTGAGGCAACAGGTGTAAAAAAATATATGTAAAGTTGATCAATAAAAGGAACATGTATGTGTTCCTGCTTATGAAAGAAGTAAATCAGGCATACAAGGCATATGGTAAAACTTTGCATTAAAGAATAAAAAACCTTTGCATTCATGTACATCATTGGACCTAGTAGGTCTTTGAAAGGAGTACTTGTGAATTATTGTGATAAAATAAGAATCAAACTGATTTAAATGTAAGGTGATACCTCAAAAAGCAAAGGGACCTAATATATTCAACTAGGGTTTGAAAGAAAATGATTTTTAAAATTACTATGGTGAATTTTTAAAAATTAAATGTCAAATTATGATTTATATATGCAAGAAAAATCAGAAAAGTAATGCTAAAATCCATAAAGAATTTTCCCTAGGGTTTCTAGGGTTTTTGTATGCAAATGAAGTAAGTCAAGTTCACTAAATGTTTTAACTTATTTGAAAATAATGAAGTGTTACTCCTATTTTATTTGAGAGTCTAGATTAATAAATACGTACAAAATATAACAATAAATATAATCCCAATTTGTGCAATTGTTTATCTTTTTCACCTTTCTAAAAATAATAAGAAGAAGAAATATAACTTAGTTGGAAAGTAAACTAAGATGGTTGATACAGAGATTAAAAATGGCTATGTAGGATCAGGAAGGTATCGTAAACCTGAATCTAGATTTCATTGGGTGAAAGGATAAAAGTGTTGAAAAGTGGGTGCTTTGGTGTTTGACACTATTATTCAATTTTGTCGTTGTTGTCCAAACTGATCATAGAGACTTGAAACTTTCTAGGTAGTTATGGTGTGCTTGTATGAGCATGCATGTATAAAATCAAGTGCTAGTTATTAACAAAACTCATTATGGAGCTAATTTTATCTTCAAACCCCAGCCCTCCATCATGCTTGATAAAATGGCATTTGAGTCACTTGAGAAAGAGGGGGCTTAGTGTGAAATATGTATTGAACATGCAATACACACCCCTTGTATGGGCACGCTTCCTACATACCAATACTCATAATAGGGATCAAGACATATGTAGTTATCCCACCTAGTGTGATTTGTGCAATAGTGTGATGTGGATGTAAATGCCTAATTGATAGTGTTTGAGGCGGCTAGGGACTGGTATGAGGATTTGAGTAGGCTTGTAGCTGTGTTAGGTGACTCTGTGCAAAGCATAGGAAAGTTTACCTTGATACTTTATTTGTATTCTTACTTGCTTTGTAAATTCAGTCATCTCTTTTATAAATGAGCTATGAGTGGGATTTTATAGGGAATAATTGGTCATGGATCAGATGTATTCACACTAGGTTGACCTAATTAAAGATAAGGATCAGATAAAAATGACCATTGGGGTTGAAAGTGAAAATGGATAAGATCATAAAAAATGGGACACTTCTTTATGGGGCGCTATAGTCCAAATAGGGTGCTCCTATCCTACAGGCTTAGGACCTGGGGGAACAAGATTGGCATAGGGAATACTATTTGGTCGAGGTGGAATGACCATTCAGAAGGTTCTAGATGATTAGAAATGAGCAAAATGGTGTCTAAAAGTGTCGCAAGAGCATGCAAAAAGGATCTATAGATGGAGTGTTGCAAGCCACACTCAAACTACCAATTTAAACATTTTATATGACTACACCAAGCTTAAGGGACCTATTTGAGACAGTAAAGAGACCTAAGTCGACAAACAAGAGAAGAATCATAAACAAACCCAACAAGCTACTCCATATAGGTTTTCTTATACAAGTATTCATGTAATAAATCATTCTTAACATTCATATGATATACTAAGCAACCCTATGATGTAGTAAGAGAAAGTATAAGGTAATGTGTGAAAAATTCTTAGAATATTCAATGCCTTTGACTTATGAGAATCCCTTTGTAATAAGATGTGCCTTATACTTGTCAATGAACCCATCATCTATATACTTGTTGTGGTAAATCCATTTGCACCTAACCAACTTTCTTCCCTTAGAAAGAGTGACCAAATCCCAAGTGTGATTCTTCATCAGTGAAGAATACTCATCTGTCATTGCATCATCCCACTCTTGTATCCCATGAGCCTATGAAAAAGACTATAGATCCTTAGAGAATGATTGACATAAAAGTTTAGTACTTGTAGAATGTGCATGATGATGTCGAATAGGTGGAACATCCTGTATGAATGGTGCTACCTCAAAAATTATAGTATGATCCCACCTAGGCATAGTGCTATCATTAGTGTAAATATGATCCTCATCTTATATAACCTTCTCAGGGATGTCCTCAATTGGATCCTCAAAGAATGAATCCTTGAGAGGAGGTGAATCATCAAAAGAAGAAGAATTAGTCATGAAAGAAGATAAAGAATCATGAGATGTGAAATGCTCATCAAACTATACATGTGTTTGAATATGAATATCATGATCCAAAAAATGATAAGATCTCATGTCCTCGTAATACCCTACAAAAATCAAAGGTTTTATCTTCTTATCTAATGCTTTCCTTTTCTTCTTTAGTACAAATGCCCAAGCAAGGCTCCCAAAGATCAAAAAAATGAGACATCAGGGTTGGTTCTAAACCATACCTCCTTCGGAGTCATATGTTCAAGTGCTCAATCTAGTGTGTGGTTCTGAATGTAGTTCACATAATTAACTACCTCTACCTAATAAATAGGAGGTAAATCCCATGAATGCATCATGCAGTTAGCCATATCCCTTAGATTTTGGTTCTTCCTTTCTACTAAGCCATTCTACTATAGAATATGAAGAATAGAATGTTGGTAAATAATATGATGGATTGGCAAAAAATTAGAAAACTCTTGACTGAAGTTCTCCCCCTCATTATTTGCATGAAGCTTCTTGATGTAACTCGATGATTGTTTTTCAACCAAAACCTTAAATAATTTGAAGTGAGCAAAGACATCACTCTTATGTTTGAGGAAATAAACCCAAGTATGCCTCAAAAAAATATTAATAAAGGTAAGTGCATACTTAGCTCTATTGAAAGGAATAGGAAAGACCATCTAATCATTATGCACAAGCTTAAGTGGTGAAGAAGCTCTCGTAAACATACCCTTAAGAAATGAATCATGGTGTCGTTTCCCTAATGCACAACTGAGGCAAACTCTGTCAAGGCATAAAATTGTATGAAGACCCTCTACCATATTATGAGTGCTCAACTCCTTCAAATATATGTAGTTTAGGTGCCTAAATCTCTCATGCCAAAGTTGACTCTCAAAATATGCATGAGAAACTAAACACATCCATAAAGGAGGAGTATCATCAAAACCCTCAAAAATAATAGAGTCGATAATTATGATCAACAAAACCCTATGTAATGAGTGTGTATGGCTCTAATAAAGCTCAAACTTCAGCACCTTATGGTGTGAAAGTCACTATCTTACCCTGACTAGAATGAATAATCTAATAAACTAAAAGTAATTTGGTGGTGATGTCTGGAACATATAATGTGTCATTGATGTAGCCACCATATATTTGTATGTCACCTTTCTTTTTAACAAAAATGAAGGAAGAATATCCAACCTCAATGTTAGAATTGGAACTCAAACTAAGAGATACAAAGGACTCCTTGGAAGAAGTCATGTGTTGAGAAGCACCAAAATTTAGAACCTAACTATTTGAAATAGGTAACTATGATTTTTTGACAATATTAAGTGATTTCCCATGCTCATAAGATGGAGGAGTGGATATAGAAATCTTTTGTTTCTTAATGACATCCTCTAAGGCTTGCATTCTCTTTAAACACCTAGATTCTTCATGACCAGTCCCCCCATAATATGAGCAAGATAGGTTAGACTTATTATTGGATGTGGAAGATGGTTTGGGTTAAGATATATTAGTGATGGCCTTAGGTGCATTTTGAGGTGGAGGAGGAGTGTTCTTCTTCTTACACTTGGTTTTTCCCTTAGTTTTAGGATATGAGGCCACTAATGTTTTTTTAGAGGTGAAAGACTTAAGATGAGATAATTTAGATTCATTCCTAGTAAGTCTATCACAAAACAAATCAATAAATATCATTTTGAATGTAGTACCTAAGGCATTCATACTAGAGAAATAGGTAGAAGCAAAGATTTGAAATGGGCCACTCAATTTAGACAAGATCAAGTATACACACTCTTTATCCTTTTTATCTCATCCACTCCCCTTCAATTGTGTCTATAAATGCTTAAACTTAGTGAGGTAGTCTACAATGAAGGTAAAGTCATCTGCATTTAGTGAATTAAGCTCTACTTCAAGCTGCATCTCTCTCAAGTGATCTAGTTTTTCAAACAAACCCTTTAACTTATCTCACATTTTGAATGGAGAATCACACTCATCAAAATAAAACAAAAGACTATCACTCACATATCCCTCAATCAAACCTATACACTCTTCAAACTTACATTGGTGCTAAAAAAATTTAAATTCACGTGTAAACTATGGTTTTGTTTCGTTCATTGGGAACCATAATCTTTTATGTTTTATGATTATTTCCATTTGAGGTATCCATGTCTAGTAACTATGTGTGGTCAAAGGCTTACAATGGTCAACACTAGAATTAGAAGCCATGCTAGCTAATCACCAAAATGTATAAAGAATGCAAAGGGTGTACAAAAACATTGGCATTGAGATAACCCCCCAAAAGATTATATTACAGGATTCTCTCTCCAATTTGACAATTTATAAAAGTAGTGAGTTTTTATAAATTAAAGACACCAATGAATAGATAATCAAAAATCAAATATTTTAAAAAAAATCAAAACTCAAATCTGAGTTACGGTTCAAAAGTTATTGGTGTTACGATTTTCCATAAAATAGGTCAAAACATTAAAAAAATCACTACAAACTAAAATTTGTGACCAAATCAGTAAAGAACATAGTCATCCAACCACTCATGAAAATAAATTTGAACTATAAAATTTGAAACTCTAAATAGTGTGAAAAAATATCCTCTTAGTTAACACTATGCTTACATAAGCAAATGGTGTTTCCTCTTAAGGCAAAAATTCAGCTTGAAAATAAAAAATAAATAGAACTAACTATTTTGAGAGGAGAAAAAGAATAGTTTACTATTGTTTTTGGCTCTAGATCTAAAAAAATGATTCCATAAGCAGATCTAGATGAATGCAATTCTCCACCTTTACAGGTAGACGCTTGGATATGATGCCACCTCAGCTCAAAAAAGGACACCTTATTGAAGAAGATCTTCCAGTCTAGTCAATGCCTAAGAGAGATACCAAAATATGACACCAATTTGAAAATATCATGTACGCAAAAAAAGGATGCCTTAGATCTATGTCTTTCCTCAAATTTGAAGCAAAAAAAAGACAAAAAAAAAAAACTATTCCAATGCCTTCCTTGTGCAGTCAATGGAGTCAATGCCTTTATTCAATGCCAAAACAAAATAATCCTTGGATAGATAATGATGCCAAGCTATATGTAGATTATTTCACTCAACAATAGAGGAAGCCTGATCAGCATACCAATGCTTGGATAATAAATGATGTCAAACACCAAAGGATGATGCCAAGCTTAAGATATCCACAAAAGTGCCAAGCTTAAAACTCTGTAATAAAATAGATCCAAGTATTCCAATACCAAATAGGTAAAAGGACATCTAGATCAAAAATAAAGTGCTAATATTTAATGGAAAGTGATGCCATTATGCATATCTTAGAACAAAATAAAAAGCGCTAAGCTCAAATTTGAATCAAATAAAGAGACAACAGCCAGGAAGGGGGCAGGGGCCCTGAGGTACAACTACGGGAGATCAATCGGTAAATAGAATAGGTGGTAGGGGTAGGTGCCCACCAAGATGAGTAGATAAGGGTAGGGGTGCATCGATCTGATACTCTAGAAAAAAGGGCCTCTCTCTTCTGTAGATCAAAGGGGGGAGTTTCCTTCTCCATCTTTAGATAGGAGCACTTGAGAGCAGATAAGATATATATATATATATATATATATATATATATATATATGGAGGGGAGAGGGGAGAGGGGCACCAATTTTATATTCCAATGTATTTTTCTACCAAACCTTGCAAATCCAATGCCTAGCCTCAAAGCGCCAAGCTGAGAAAAATTCAATGTAAAAAAAATGACACCTCTCTCAAGTAATAACAAATAAGACTCCTCAGATTCTCCTCCTCCAAAGGTAATAGCAAAGGATCAAATCTACAACAATAAGCAGATCTCTATGAGCAAAAAACAAAAGCTTTAAAAGTAAATGAAAAACTTCAAAAGAAAAAAAATCTTTAAAAAGTCTTCCTCTCCACCTTCCCCCTTGAAGAGGGGTGCTAAAATCTCCTCTCACACCTCTCTTTTACGCTTCCTCTCCACAAGAAGGGAAGAAGCAATAATAATCACACACCTCTCTTCTACGCTTCCTTTCCACAATAAGGGAGGAAGTAGTGATAAAGGAAGTAGATTAAAATTATCTAAAAATTGTAAACAAATGGATGGTTGTAGCTACCCTTCACAAATAGGTACATAGAATAGTGTGAAAATCTACAGAACCAGTAATTATGTGTGTATGATTTATAAAACTAAATATGCAGTGTATCATAGAAAACCCATTCTATTGCAAGATATTGCACTGACATTCAAATCATACATACTAAAGATAATGTCTCACTATACACTATTTAACCATAAGATTCATACTAAGCACATTATCCTAGCAATCATATCACATCACATGCTAAACATAAGATTAAGCAAAGTATACTTTTATTCCAACCATGCATGAATGAATCATACATTATTATTTAACTCATATAAGAAATAAAGCCTACAATTCATACCACATGAGTATGTTTCTTTTTTATAAAAAACTGTAGTTTTCCAACTACTACAATAAGATCCAAACAACTAAATCCCATGATATCCAATATCATCATAGTCTAGTATTATAAGGTACAACTACTAGTTTTCTGACATTTAGTCATACTAAGTAATCATATATACATAGAAGCATATGTTTTTAATCTAATTACATATAACAAAGTAAGTCATACAAATGTATATAATTATATTCTCACATTTGTTTATACTTCAAGATTATATGCACACAAATGATATCCTACCAAATGTTACAACACATACTATTCAAATAACAACCAACACATATATATCTATGTAGGTGTGGATCAAGATATAACAAATACAAAATGTATCATTTGGATATTTTTTATACTGTATAACTTTATGACATCTCATAATATCATAGGTCATTATGCTTGAGCACTCTACTCAAAAATAAACAATCAATCTTACACTATAATTATTAAACAAGCAATTACAGGATTACACCACCTAAGTATACTCTAGGTTATAGTGCATAATAATTATCAAATGAAAACATAATCTCTAGGCGCATAACACGATGCACTATTTTTATACTAATGTCAATTCATTTGCACATATTAATATTTTCACAAAATATATACCACACACAAGTTTTCATCTTTATATGACGTTGCAAATATGACCTTATCGACATGTTTTTATAACACTACTATGCTTCAAATATACTATTTGTATCTACTAACATTCTAAGCAAAGCCCTAGTATAGATTTATATCATGAAATTTTATCATCAAGGGTATAGTGTTAATCAAACATAAGTATAATAACATTTTCATAGAAATATCTATCTTTGCTATTGTTTACCCAAAACATATCAATATTCCTAAAATTATAAAACTCAAAGCACAGTCATCATATGAAAATGGCTTATAAGGATAAATAGTCACATCCCAAAGCACTGATTGATTAAAACTCACCAATTAATCTGACACAAAATATAGGGTCTAAATAAGGTTTGAGAATCAATTGTCTCATATAATCTTGTTCTTATTATCAATTTGTTACTTAAGATATAAGCATATTATCTAATATCCTAACAAGTTGTTTAATCATAAGTCCACATATATATATTTATATTTGAACACCCCTAATACTTCAGTTGTTTCAAAATACTTATCAAATACTTATTTACTAATAGACAACTATTATAAATCTTCATACGGATCCCATGATAATCATCATCATTCTTAAAATATGCAACTTGCTCAACCGTAATACAAAAATTTGAGGCAATTAAAGTTCTATTGAACATTCGATCTTGCATTAAAGAATAACTTAATTCCTTTATTTAAAAGACTTAGCATATCATATAAAAGACTCAACAATTTTTAATATATATCTCAATGGTTTTCAATATATATCTCAGCATTAATTATTTATACTCAATGTTGTAATAAACATTTGGCTTGGCGTCACAATAAATAACTCAATGTTATTATATATTTGACTAGGCATTTTAACATGTAAACTCGTGATTTTTATATATTGGATTTGGCATCACAATACAATGACTTGGAGTTGCATTTATTTTTATCAACTCAACATTCGTTAAAATAAATACATTAGCACTCTAACT
Source organism: Torreya grandis (assembly GCA_037957365.1). Lineage (NCBI taxonomy): Eukaryota > Viridiplantae > Streptophyta > Pinopsida > Cupressales > Taxaceae > Torreya > Torreya grandis. The sequence goes on along the minus strand of JARHVA010000545.1, from coordinate 2,019,084 downwards.
TAGATTCGACATCCAATTAATGACTTGGCAATTTTAAAAAAAAGATTCCAATGTAGCATTAAGACTTCAACAGTTTCATTAAAACTGACTTGGCATTATAATTATTAAACATGGCACTTAATTGTTAAAGGCTCAATGTTTACTCAAAGATCCAGCCAATAGAATGTTTAAATGTTTTCCTTGCTAACTTGGATGCTTCCAATTTAAAACACAAGCTATCTAGAATTAAAATGTAAGCCAACAAATAAAACTCAGGTAAACGAATTAAAATCAGTGTTCCAATTCCTTATATGCTCAGAATATCAATTTTCAACCATCATATATTTATACTCCAGTTCTAATTTTAAACTTAGCACTCTATAATTTTAGGTTGGACATTTTAAATATGGAGCTAGGCGTCTAATATCTAACTTAGTAATTTCAAAAGACCCAACATTCTGTTTCAACGCCTCAACATTTTAGACTCAGTGTTTCAATAAAAAAAATTAACACTTTTAAAATCATATACAAGGTGTTTTAAAAGTATACATAGTGTTTTAAAAAAGCTCAGTGCTTTAGTACTTGTCACAATATAAATCATAATATAATAAACTTAGACCAAAAGTGAAACACTGTTCAAATATTTTAATTCCTAGTCATTATAAACAACAGTTATATTTTTTTTCAAAAACAAAATATCAGTAACCATAATTCATAATTTTGAAAAGAATACAACCAAAAACTTTCTAATTGGAAGAATGCAAACGAAATGAGAGTCCAGAGGACCTAATGTCAAATCATGCCAACATGGCATGTAAATCAAATAAAGTCAATATAATGTAGGGAAGCAAAATGCCTCCACCTACACTCAATCAAATACGCAAAGTTATATGTACCTATTGGACAAAATCCATAAAACATATATGGAAGTCAATAAAGAAATACACATACTCAAAATTATATGCGGCAAGGATATAATGATCTAGACAATACAAGGAAATACACTAAATAATTCTTAATAAAACGTAGGTTCTATCAATATAAAACACTAACAAAACAAAATAATGATCTATCACATGCAGTTAGCATAATTTTATTACGCAACCATGAATATATTTTTTTGGTATTTATTTCAATCTCTTCTATTTCTTATATTGCACACAAAAATTTAAATTACGAAACCTACCTCTTAAAAATAATTGCCTATTTTAGAAGATACACTCTTTCTTCCTCTTTTTCCTGTTCTCCCATTTGCCCTCTTCTATCTTCTAAAATTTGTCTCTTTTCCTCCTTCCTATGTGTGTATGTATTTCTAATTTCCCTTTTTTATCTATAAAACTCATTTTCCATCATTATGTTGCACCATTCACTTAGCATGCATTTTCTCTTTCAGTTTGTCATCCATTACTTAACTTGAGTTTTTTTCTTAAATCATGCATGTTTAAATCCTTGATAATTTTAAACCTTGAATACTTAATACAATCCATGCATTGACATTTAGGATTTAAGATAACTTTATCTTTGATAATTAAATAAAGATATTATTTTCTAACTTCATGTAATTTCATGCATGTTTTGCCAAAGCTAAGTTTAGATTTCCATAACTCATGGTTAGCATTAGGATAATTCAAACTCTTGCAAGTAAATATATAAAGGTAATTATTTATTAATAAATGAATAAATAGTTTCCTAATTATTTTCAAAACAAGATAATTGAATAATTAACTACTATTTTCATGTAGCAATTAATTATTTATTTATTTTCAAAAATCAAAATAATTAAATTAAAGAAATTTAATGCATATCAATACTAAATCTACGTAAAAATATAATCACAAAATATTTCCTTAATTGCACACTACCATTTAAAACATGTTATGCATAAACATTTTAAATATATATATTGTGTGTGTAGGGTCACTAACAATTTATTTAACTTTGCCCAATTGTCCCATCTAGAAAAAAACTAATATTTAACATTCATTCCACTCAACTATAGTTAAAATAAATAAATTTAACCAATCGTAATCAACAACTTAAAACAATAATGATTTTCAAAATTTTAATACTGAATGCAATATAATATATCATAATATTAAGGAAAGTAAATACATTAGGAATCAACCACAACTGGTCCACTAATATAACAACTATTGTTTAGTATATACAAATGAAATACAATTATATTTCTTTTAGGCCTTCAAACTTAATATAATAAATAGATACCAAGCCTTTCAAAGCTCGTGTCATATGAAATTGTGTATCTCTTATCAACTCAAGTGTAGTCTCCCAGTAAGTAATATTGTTATGGGGAGGGAGAGCATTATCTTAGCGCTTTTTCACATCAACCATGGACCAACATCCCCCACACAATTTCTTATTTGGAAATGGCCCTCCCTTCATAGATAGGTAGATAGAATAGTGCAAGAATCTAGAGAACAAGCTAATACCCATGTGTGTATGATGTCATAAAACTAAACATGCAATATATCATAGAAAATCCAATATATTACAAGATATTGTACTGACATGTAAATTATACATACTAAAAGATAATATCTCACTTAACATTATTAACCATGAGATTCATATTAATTACTTCCTCCTAAAAATCATATCACATCACATGTTAAACAAGGAGTAAGCAAAGTATACATTTATTCATCTACACACAAATGAAGCTTACATTAAATCAATTCTCAAACTAGAAATAATGACCAATGTTTATACCACCTAGGTAAAACACAAAATAAATTATAGATTCTAATTACTACAATAAGATTCAAGCAACTATACCCTATGACAATCCATATTATTTCAGTGTGGTGTTTTTAGACATAACTACTAGTTTTTTCATAATCAGTCATAGAAAATAGTCATAAATACTTGGAATCATATGATTTTATCAAGCAAGTACATATAAAAAAATAACTTATACAAACACATAAAAGTCTAATCTAACATTTGTTTACACTCTCAAGGTTGTATGCATGCATACATAATGTCTTAATAGCTATTACAAAATAATGTTCAAGTAATGACAAACATATACCTTTATTCATTCAACATAGGTGAGAGTCTAGACATAAAATTATAGTATGTACCATATGAGCATATACATTTAAGTTGTAGCAACCTATGATATCCCATACTATCATAGTTCATGAGTATTGTACTCAAACATGAATAGACAATCTCACATTATAATTAATAAACAAACAAGTATAGAATTTATACCATCCAAGTATACTGTGGATTATACTACATAATAATGATCAAATGAAAGCACAACCTCTAGGTTCACGTCACGATGCATTATTTTAATCTAGAAATGTTAACCACTTGCACATATTAATATTCTCACAAAATATATTTCATACACAAGTTTTTTATCACTAGCAAATATTATAATCTCATATAACTCTCAATCAAGTTATACCTCGTATGAACATAACTCAAAGGCAGTATTCATAAGATTGAAGTTTTTATGTTCCTAAAAAAATTATGTTTTATATATCAATCTACTACTTTAGATAAGGGCATATTATCTAATATCCTATGAAGTTATTAATCATGTGAATAACCAAACCCATGTTTAGATAAATCTCTATATGAACACACCTATTCACTTTAATTATTTTAAAAGTACTTACCAACAATACAAAAATAGATTGTAAAATTTAACAGTCATTCAAATTCTGACAAATGACTTTCATCAACTATTATTGTCATATCACACTTTCATGGGCATCTTGATATGACTCAAAATATATACCATCCGGGCATATTATTCTCTTAAATATTTATACAATAATCAATATCTTATAAAAAACACAACATAATTGGCTAATACGGATATGGCCATATATTGGTATGTTATACTCTAAAGTATACTTAAATAATATTTTCCTATTTGTTAATTTAACAAGTTAACAAGTTTGCTAATTCTTTCTGAATCAATTATACAAAGCATTCCAACATTAATTTTGGATCAGAGTAAGAGCTAATAATAACCGATTAACATTTTACTCTTTTTACTTTCCTCGAAAGGATCCTATGATAATCATGTTTATCAATTAAAAAGCAACTCGAGCTAGTTACGTAATACAAAAATCCGAGATAAAAATATAAGTTTCACCAAACATTCGATCTTGCATTTAAGAAGATACTATGCGACACTTATAAATAGGACTCAACATTGTAATTATATTATTAAACATTAATATTACATGTTCAGTGATTTTCTTGAGTCACTCGGTGTTACAAATATGTACTCAGCCTTTTTAAATTATTGACATGACATTTAATTAATGTTCAACATTTTCAATTATACAACTTAATGTTTAAACTAAAGTGACATGGCATATTACATAAATCTGGGCATTTAAATGACTCGACTTTTTAATAAAGGACTATAGATTTCAAATAATGACTTCCACAATTTACAATTCATTAAACCCAACATTTCATTTCATTAATCATAATGGGTTAAATAACGACTCAGCATTCTAAAAGTGACTTAATTAAATATCAAGTGTATCAAAATACATAGCGTCTTAATTCTTTTAGCACAATGAATAATTTGATACACAATGACTATTCATAGGGTTAATTAGAAATATACTCAACAATTTTCTTTAAACACTCAACAATTTCACCCAATACACATTGCTTCTATAAAAAAGACTTCAGCGTTTCTAAAATTACTTTAGCATTCTAATTTTAATATCAAGTGTTCTAATTTTTATGCAGCTTTTAAAATAAGTCTCGGCACTTCATTGCATTGATTAAGCATATTGCCCTAATTTAATATATGGCTCAGCTTCATAAATTAAATGGCAAGACACTTTAAATTATAATACCGACATTGATATTTATTTACCCAACATTGTATTTAATTGGTTCACTATTTACATAAATAATTTAGCGCTTAATAAAACACTCAGCTCAACAGTTTAATCTAAATGTCTTAGCATTTAAATAAATATACTCAAATTTTACAATACAAACTCAATGTTCTATAAATTTGACTTAATCTTGCAATAAATAAACTCAATGTTCTATTAAAACACAATCCCATGCTATTGCAAACACAAATCAGACAAGGGGAAATAAAACACAATCCATGGAAATGGGCGTAGGTCATAAAGTAATACGCAGGTTAAAAGATTGAAACACAACCTTAACAAAATGAAACTCAGCCTTAAGTAATAATATATGTAGGCCTAAATTTGAAGTGTTATCCACCAATATATGGTATTGTTTCATATAGAAATTATAATCAAACTTATAATCCTCAGTAAGTTTATTAAAATCTAATGTTTTAAATAAAACATAGCGTTTCAAATTAATTACTCAACTTTTTATATTATAGACTTCTCTTCATTTTTAAATCCGCTCCACCCTAAAGTGATCTTGTGGAAATGAAACATTTCCCTAATAGATTTCTTTAAGGTAAGACACGGTACTTTATTTGTGGAATGCAGACCTATATCGTAGTATGCAAGCTAAATAGTATAAAATTAAATGCAACCTATTAAAAGTAATACTCAGATCACGAGTTTACATAATCTCATAATTAAATGACACACACTCAAATATAAAATAGGACCAACCTTCACAAAGATTTGTATCAAGAATGAAGACGTCCTTGCTTGCTTTCTCCAAATAGCTTTTGCCTCTTCTATTTTCATATTCCATCATCTATTCTTCTCCAACCTCACTTCCAATTCTCCCCCCTTTCTTTCCTATGCCTCCCTTCTCTTATAATAATCTTATTCACTTTGCATGTATTTCGTTCTTCAAGTCTCTTCAATTTTACTATCCATGCATGTATTTATCTCTTTATGCAAAGTCGTAATCAAACTTCTACTTACTTCCTTAATAATAAATTATTATGCCACATTACTCAAGTTACTTTAAACATAAAGTTATTAAAGTATTGATATCTAATTTCAAGTTTATCAATTAGTTTCATGCATGTTGTTCAAACTAATTTGGATCAACTTAACTCAAGGTTAGTTTTCTAAGTAACTTAAATTCTATGAAGACAATTATAACAAAGATAATTATTTAATTAACTAATAGATATTAAATCATTAATTACTTCTTATTGCTAGATAATCATATCTATATTAACTCATATTTATATAGTAATTATATATCTATTTTCCTAATTTATTATCAAAAATCAAGATAATTAAAGTAAAGGAATTTAATGCACATCAAGAACCAAATTTTTATACTAATTTAATTACATACAAGATTTATTTAATTACACACTAGCATTAATTTAAAAGATGTTACATATAAACATTTTAAATTTACTATGTGTGTAGGGTCACTAACAATTTCCTCTATTCTCGCCCATTCATCCTATCTAGCCCATCCTCTTTAATAATGCTCTCCCTCATCAAGATCTAAAGGTAAGATCTATCTTGCATCCACATCGCAACAAGTAGGGAGTTAATCTAAGTCATCATCTAGTCAACCAATGATACAAAACTAATAAATACATATCTATAATGTACATAATAATAAAATACAACTGTCACATTATGTATACTAATCAATAATATCATTGTCTCATACCAATATATGTAAAAATTCTCAAATCAAAGCAATTATAATTAGTTAATAATCATACTAATTCATGGATTTAAAAGTTATAAATCATAGGGTGAAATCAAAATGTGACATCTTTCCCTCCTAAAATTGGTCATCACCTTGATGACTCTTATCAAATAAAATTTATAATTAACAAATAAATTTTAGTAGCATAAAAACATAGTATCAAGTATTATATCATGTAAATAAATGCAAAATTTATCTAAAGATCTCATCATAGTTCTCTCATTTAACACTATTCTTAAAGTGTTTGTCCCACAAGACCCTATTCTGTGACATTTTCTATTATGTAAGCAAGCTTTGTGAATGTCACTTACGCTGATTAGTTGTATCATGACCACCTTCAGATCCAGAACCGCAAGACAAACCTAATATATCTCACTAAAAGTTTCACTGGTTTTCCCAACAACACATGAGTTCATCACAAAAGTCAAAATAAATGAACAAAAAGAGTTCCATAAAACCTTCGAACCCCTACACATGTATCTCTAACCTCGAGAGTGTATTTCTCATATTAGAGAAAAGTATTTTAAAAACTTGGCAAGAATGATGTGTATATGTTAATACTATCACTACACCACATAGTTTTGTATAAGTATAATATGTCAATATTATCACTACTCAATTGAAGCTCTTGATATTCTTGATGGTGGGCTTTAGCGTGTGCAGGTCGAGGCCGAGCTAGGGCAGTCGTGCCCTGGCTTGTTCAAGCAGTGGGTTGGAGTGCACAGGGGCAGCTTGGAGGGCAAGCATGTGGAAAAGGGAAGGGCAGAGGCATCGCAGGGTCACGCAGGACCAAGGAGGGTGTGGTCATGGCTTAGCAAGAGCCTTTAAAAACCTTGCCTGGCAAGGGTTTTAGTCCAGCTGTGGGCATGAACAGGCAAGAGCAGCAAGTTAATACATTAGGTAATGAGTTTTCTTCCCAAAATTCAGGAGCTATGGAATGGAGCTTGCCTGGGGGATCCAGGATCATGAAGATTAATGGTTGCCTAGAGAAATGCAAGGAATGACCTAAATTGGTAATTCCTTTCGATATGGTTTTTGAGGATGTGGAATATTATTCTAAGCACTCATTATATTGCAAATTTTTGGGTTTGAGAGTTTCTCTTCAATTTTCGGAGAGTTGGGCTAGGAGAGTGTGGGAACCAGAGGGAGAAATGGAGGTCACGTTATTGGCAAATAACTACTTCATGGTGATGTTTCTATGCCTGGCAGACTGTAACAGGGTTTTTGAGGGAGGGCCCTATTTTTACAATCAGGTTGGACTTTTTGTTAAACCTTGGCATGCTGGGTTTAATCCTTCTAAGGAATTACCAACTCGGGTTCCGATATGGGTTAGGCTCCCCAGACTTCCTATTGAATGTTGTCGAGAGGACGTTCTCCTGATGTTAGCCTCGACGCTTGGAAGGCCGGTGGGGTCTTCAACACAGACTCTAGGTAAGAAAGTCGTGACTTTTGCTTGACTTTGTGTGGAAATTGATTTGAGCAAACCATTGCCTGATACGGTGGAGATGAGTGTGGGTACATACTCTTGGGTGCAACAATTTGACTATGAAACCCTTCCCTTCAGGTGTCGCTTATGCCATGAGTATGGACACCTAGTGCATAGATGCTCGAAGGGTAAGCCAGTGGAGCAACAAACCCAACTACCACTTAGCAACATTCCCAGCGATGATAAAGGGAAAAAGTCGGGGGTCGGGGAGGGCAGGGATGCTGAAGGTTTTGGGCAGGTGAAAGCTCAAAGCTGTAACAGAGGCCAAAATAGGACCCTTAGGGAGCGACAGGATGAAGACTCCTTCAACAGGTTTGAAATCTTGGATGAATTGGGCCAGCAAGAAGTAAATCTGGGATTAATTAGCGTGGAGCAACTCATCAGAGGTTCAGGACTAGAGATTAATTCAACCAATCTTCCTTTCGTTCTTCAGGAAGAGTCAGCCTTACCCATGGCTGTAGAGGGGCAGACAGAGGCTCTGGGGGTGGAGGTGACAAATGGGGACCTAGAACAGATTGGAGAGGATGTGTACCTTCTAGCAAGGACCATGGGGACAGAAGTAGATAAGAAAGGGAAATATTCTCCTCACCTGGGTATTCTTCAAAAGGAGGGAAATAAGGGGATGCCAGAAAAAAAGTGCTAAATTGGGCCGAAATAAGGACATGGATAGAATTAAGATGATTGCAGAGACCTTGGTAGATTCAGGTGCGGTTAAGACCTTAGACTCGCACTTTTTAACTCCTCTAAAATGATCATTATCTCATGGAATGTAAGGGGACTGAACAACGGTCCTAAACAAAAGGCTGTTAAGGAATTAGTTAGATGTCAAGTACCTGATATTCTCTTTCTTCAAGAAATGAAAGTTTTTGTGGATGATATGAGGAATATTGCACCTAAGATATGGAGGTATGGTTCATGGCAGTGCATTGGAGCTCATGGATCTTCGGAGGGTGTGGCTTGTTTTTGGAACCCGCATAAGATCCAACCTGTTTCCTGGATTTCTTTTAAATCCTCTTTATCCATGGTGGCTGTATTGAGTCGGGTGAATTAGTCCTTTTTTCCAATGTCTATGCTCCTATAGATTTCCAAGGTAAACTTCTTGTTTGGAAAAACATCCACTTTCTTCGTCAATTATTTCCCTACTTGCCTTGGATTGTTGCGAGTGACTTTAATGCTATTCTTGATTTAACGGAGAAAAGAGGAGGTAATGCAAGGCTGGAACCTTCTTCTCTTTTGCTTTGAGATAATATTGCAGCACTCAATTTAGTGGATATCAAGCTTGTTAATGGATGCTTTACCTGGAACAATAGAGGGGTCAGGGACAAGTGCATTGTGGAGCGTATAGATAGATTCATGACCTCCTGTTATTGGGTGGGGGGTTCATGGTCTTCCTACCTAGAGATTCTTGATTGGAGGGGCTCAGACCACTGGCCCATAAAATTAGTAATTTCCTCAGCCCGTGTGCCTCAAAAGGTGCCTTTCAAGTTTAAGCTTATGTGGATCAGGGACCCAGACCTATTTGGACGTGTGGCGGATTGGTGGAAGATGGGCAAGCCTGTTATAGGTACAACAATGTATACTTGTGTTAAGCTTCTTGAATTCGTCAAGTACCAGCTTAAGAGGTGGAACCGACAAAGTTTTGGGAACATTTTCCAAAAGAAAAATGAGGCGCAAATGGAGTTGAATGACATTACCAAAACCATTCAGGATGAGGGAATGACTGAGGTTCTACTGAGGGAGGAAGCCAGGGCCTTAAAAGCTTTGGAGGAATGGGAACTAAGGGAGGAAATCTTCTGGAAACAAAAGGCCCAAATTGAATGGCTTCGGGAGGGGGATAATAACACAGCCTTCTTCAATTTGGTTCGTGCTAGGCAGCATGGCATGGATATTACTTCTTTGGTGACGGACAATGGGGAGATTGTTTCTTCTACGCAGGGTATCATTAATGAGGCAGTGCAGTATTTTGCATCATTATTCAGGGAGGAGGCACAGAGGGACTTGACTGAAGAGGTTCAGATCCTATCTTATATCCCCTATTTGGTGACCAAGGATATGAATGAGCATCTGATGAAAGATATATCCTTGGAGGAGTTAAGGAGGATAGTCTTTATGATGCAAAAAGGAAAGGCACTTGGTCCTGATGACTTCCTGATTGAGTTCTTCCAAGAATTTTGGGAAATTATTAAATTCGACCTCATGGCTATTGTTCAAGAATCCTAGAGGAACAAGTAGATGCTTTGGGCTTTGAAATCTACCTTCCTAGCTCTCATTCCTAAGGGAGAAGGGGCTAATAGGTTAAGTCTTTCTCAGCCCATTTCTCTCTGTAATGTCACCTATAAAATTATTTCTAAGCTGATTGCTGAGAGGTTAAAAAAGTGGCTGCCTGCGCTTATCTCTGAGGAGCAAGGTGGATTTGTTGAGGGCCGATAGATTTTGGATGGGGTGGTGATGGCTAATGAGACTATACATTCCATGACCTAGTCCAAGGAGAAGGCGATGTTTATCAAGCTGGATATGTCAAAGGCTTATGATAGAGTTCAGTGGTCCTTCCTCCAGAAGGTCTTGGGTGCCTTTGGTTTTGTAGAGGAGTGGATTAGGTGGGTTTTGAGTTGTGTGGACTTGACCTCTTTTTCTATTATGATTAATGGCGAGCACTCTAATCTCTTTGGGGCTTCTAATATACTGAGTCAAGGCAACCCTCTTTCTCCCTACTTGTTTCTTCTGTTAGCAGAAGGCTTGGGCCGATTGATCAAAAGAAATGTGGATGATGGCACTATTCAGGGTTGGCAGTGGGGAGGGGAACTCCCTGTCCAATCTCACCTCTAGTTTGTGGATGATGTGGCTTTGATGGGTAGGGCTACTATTAGGGAGGCGTCTAACATACGCAAAAGCCTGGATGTTTACCTTGCTGCCTTTAGACAGGTAATGAATGAGGGCAAGTCATCTATTGTTTTTTTTAACACTCCTCTGTCCATACAGTGTAGAGTGGCTCTTATCCTCAGATTCCAAATTAGGAGTCTCATAGTGCTTTATCTCGAGATTCCTATTTCAGTGGGCTGGCTGGCTAAGGAGTCATGGCGGGTGATCCTAGACAAATTTAGGGACAAGGTGAATCATTGGACTCACCGATGGTTATCTTTTGCAAGTTAGGTTTAACTGATTCAATTAGTGGTGCAAGCTCTTCCTATCTATAGGTGTATGGTCTAGGTGGCACTGGTGAGTTTTGTTAAGGACTTGGACTCCTTAACAAGACAATTTTTATGGGCTGGGAATTTATCTTTGACCAAGTGGAGTCTGATTAAGTGGGAGGTGGTTTGCAGTTTAAAGAGGTTTGGTGAGCTGGGATTGCAGCAGTCTATGTTATCTAGTACTGATTTAGCTGTCAAACTATACTGGCATTGGTGTGTGGAGCAAGATAGGTTGTGGGCTAGAGTGTTGTCCCATAAGTACTTTTTTGGGATTCCCCAGAGGGATATTCCATGGTATGACTTGGTTGGCAAAGGCTCGGTGATTTGGGCTACTCTCAAGAAAGGAGCTGCACTGATTAAGAGGGGTCTTTTTTTGGATATGCAAGAGTGGGGTGGAGGCCCAGTTTTGACATGATTCTTGGGATGGTTTCCCACCTATAATTAGCCAATATCCTTAGTTGAGTACTTTGGCCCATTGGTTTTGTGAAGCTAGTTGGATAAGGGTGTGTGACTTTAAATCCCTTTCTTTTCAGGGGTAGGTGGTGGTTGCCAAATGGAATTCCCTAGAAGAGTGGTTGATTCTTGGTCTGGAGGTAGAGTGTGCGGACCTACAAAATATCTTGTCCAGTCGTAGCTATAACGCACTCATAGACAACGATGTGTTAGCCTGGTCCCTGAACCCCAAGGAGAAGTATATTGTGTCCTATAGCTATCAAGAGTTGATCTCCCAGCAGTATGAAGATAGAGGGGAAGTTCAATGGTGTAAAAAAGTTTGGAATGGTTTCTTGTGGCTAAAGTGTAACTATTTTACATCGACTTTAGTGTGGAACAAATGCTTGACATGGGACAATATTCAAAAGCGGGGATTTGTTGGCCCCTCGAAGTGTGTTCTCTACAATAGAGAGGAGGAAGACTCCTCTCACATTTTCTTTTGATGTCCCTTCACTCTTCAATTATGGCACTTCTGGTGGGACGCGTGGAGGTGCCATTGCATCCATGCTATTCCTTTGGCTGATTTTTGGTCAAGAGTGGGCCATCCCCCTTCCTTGACTTCCTTTTTGCAGGATGCGTGGTACGTTGGTCCTATTTTCCTACTCTAGCAAGTTTGGCTAGAAAGGAACCAAAGGATTTTTAAGGAAGAAAAAATGGTGACTCAATAGGTCTGGAGCAGAATTAAAGGTATGATCTAGGAATCTATTGAAGCGAAGAGCGAGGTTATGCTACCTCTGAAGAAAGGGGACGTTGAGGTGTTGGGACGATTTGGCATAAGGGATTTATCTCCGATCTTGGCTTGTGTTAGGAGAGGTATACAGGGGTAGTGAAAATTTCAATGATTGGGGAAGTGGATGCCTCCACCCATTGGGCTTTTGAAAATTAATATGAACGATTCATCCAAGGGCGGCTGGGATTGGTGGGATTGCTTGGGATTTTTTGGGATCTATGGTTTTTATTTTCTCAGCTTATCAAGGAGAGCAGACGGTTAATAAGATGGAAGGTTTGGCTATCCTATATGCTTTGAGGAGAGCTTATGCTTTAGGGTGGAGGAGGGTGATCTGTGAAGTTGATTCTCAAGTCCTGATTAACTTGATCTTGGAGAAGAAAATCTCAGATGTGAGCTAGCAGCTGGCCACGATAGTGCAGTAGATTTTATAGGTGAGTTCTTTCATGGAGTCTGTATCCTTTGCCCACATTCCACACGAGTGAAATAAGGTGGCTGATTGTTTGGCTAAATGGGTGTTGAAAGAGGGAGAGGGCCGTAAGACGGATGAATGGGAGCAACTACCTGGCGATTTACGTCAGGAAGTGGAACCCATTCTTCTTGGAGATGTTGCTGGAGTTGAGGTGTGAGGCTGGTGTTATTGGTTTTCTTGTCTTTGGGTGGTTTTGGCACTTTTGTAATCTGTTGTTTTAAGTTTTAATAAAGTTTTTACCCATTTTTTAAAAAAATTGAAGCTCCTGATAAGTATGATGATGATTAAGAACTAATAATAATGTATGCAAAATCATGGAACACCCATCCATATGGAATATCTATCCATAATATACATGTGTATGGCCATACAATTAAATTTGACAAGTTTGGCCTATTAAATCTTGGATTCGACAAGTCTATCTATCAGATCTAACTCAGTATCAACCATCCAAGTCACTGTGAGGTTAAGTAGGATATCATCCTATCACTTAGAACTCACGTTCCTAATTCACCACTATTTTCTTAGGTCTCCATGACTTGTCAATCTCTAAAATGTGCACAAGCTTCAATGAAACACAAATTTATACTAACATATCATAGAAATCAATAAATTATGCTAAATGATTTCAAATGTAGTGACATACATATAATAAAAATCATACAATCATCCCATGATTGTATTAAATTGCTACTAACCAAACATAGCTAGTATCATATCTTGCAACTTAACCTATAGTATTATATTCATAGTTAAGAGATAATGGTTAAAATAACATACTAAGGCTAAGGATTATACCATCCTTACAACTTTATAAGTGAGATAATGTCTCCTTGATTGCATGACTAGCACACAATAATTTAAAAAGTTTTATCTAAAACTTTTAGACTAAGAAGACATTCCACACATTTTATACCTTACTCCCGAAGAAAGGTACATATATACCTCTTAAAAATAATATGCTTTAAAAAGAGAATAATATTAGTCTAAACAAAGGTACATAATGACATAATAAACTATAATTAATATAAATTCAAAGTTTGCAATTCTTTGAGGTAAAGTTAGATAAAATAGTAACTCCAAAGTTACAAAGTGAAAAGTAGAGAACTTGACATCTCATAAATAAAACTCCTACATATCCTCATATGGTAAAAGGAAACATCACAATCCATGTTGCCAATCACTATTCACTTACCAAACTTGTAAGAGTAATATCATAACTTACCTCCATAAATAGAAGGAAAAAACTAACCTCAAAGATGCATCACTCTATCCAATTTTACAAATTCTCTCAACAATAAGTAGAAAAATTTATCCCCAAACTCAAGGGAATAAGATCAAACAACATTTTAGAAACAAGTTTCCTTTGAAGAAAACATTAAATCAACATCCTATAAATGTGAATCCTCTTGATAGCTTAAAATTATGTAAGAGAAGATTGTGAGAATAATAATTCATCTCTAAGATAATTAAGAGAGATCACACTTCTTCTCAAGTCTATGTAAATACAAGGATTCTAATGTATATAACAAACTCCTAACACAAAGGAATATCTAACAAGACATCTACAATCAATTACAAAAAAAATTCCCACCACACTAGGCAGTGTCAATCTAGAATGGTCTTATAGGATTCCCACTCCTAGGATCTATGTATATAAGACAAAAAACTAATGCATATAAACCTAAGTGGGAAGCACTCCATGTTTTTTTTTAAACACAAACACAAATAGTGAAGGTGATTTGATTACCAAGAAAGACATAATCATACTCAAGGTGTTCTATCTATAGATAAAAAATATGGTAGAAAACTCTTGTTCACATCTCATGATCAAAGCTATATATTCTCCTACCCATACATCTTATAAAACTATCACCAACAAGACACTCAATAAACCAACCTTTAATAATTCTAAGGGGGTACGAATGCTTTAAAGTACACATTTAATATATCATACATACTTTCACATTCCTTCTTTCTGATAAACAAAGGGACACAAAAACACTAATGGACTGATTAGGTCCTAGAGTTTGAGGCAAAACTCTTATACCATGTTAGGAATGGTAAAGACATTCCAACCCAAGAATCTGAAGTTCTAGCAATAAAAAATCACACAAAGAAGATGCAAATATGCTATATAAAAATAAAGAAAATCATATATTATTCAAAATGAAATATGTTAGTATGAAAGGAAAGTTTTGCATAAATAGACAAGGTGAAATACTGAACTAGTCCAACTGGACAATGTGGGATAAATCCTTACATAGGATAAACTCACTACAACATGAAATAGCTAGCTAATACACTAGAAAACACGAGAAAATACTTGAAATGCATACTCTAACAATATCATCATATCTGTTAACAAGTAGTATGTGCTTCTCCCAAATACTTATCATGCCTAGTTCCCCCTCCAACAATTTTCCATGTTATAAAGAGTTAATATATAAGCTAACATACAACAAATTTATTAGTTAAATCAATTACAATACAAAATTAGATGACTAAATTGACAATATTATCTTAACTTCCAAATTCGTGGTCACATGCTTGCATTAAATTTTATTTTGCTCCCACTTAACTATGGATGCAAATATAAACTAATGGTTTGCTCTATTTTCCACTTTTCTATTTTTAGGAACCCATGTTCTACCCTTCTCTTTAAATTATTAGTGTATTAGTTGTTATGGAGGCATATGCTTTGTAAGTCATCCCTTAAGCATATTTGAATTATCCCACATACATGGGAAGTAATAGTTGTTATAATAGATTTAGTATTTAAGTCTTGAGCCCCAATGAAGGCATCCACGAATATTATTGTATTGAGCTTGCTCAAACGAGGTTTCCCCCTCTAAGTGGCCTACAATCTAAAGGTTATTTTGCATTATTTTTCAAAGTTCATTTTATTATTCATTTATTTTTTGTAGTTCATAATTATGTGCATAAGGATCCTCACATCTAGTATCAGAGCACTTTCTTGACCTATAGTTAGATTTTAGTTTTTTTTTCAACAGTGGGTTTCCCTGAACTACACCATTGACAAAAATATTTTTCCTTGCCTCTATTTTCTACATATTCATTGCAGGTTCAGATAAGGGTAAATACCCCTCCACATAACCATGAGAAGTACTTGGACATAAACCTTTAAATTCATTGTGAGAAGTACTACATGAACCCCAAAGTAGTTAGACCTTTGAGAGGACCTGCCAGTGAAAAGGGCAACAACCTCATCCTGATTAACTAGTTTTCATCCATGAGATAAACTAAAAGCTATCACTTAGGGATAAATATATGACTAAATTTTTATTGAGAGTGGTACTCATTTAGATATCATTGATGTCTAGAGAGTCTCCTAAAAACCCTTAGGCAATCGAATAGACTCGTGGCCCATATCCAACATAACATTTTTAGAAGACAAACAATATAGTGATCATAGTTGAGAACAGTTGGTAACTACGTACTTGTAGACAAACTTTTGGTAGGAGTAACCAAGCGACAATCATTTTTTCAAGAGTAAAAAAAAATTATTTTTCACCATATTTATCCCTCTATAGTTTTTTTGACTCTCAAAATCTCTTGAAACATCTGAAATTCTATTTTGCACATTTTTCCTTGAGGGTCCATATCCAAATTCCACTTCTATTAACCAAAAATCTCAATTTTTTTATTTTTTTTGCCATAACTTCTTTAGTTTTTTCCCTCTTGCTTTTAAATTTTTCTAGAGTGTTTCTTTGCCTTTTCTTCTTCTCTATCCCTCTTGGACAAATTTTTAATTTTTTCCATTACAATTTTGAAATTGTCCCTAACTTCGTTAATCCTAGCCAGGTGGTGCTAAAAAATTAGTAAAAGTACTTTTACCCCTTCTGATTGAGCCCAAATTAAAAAAAAATCCTTAATAATCATGTCTTAGATCATATTTTTCTATCCCTTACCAAAAAAACAAACAAAAAACATTGGTTATGATAGCCACCCATGCAGTGACAAAGATCATGGAGGAAGAAATTATAATATTGAAATCTCAAGTCATTGAGTTAACCAATATGATATGTGGATTGAATCAACAAAATAGTCTTTTGCTCAATAAATTGCAGGAATCTTCTTCAAAGAATAGTTTCTCTTCTCCCCATATATCATGTAGGCCCAAGCTAGAATTTCTATGGTTCAATGGTATAGATCCTATAGGATAGATCCATTGAATCGAACAATTCTTCAACCTTCACAATACTTATTCTATCAACAAAGTCCCAATTACTTCCTTTCACTTGGAACAAGAAGTAGTCTAATGGTACCATTGGTATCTCAAGTTGAATGATGAACCCAATTAGAAAACCTTTGCATCCTTACTTTTGGGCAGGTTTGGTCTCTCAACATTTGAGGACTTTACAAGAGCTCTCACCAAACTCCACTAGATAGGTACCATACATGATTATCAGATTGAATTTAAGAAATTGGCTAATCACACCGAAGGGTTATCAGATGACTTCTTCAAGAGTTATTTTATTGGTGGCCTAAAAAAGCCAATCTACTTATAGGTGAAAATATTTTGACCCAACAACATGATGGAAGCTTTGGGTCTAGCTAAGTTAACAGAAGATAAACTCTCAATGCAACTTTGACCTCCCACTTTCCCACCCGTAAAGAACACAAGGAAATAGTGATTAGCCACAACCACACCAATCAAGCACCTTATTGAGGCAAAGATGTGGGATCGTAGTGAGAAAATATTATGTTATAATTGTGATGATAAATGGGTTGAGGGTCATAGGTGTGTCACATAAAAGCTCTACTTACTAGATGCAGAATCACCACCAGAGCAAGATAATGAGCCTAATATCCAAGAATTTTAGGATGCTCAAGCAAAACAAAGCCTCTTAGAGAACTCAATAGATTAGGAGATTTAATCTGAGATCTCTCTACATGCACTAGCATGTGTTACCACCCCTCAAACCATTAAGGTCAAGGGGTTCTTTAAAAATATCCCTCTCATAATCCTCATTGACTCGATCAACACTCACAATTTTATCGATCCCTGCATTATTAAGCAGGCAGATTGCTTTGTACACCCTTGTTCTAGTTTTGAGGTCATGATTGCTAATGGGAAACATTGCCATGTCAAGGGAAATATCAGAATGTGCATATCATGATAGGTGATTACACTCTTCACTCAAATATGTTTACCCTACCCTTAGGAGGATGTGGTATGGTCTTAGGGGTGCAATGGATCTGCACATTGAGACCTATTCTATGGGACTTAGTTGAGCTTTGGATGCAGTTCATAGATAGTGGCTAGAATCATAGTTTAAAAGAGTTATTACCTAGATCTTCTAACATCAGTAGTTCTCATCACATGGAAAAGCTTCTAAAGAAAGACTCACATGGGGTCATTACCCAACTCCACTCCATCTAACTCCAGATCCTCATTACTAATAACTACCCTATTAATTTAGAAGTCATCCTCGACAAGCATGCAATCATTTTTATAGAGTTAGTGGGTTTATCCCTTTCATGTCCTAAAGATTATCACATTATGTTCCTTCTAGGAAGCATCCCACCCAACATACAACTATACCGCTATCCCCATCGACAAAAGACTAAGATTGAGTAGCTAGTACGTGAACTCTTCAAGTCTGGAGTTATTCACCCCAACACTAGCCCATACTCCTCCCCAGTGCTTCTTAGCCAAAAAAATTATGGGTCATGGTGCCTCTGCATTGACTTCCATACCCTTAAACACCTTACTATCAAAGATAATTTCCCAATTTTGATCATTAATGAGCTTCTTGATAAGCTCCATAGGGAAAAAAATTTCTCCAAATTGGATCTTTGTTCAGGCTATCATCATATCCATGTGCATGATAATGACATTCTAAAAAAGCCCTTTGTACTCATGATGGTCACTATGAATTCTTGGTCATGCCATTAGGACTAAAAATGCCCTTTCAACATTTTTGGCACTAATGAATAAAATCTTTTGGCCTTTCCTCTATCAATTTTATTTGGTTTTCTTTGATGATATTTTGATCTATAACTACACACGGGTTGAGCATCTCCAGCATATTCATAGGGCATTACAACTTCTAGCAAATAATCAATCATGTGCCAAGTAGTCTGAGTGTTCCTTTGATCAAGAGGTAGTTAAATATCTAGGGCACATTATTTCAGATGATAGGGTTTGAATAGATCTAGACAAAATAAGTGTCATACAGCATTGGCTTCGGCCAACAATTTTCAAGAGCCTTTGTGGCTTCTTAGGCCTTACATGATACAAGCACAAGTTTGTTAAAGACTATGGAAATATCTTGACTCCTTTTACTTCCTTATTGAATAAGGATGCATTCACATGGGATGTTATAGCTAATAAGGCATTCATAGCCCTCAAATAAGCTATGTGTAGCACACTAATTTTGACCATGTTAGACCTCACCAAAACTTTCACCATCAAAAGTGATGCCTATGGCAATGGCTTGAGTGCAGTTCTTCTCCAAGAGGGTCATCCCATTGATTTCACTAGCAAATCCCTATTACTTTGACAAAATTTTGCTTTGTATACGTACGAAAAGGAAATGATGGAAATTCTTCGTGCAATATAAAAATGGTAGCATACTTACTTGGGAATCATTTTCGTATCAAAACCAATCACCGGAGTTTGAAATATTTCTTGGAACAATGGATCTCATCACTGACACAATAGAAATAGGTCAAAAAACTCATGGGATATGATTATGAGATCACTTATAAGAAGGGTAAAGACAATGCTGTGGTAGATGCTCTCTCATGCACATTTGAGGACTTGACTTCCCTTTCTACTATCTCCATACCCATTCCAAACTAGTTAGAATCTGTACACTAAAGGTATGCAAATGATCCCTCCTTACACCACCTCATTCAACAATTGGCCACTAACCCCTCTGCAATACCACATTATTCATGGGATGGTGTTTCTCTATAATACAAGGGTTGTGTTATACTTCCCCATAACATAGACCTTCATCAAGTTGTATTTTATGAAATCCATTTTTCTTCATTAGCAGGGCACACAAAATATCTCAAAACATATGAGCGAGCACATCATAACATTTTTTAGAAGGGGATGAAAGGATAAATTAAACAAATGGTAGCTGAATGTGATACCTACCAATGTAACAAAGGTGAAACAATAATGATTCCTAGTTTGCTCAAGCCCTTACTCATTCTTACTAGGATCTAGACAAATATTTATATAGATTTCATTGAGGGGCTCCCTAAATTTAAAGGAAAAACAATGATCCTGGTTATGATAGACTGCCTCTCCAAATATAGTCATTTTTTTGCCCTCAACCATCCCTATACAGCCTCCATGGTCACACAAGTTTTCTAGGGATCAAATCTAATGTCTTCATGGCATCCCTTATTCAATTATCTTCAATCATGATGCAACTTTCACTAGCCATTTTTGAATGGAGCTATTCTGATGCACATACACACAACTGAAGATGAGCTCCAGGCATCACCCCCAAATAGATGGCTAGACAAAAATTATCAACAAATGCTTGGAAACATTCCTTTGTTGCTTTGTTTTAGAACAACGGCAGTGGGCAAAGTGGTTTCCCCTCGCATAATGTTGGTACAATACCTCTTACCACATTTCTACTAAAATGAATCCATATTAAATAGTTTATGTTCAAGTGCCCTCAACACTTCTCTTGTATACCTCTAATAGTTCATCAATTTAGGTGGTTGACACTACTCTTTGACTTAGGATTATATTATCAACACCCCGTGGGGCAATCTCCATCTACCACAGAACCCAAGTGAGACAACAAGTTGATCAACACCGCTTTAAGTGCACCTTTCAACCTGATGATATGGTTTTTCTTCATCTACAACCATACAAGCAATCATCCCTAAAACTTAAAGGGTGTCATAAGCTTTCTCTAAAGTTTTATGGTCCATATAAAATTTTCTAGTGGATTGGGTATACTGCTTACAAGTTGGAGCTTCCACTTTCCTCCTAAGTTCACCCAATCTTTCATGTCTCTTGTTTGAAAACATTTCTTGGAATCACCATCATAGTGCAACCAGTTTTACTAAAACTTGATAATGATGAATCCATCATTCTTGATCTAAAAGTAGTCCTGGATAGACGCACCCACCAACTTTGTTCCCACTCATTCATAAAAGTCTTAATTCAGTGGCATTCCATGCAACCAAAAGACACAACATGGGAACCACTGTTCTAAATTTAATAATGATTCCCACATCTAAAGCTTTGAAGACAAAGCTATTTCTAAGGGGGAGGGGATGTTAGGAACATGTGTCCTACCCTTCTCTTTGCATTATTATTTTATTAGTCACTATGGACAAATATGCTTTGTAAGTCATCCCTTGAGCATATTTGAATTAACCCACATCCATGGGAAGTAGTAGTTGTTAGAATAGATTTAGTATTTAAGTGTTGAGGCCCAATGAAGGCATCCACAAATATTACTGTATTGAGCTTGCTCAAAGGAGGTTGCCCCTTGAAGTGGCTTGCGATCTAAAGGTTATTGTGGGTTATTTTCCAAAGCTTATTCATTATTAATTTATTTTTTGTAGTTCATAAATATAAGTAGAAAGATCCTCACATCTGCATGATGCCAACTAACTGAATATAAACAACCTTCTGGAGTTGACATGCCAAACTATAGCATACATGATTAGGGGTAAAATATTGGATGAGATTTGTAAATATAGTACTTACACACACACACACACACACACACACACACACACACACACACACACACACACACACACACACATTTATTTAATGGGACTTTGTTTTTTGTCTATAAATTTATAATGACTTTTTGGGCTTTAAGAATTTGAAGATCTCATCTACTACCGGTAATCACGTGGTCTGTTGAGTTGAAATTCTATTAAATTCAATTATTTTAGTCTTTAGATGATAATTCACAATGTTTTAACAAAAAACACTATCATAAATTTTAATCGCACTATTTTGTAAAGATAGAACTCAAACACAATCTAAATCTATTAGCTGTGAATTATGCTGACATGGTTTTTTTTCAAATAAATGTCTTTTATTCATATCTTAATTTTCTAGTATAGTTAATGTGTGTGTTTTTATTGCTTAATCTTGTTTTATATAGTGATTATAGATTATGTCACATATGGTATTGCTCTATGTTTATATGTAGCAGTATTGGTATCAGTACTATTTCATATCATAGTATTGGATTAATCTCATTTTTTTATCTATGTTTTGGCATATGTTCGAGGATATCATATTGAATGAATTCATAATTTTAGATTAATCTTGTTGTTTGATTTCTCTTTGTTGTGTATTGTATTAACATATGTTCAAGAATTTTTGTGTTTAGAACTAGTGCCAAATTTTTGCAAGGCTTAATCTTGCTAATGGGTTAAATGTTGCTCTAGTTGTAAGAGCAAGGCAAAAGATCCATGCGAATGTTGATTGATTTCTGGCACATGCTATCGATCTCCATTTGAATTGATGCTCTAGATTTTCAAAGGCTAACATTTGGTTAGTCATTGTTTATATCTACTACATAATATAATTTACAATAATGCATATCTATAGCAAGATCCTGCCCATTTGGCTTACATAAATACCTTATGATTTCTAGGCATATTTAAAAATGTGTACTAAAAATACATCAACTTTTCTTGCAGTTTCTTTTTTATTGTGTTTGAACAGTGTTATTTACAACTAAAAATGTAAGCGAATGTCCTACTGAAAAACTAAAGTCAAATTATAATTATTTTCAAAATCCCTTCCAACTATGCATTTAGATTTGTTTATACTCCACATGACTTACTATTTGTTATCTTACAAATCTCTCCCTTCACTATGCATTTAGAGCTTTCACCATAGAAATTAGTTGATGCTCATGGACCTTCAATATTTTTTGAGTGTTTTAACATAAGCTTCTACATCTTCTATGGACTCGCATTATAATTACAATAGGCTCTTTGTAACTAGATATATTTTTAGCGTCTGGGTCACTGCAAACAACTCTAACCTTACAAACACAAGCTAACACCATGAACTTTTTGAAAAACTAAAAATATTTATCATCTGTATGTTTCTTTGCTCTCCCCATATTTTTCTCATGATGATGCTTCAATCATCACAATATGTTCTTCCCCCTTTATAATTTCTCTATAATTTACACCTTCAAACACACAAGCACAAGTTACAACACTGTAGAAAGATATGTTTGCCCAAATAAAAACCAAAAAGATAAAAAACAAAATTGTTTTTGGAAGGAGAAAAATAAATCTACTTAAGATTTCTTTTTCCATGCTTTACATTAATTTTCTATCATCCAAGCAAATATTTTATCAAAGGTTTGTACCTTAATATCTTTGTAGCAACTTACAACTTGTTTCATTACAATTTGTTCATGAAATGAAATTGTCTTTCTATTTCTTACCATCAATTTGTTCATAGAAACAATGGTAAGTATAATTCAATGTTTACCTTACCTTCTTTTTTAAATTGGATATTAATTTTTGTGGGAGTTCATACTTTATACATTCAAGCGAAAATCAAATATAATTTTTTTAAAATAATAATATCTAATTGATGTCATTAATTTTTGTACGTAATTGTTTTTCAAAACTATTTCGAAACTTTTAATATTTTTCTTTTTAAATTTTGTTAAATATAAATAATTATATATAAATCATTGAAATAATAATATATTACAAATGTATATTAAATAAAATATTAATAACATATCATTATGTTTTTAAAAAAAAAAATTAAAGTTCTTGTAAAAAATACAATTATTTCAATAATAAAAGCCAACTAATTGATATAAATTTTAAATATAAATATTTTAAATATAATTATCTTAAAATAACCTAAACATCGAGTCTTGAAAAATGGAACAAAACCCTCTTAATGTCTATATGATTCAATAATATTCATGACGCTTTTTTTTTTTGTATTGGTCTACAATCTTGCATTGTTTTTACTTGTGTTTATTCTACATTGGACCAATTTTTGATTGAATAATCTTTCAAAAACACATTATTTTTACATAAACAACTCATAATACAATGTTTATTTACCTTTTACATTGCAATGAACTAAAACTTTCAGTTATTTATCTATTTTGCATTCCAAATTGACATAGTATTCAACATGACTCAATTAATTCTACATGTACATATATATAACATAATACCATGGATATCTAACAAATTTTAACATCCATATGTCAATTTACAAAATTAATACACAACAAAATCAAATTGAATATAATCAAGGGTACGGTGTGCCAAGTCCTTGCAAGACTTCGTAGATTTTATCCTTATTTGTTGTTGATTAAGATTACCTCAAAAGTGAGGAACAAGATACAAAAACAAGGTGATTGATTAATCATGAATGCAAAATTTGATATAAAAAATTGTATAATCCATGTATAAAAAATATTGTATCCTAATTTTCAAACCTCATTCTTTATTCTTCAAATGCAACCCCTCTTGGTTTATCAAGATTGCTTCACACGATGCCATTAAGTGATAAGTTTATATATGTTCATAATATATGTATTACCGAAGCAAGACTATTAAACTGATAAAGCATTTTAAATATCATGTCAAACCTATGAACAAAAAAAAGAAATAAAAAAATGTCAATTATGTGCCTTGAATATGTGTTGAATGTCAAGCCGCCCCCTTCCCATTATCCCATTTCCTATTGGTTACATGTAGAAGCTTCTCACTATGACTTCAACATAATACATTGAGCTTCTCCTCCATGTTAACTTTACAAAAATGTCCTTGTCATGATTTTGAACAAATCTGCAAATGACACAACATTGCTTCTATACTATCTCTACCATAGTTTCCTCTTCATACTCTCCCATGATGTCTAAATAGATGTTCTTCTTCTCCATAAGATGTAATGATTTTGAACCAACCTACATTTACTCTATTACTAATCTTGAATCCTAATCTAAAGGCCTTATTCTTCATTTACCTTCACTAATGAGTTTAAAATAAACACATTGAAGCACATCATGTTCCCAAAAATATTTAAGAAAGATTAAATATAATTAAGGTATTTTATGGGCATGTTCCATATACAGAATAGAGGCTGATAAAATACCATAATCTCTCCTTCAAGTCTTCTCAAAATAATTCACCATAATAAAATATCTATGAAATAATCCTATATAAAGTCAGGTTTTACTTAACTCAAATTTTACATATGAAATCAAAGCTCAATTGACAGTTTCTAGATGGGTTGTCGTGCATCAACTTTATGTTTCTGAGTTTTGTTATGCAATTGCCTCCACCTAAAGTCCCCTGGTTTTATAGCCCTTTAATTACACTTCATCCACACATACCACTTGGCCTTTTCTTACTTTCCTTAGCTTGGTTCCACTGTCCATCTCTTTTGAATGTCCCTAAGCTACCCTTTGTTTTCCTCAATTATCAACCACTTCTCAAATTTTCCATGCCTAGGCCCTTTTATTTCCCTCAAACAAGCTCCTTTGGCTCTTTAGCAAATTCATCCTCATCTAAATGACCATTAGTTTGTGCCACCTGGTACCCCATCAATGTTTCTTCACTCTGTGTTTATTATTTAGGCCTTCAACCTACTCACCGATCACCTTCTCACAACCGTAGATCTTCCTTGCCACATGGCAGTTCTACATTTTTCATAACTTTTATCTCCTCAGCCTACTATCTTTCCTCTTTGAGTTCATCTAAGCCATTGATCTGTATTCCACCAATCCATATTTAACATCTCAGGGCATCCTCAAGCCTACCTTTCATGGCTTCATGCAGTTTAGCCCCTTCTACATCATTGATCTCTTCTATCTGATAGTTTTTGGCCTTTACTATTACTCCCTGTCCCTATGGTCTTTTCTTTCAGTGTGTGCCACTTGACACCCATTTGGTCCCTTGATTACGTTCTTGGGCTATACCTTTGACTTTAGCCCTATGCCCATGTGATGATGCCATATAGCGCCATCCCGATGCACCAGGGCCATTCGAGTCTCCTAGCCTATGTAGTCCCTTGCAAGTCTTCCCCAAGCCCCAAGTTCTTGGGATGGCACCACGTAGTGTCATACTAGGCCTTTAAGCCTCATGCTTTATGTATGCTCATCACCAATTACTGAGATATTCCCAATCTCTATGGTGATGCCATGCATCACAATTTCATAATCTGAGAATATAATATTTTAGCCATTTCTTCGAAGGTATGCCAATTGTTGAAGGGATGAGATCATGACAAGTGTCATGTTCATATAATGTGAAGGGCTTCAAGACCACATGGCTAAGTAGTAGTGAATCCTTAGAAACTCGATAAATTTAGCATACAAACAATAAAATAGGTGATTAGGTCTAGAGTTAGTGTCAGCACTGCTTAAACTAGAGTACTCTGTGCATATGTTGTGGGACCCCATCCATTAATTCACTAATTAGAAAGATATTAATAGAAGTACATAGGGAACCTAATAATTTATCCATTTGAAAGAGGCTCTTTTTTATGCTCTGGTATTTTATATCCCCAATTTATAACTGCCAATCCATAATAGGTGCAAAGAGCTAAAACCCTCATCCAAAACATCGACAACTAG